>JAWNMO010000281.1:0-80824 GCA_035043915.1 Drosophila paramelanica | reverse complement strand
ATATTTTCACAGCTGCAGAAATACCAATCTGAAGTATTTCGGCTGCTTGGGTAACTGAGATACGTTGCCATATAAATAGCGGTTTGACAGTTCTAAAAAAACATTCAACGCAGCGCATTCAACATTCTAACGCAATGCGCATTCAAACGGTTTTCCTGGCCTGTGCCATTGTGGCCATTTGCCTGACAAGGCAGAGCGAGGGAACGGGATCTACCACCACCTCATCAGCAGCAACTACAACCACCACCTCATCTGCTACAACCACAGCAGCCTCTGCTACGACCACCGCAGCCTCTGCTACGACGACCGCAGCCTCTGCTACGACAACCGCAGCATCAGCCACGACAACCACAGTAGCAGCCACAACAGCCGCATCGTCTAGCTCCACCAGCTCCAGCTCGTCAGCCAGGATCATAAGGATTCTGCGCAGAAGACTGCGAGTCTTGAGAAGGCGCTTGCGCCTGAGGAGGCGCCAGCTTCTTAGACGCCGGCTCCTCCAGCTTGTCAGGAGGCGCGTTCGTGCTAATAGAAGCGGTTAATATAAAAAAAAACAACTGCCTATCCGATGAACTATATATACATATATTCAAATAATTGGCATTTAATTCAAAATAATGTTTTCAAGAGGATGATCAATATATTGATTTATAAAGCAAAACCAAAATTGAATTGATTTATTGCAGCTAAAAGCAATCAAAACGAATGTGACAACATGGCGTATGAGCGATGCTCAAGTGCCCGAAAGCCGGTGAAAAGTTTATAGCTTTAATCTAGATACATCTTTGGATTAATGCAGTCTGGCACTTTGTTTTAAAGCGCATAAGTATCTACTGAATAAGTGTTACTTGCTTTAATTTGCAGCTTTATCGCCAGAGCGAATGGGAAATTAAAATACATTTCCTTTCGAAATATTTTGTTATATAAATATTAGTTAAATATACCACAGTATTTTTTGAATGATAGTTTTTGGAAATAAAGAAATATATATTTTAAACAAATTCTACAATTCCTTTAGTACTCTGTACTTATGAAATATGGGTTAACGCGGGTTGTTCTGGATTCAAATTCCAAACAAACAAATCATTAACAATAAGTCAATTCTTTATTAAGTTCGGTTCATAATTGAACAAGATTTAAAGATCAAATTACGAGCTACGGAGTGAATAATAATCGCCGCCCAACCTCTCGCCAATATGTTCAGCATAGAGCTAAATGGGGCCCACCCCATCAGACGCCTTCGGGCAAGTAATTCCCCATCCCCTCCCTACAGGGCGATATGCTAACTCTCATACAGGTCGCTCACCCTACAACTACTATTTACTATTTACTACTATTTACACTATTTACATCTATATTCTACTAAAAGCAAATAATTTTAAGTTATGCCTATCATTATTTAGCTTGTAACTTATTGTTCAGAAGGCAGCGTGACCTTGTAAAACAATAAAATATATATATAAAAAATATATATTTTCACAGCTGCAGAAATACCAAACTGAAGTATTTCGGCTGCTTGGGTAATTGAGATACGTTGCCATATAAATAGCGGTTTGACAGTTCTAAAAACATTCAACGCAGCGCATTCAACATTCTAACGCAATGCGCATTCAAACGGTTTTCCTGGCCTGTGCCATTGTGGCCATTTGCCTGACAAGGCAGAGCGAGGGAACGGGATCTACCACCACCTCATCAGCAGCAACTACAACCACCACCTCATCTGCTACAACCACAGCAGCCTCTGCTACGACCACCGCAGCCTCTGCTACGACGACCGCAGCCTCTGCTACGACAACCGCAGCATCAGCCACGACAACCACGGTAGCAGCCACAACAGCCGCATCGTCTAGCTCCACCAGCTCCAGCTCGTCAGCCAGGATAATAAGGATTCTGCGCAGAAGACTTCGAGTCTTGAGAAGGCGCTTGCGCCTGAGGAGGCGCCAGCTTCTTAGACGCCGGCTCCTCCGGCTTGTCAGGAGGCGCGTTCGTGCTAATAGAAGCGGTTAACATAAAAAAATACAACTGCCTATCCGAGGAACTATATATACATATATTCAAAGAATTGGCATTTAATTCAAAATAAAGTTTTCAAGAGTATGATCAATATATTGATTTATAAAGCAAAACCAAAATTGAATTGATTTATTGCAGCTAAAAGCAATCAAAACGAATGTGACAACGTGGCGTATGAGCGATGCTCAAGTGCCCGAAAGCCGGTTGAATGGCTAACAAATGAGTTGTATGACAAAATCTCGGAATTTGCTTATGCCAAAATCAATAATCAATAGGCCACGCATATATATTTTTAAATATATATATATATCTATATATAATTTTTTTATTCTTAAGCTTATGAGTTTCTACTAAGCTACTGAATACGTGAAGGTAGTTACTTCCTTTAATTTATAGCTTTATCGCCAAAGGCCCGTGCAGAGCGAGCGGGAAAGTAAATAACATTTCCTTGTGAAATATTTCGTTATAAAAAGATACCACAGTATTGTTTTAATGATAGTTTTTGTATAAAAATATTTGATATAGATTAAGTTTGTATTTAGCAACTGGAGCAACTTGGCTAATAGTTTATTTATTGAAAACAAAGCAACTCTTATAAATATTTAAGGCCACGCTCATTTGTAGCTCAGAAGGCTGGCTAATGCCAAAGTTGAGTCTACAAATTGCGCTACTTATGCCAAACGATGCTGTAGACAATGCGAAATTAGTCTGCCCTGCCGTGGGCCAATCGATGCCGAGTGTGTTTGCTAAAAAGTGGCAGAAGTGGGCAACTTTATGGTACACTGGGGCATAGAGAAGCGACTAAATGAGTCCAGCAATGCAAGTGGGAATCGGACTGGCGTTCGCCGGTTTCCTTTGTTGGGGCAATTTAAGCGCCTGCAGCTGTTGCGAGTACATTTACAATTGGCGGAGTTTTGTCCAACTGCTTGATACACACATTATCATGTCTCAATCGAGCGCCGTGCGCTTTCATTAATAGTTGGGCCGCTGTCTGGCCGGGCTCGATAGGAATGACCTTGGCCTGGGCCGGGCAACTAGTATGGCTTTAATGTCAACCAAAGCGAGCACTTTAATGTGCCCGGCCTCTTGAGGGCCCAGCGTCGGTGCAGTTAAATGTCAGGCAATCACGAATTTACGAGCTGCCAACATCAAATTCATATAAAATCGAAATCAAATAAATGACGCACATTTGAGCGACAGATTATTAAGCCCAATCTGAGAGTTATTCCTGTTCGCTGCAAAATATGGCCATTTGTTTGTGTGCTGGTGATAATTTAACGGGCAACAGCGAAAAATTTATTCAACTGCCGGGTCCGGCTTTGTCATTGAAATGTCGCCATTATTTTGGCACAATTTGGTTACGCACCATTTGAGTGATTGGCTTCCCAGTAGAGACGTGGCTAGGGCATATATGATATATAAATAAATAAATATCATAAGCACTTGGCAAATTCAATTGCGTTCAATTCGAGTCGTAAACAATTTCACTTAATGGCCCGCTGTTGACGCCAAGGGCTTGGCCGAAAACTGTGTCCACAAGTAAACAAAAACTGGTGTCCTGTTGCCATAAACAGCTTGGCCAACATCAAATCTGGCGGGCCCATAAAAACACACAGCGTTCAAATTAAACAGACACGCGCACATTCTGCACCGTTTCCGTTTCCGCTATTTTATTAAAATAGCCGGCCAAGAAAAAGTAAGCCGAAATTGTAGGTCATGCGCGAGATAATAAAGCCATAAATAGGACCCAAATGAGTTTTTGGATACTTGGCAGAATTTTATGCTGATTTCAATATCAATAACTAATGGGTAGGGGTTAGAGTATATAAAGGCAAAATCAATTATTGTTTCATATTTTATCCCCACATTTTACGCATTAATTTTGTTCGAAAAAAAACAGTTGAACCTGACAAATTACATTAATAATTATATTTGGGTTTCAAATATACTCAATGCTTGAAATTTGTAAATAAAGAATTGTAATATAAAATATAAATATTGTAACTTAGGGCTGGTAAACTGGTAAAACTAGAAGCGAAGCCTAAAGGCGAGACATCACTTTCGTTGTTTCAATTTGTATTTTATTCAAAAAATAGTATTCACAATTTCTTCATTCACATTTGCAATGCACTCAAATTGCAGGCGTTAGCTAAGACTATTTAAAAATCAGTAATTTTTACAATAAGGATACTTTACAGGTTGCCATCGAGCAACGGTTTAGTTGATGCGATTTGACACCGCTGACTGCTCCACATAGTTGGCCAACCATTTGCCCACTTGCTCCTGGTTAAGCTCCAGCCACTTGATGTTGGCCTTGACCGTTTCCAGGGCCTGTTGACGCGCCGCGGTGCCAGCGCCGGCCTCTGGATATTTGGCAAAGAACTGCTGCATCTCTTCCAGCTTTGTTTGCGTAGCGAAGCGTGCGGTAATGGTGGGAATCAAGCGACCAAGTGTACGCTCATTGATGCCATATCGTTCCACCAGCTGCTCCCAGCGTTCGCGAACATAGTCCCAGACGAGACTCTGACCCACGGGATTGCTCGAAATGTATCCAAGCAGCGTGAAGTAGTCCTGCCTGCGCACATTCTCCTCATCCCAGGCCAGGTTAATGCAACGCTGCAGCAGCCAGGGCACCTTCACAGCCGCCAGCGCATTCATCAGCTTAAGCTTCTCCTGTGCATCGGGCTCACTCAGATACAGTTGCCAGACCTGATCCCAGGCGGCCTCAGTGTTGACCTGCTGCAAACCATAGTAGTAGACAACGTCGCGTACATCGGGACTTGGTCGTGTGTTCGGTGTGGCCAGCCATTCGTTGAACAGCTTGGCAGCCTGTTCCAGCGTGCTCTCGTGTCCAACACCGCAGGCAGCGCTCAGCACCTTGATACGCAGTTTACTGAAATATAAACCAATTGATAAATCAACTGAAAAACATAATTTGTTCGTATATACTTTTCTAGATGATTTGTGCCCACGGTAAAGTTGAGCTTCTCCACAATTGGGGCCAAAAGCTTGCGCGCATATTTGGTGAAGTCCTTATAGACATTGGTGTAGTAGACGCGATTCCTGAGCGCTGTCAGCGATGCGGTGCCCACGCTCCAAGGCACATAGTCCTGTTCGTCCTCCAGATAGGTGCTTAGCTCCAGGGCAATGGTGTAGTTAAGTTGCGCCGCATCCGCCAAGGCGTTGGCATCGTTCAATAAATGCGCACGATCCGCAGTGCTAAACGTTTCACGTGAAGCCTTAAGCGCTGACACCAATTCCGTCCACTGTTCCTCGGCATAGTTGACGCGATAGTAGCCCACCTGGTCCTTGTTCAACTTGATCCAACTGACACTGCTGGGCAGCGAGATGCTAGCCTCGTTGTCGTTGTAGTTGAAGATTGTGGTCTTTGGCGTGCTGTCGCCGCTGGTTATGTATGTGATGGGTATGGACCAGCGATAGCTGCGGGAGATCAGCCAACAGTTGGGTTAATTGAATTAAGAATTAAAGCTTGCCACTTACTTGAAGGAAGATGGCTCGACTTCTACACTATAATCATCCTGGTTGGCCAGAAAGCGTTTCTGGGTTAGCTTGTAATTGTTACCATTCTTTTGCACTTCAACCACGGGCAGACCCATTTGTTCGGTCCACGTTTGCATAATGAGCCTGCGTTGAGAACATTATTAACAGCCTTTAGGAGCTGTAGCCATCCAAACACTCACTTGACATCAGAGTCGAGACCCTCCTCCTCCTCAATGGCAGTCAAATAATCCTCGGTGGTGGCCGTGCTGTAAATATGGCGATTCAGATAGCGCGTGGTGGCATTCTTCAGTTTTGCCTCGGTCACCAGGTTCTCCAGCATACGCACCAAGGCGGCGCCCTTGGAGTAGGTGATTGTATCAAAGTATTCTGTTATCTCAGCAGGACTCTCAATGGACTTGACAATAGGATGTGAGGCGAGCGTGGCATCAATTTTCAGTACGGGATGCAGCTCTTCAGTCACAAATTGATTCATCTGTATGATTGCCAAATAAATAAGCTGTGATAAAACAATGCGTAGACAACTCTTACCATATCCCAATCGGCGTGCATGTGATGCACGCCTTTGTACTCAATGAAAGAGGCAAAGCCTTCGTTCAGCCAGAGATCGCTCCACCAGTTCATGGTTACCAGATTTCCAAACCATTGATGCGCCAGCTCATGGGCAATCACGACAGCCACGCGCTGCTTGTTAACGCTGGAGGAGGTGCTCTCGTCGTAAAGTAGCGCCGTTTCACGGAAGGTCACGAGACCCCAGTTCTCCATGGCGCCGGACACAAAGTCTGGTATGGCAACCATGTCCAATTTGGGCAATGGATACGAAATGCCAAAGTAATCGATATAATGCGCCGTAATGCCGGCACCAATCTCCAGCGCATATTCCGTCTTTTTAACCTGGGCAGGTGGTGCAAACACGCGCAGCTCAATGTTGGTGTCACCCACTTTGGTTGTGGTGTGCGCAAAGTCTGAGATGACAAAGGCGGCCAGGTAAGTGCTCATGGGCAACGTCTCCTCAAAGGTCACCTCCGTGATATCGCCATCGATGAGTTCGCTCTGAAAAACAATATATTCAAGAGAATGTATCCTCCGATATATATGGAATATTGTGTAGTCTTACAGCCACAGGCATATTGGAGAGCACATGGTACTCATCGCCACTGGGCCGGGCAATCGTTATGGCAAACTGCGCCTTTAGATGCGGCTCATCAAAGCAGGGGAAGCCCAAGCGGGCATAGGTGGGCTCAAATTTAGTGCTGGCAATCCATCTGGAGAAATAAATTAAACTGGTTAATGCAACAGCACTTGAAAGTAATTAATTATGTGGGTTTTGGATTAATTGTAGTACATTCATTTGTTGTTAGCTAATGGGACAGAGCGGCGTCTACCTGGTGCGAGAATTCAGCTTGTCGTAGTATGAACTTTGGTAGAGCCCCGTTATGCGATCGGCTAACGAGCCATTAAACTTTAGATGCAACGTGTAGTTTCCCACCTCAAGCGGCTGATCAAATTCGGTCACCCAGTACTCGTACTCCGGATAGGCATATGTTAGCGTCGGCTTGATTTCCGTCAGAGGAGCACCAGAATCGTCCAAGCGCTGCAGTTGTTCGTGACTCACGTTCAGCTGCTTGATGTGCACGGGTATAAATGCAATGGGATCAAGCACCTGCAGATTGATGCTTATATTGCCGGTATAGCTCTTGGCATTAAAATCTGGCCTCAACTGCAAGTTGTATTTTCGTGGTTTCAGCGCCCGGGGCAGACGGAAGCCAAGTTTTTGAAAGACACGACTGACAGCTCTGATTTCGGGGGATATGGTGGCCATGGCGTGTGTCTTTTTCGTTGAGGGCACTTGAGTGGTGTAGGCACGATTATCTATATTTTTGGTTTTATCAGTTATTCGTGAATTAGATCAAGTTTTTTTTCGTCTTATAGAAACTCAGCGCGTCGAACATCTGTTGTGTTGTCGACAACGATACCGATAACAATATCAGCGCGGTATGCTGAGCAAATATTGCAGGCAACACAAAGCTGATTGCTATGAGGCAAGCGGTTGTTGGGCGCGTATTTGCTCAGCAGTTGATTTTGAATTTAGATTAAGAAACTTTTATTTTTTCAAATGTGACACAAACCTGAGAGAACGCTTAAAATTGGCTTTGTAGACAGTAACTGATCACGATCCACAAAAATTGTGCGAATTGTATCGTTTATCACAGCTGGAATTTCCCCGTTCGCCTGCTGCTTCAGATGCTCATCGGCAATGTTTTTGCCCACATAAACCAAAGCGCCGAGCAGAAAACCGCACAGAACCAGCAGGAATACACAGAATGCGACCAAGGTGAGAACCGTGTTACTTGGCGACTTTTTGTGCACGCGATTTGTGTCCTTAATGCGATGATTATCGTCTGTGGAGAGGCTGCTGCGTGGACGCACATTTTTTGTCGCGTACATGCCGTTGAGTTTTTAGGTTTGTGTGTTTTAACTATTTAATCTATTTGGTTTATATATATAAATATATAGATATATGTATATATTTAACTGCTGGCTAACTAAGCACTTTTTACACTGGTTCTAATGCACATATTATGACTTGATGAGCTGTGAAATTTAAACGAATATATAATTCTGTTTGTATTTAGCAACGTTCGCAGTTTATCTGATTGAATTAATTACATTAAGAAATTTATAATTTTAAAAAATATATGTAGAACAAAAGACTTTAAGACGGGGTGAGATCGAACATTGCGTTCCATTGTTTATAAAAGCATAAACCAAAATGTAATCTAACCAGTTCCCAAAAAAATTAGCAAAACCTGAACGCGATTCATACCATATTTCATTTAATGAATTTTAACTTCAGAAACTGCAATAATGCAAATTTGCTAGAAGACATTCTGCCTCGTGATTGAAATAAGCAACAAAACCGGAAAAATAAGAGAAAACTAATTAAAATTTACGATTATTTAACTTCTCACATCCCTTAAAGTAAGGTTCACTTTTCAGTATAGTAGCAAAAGCATCCAACCGCTCATAAGAACTATTGCGTCAGCCCTAAATAAAGACATTATATAGTTTGCATTAACTTATCAAACGTTTAATAGATTTATCTTAAAGTTCACGCCAAAATTCAAATAGTACTAAGCCAATCTTATTGAATGTGGTCTAAGCAATGTTACATTTACAATTAACACTGCGATAATTTCAAGCATTTTAAAGACTTTTTGTTATCTTGAAATGTATCTCAAAGTAAATTCCAGTCTCGATCAACAAGTGTTGTGTCATCGTCGCATCGTAATTTGAGCTCTTCGTAAGCAGACCAAATTACAGACTTCGCTATTATCACTTTTTCGACAGTAATACCCTATAAACAGAGACATAACAGTTTGTTTGCTTTGCCTGAGCAGCATTTCCGCCGCATTTGACTCGATTTCAATGCGAACTGATGCGATTTTGTCTTCGTTTGCAGATCAATCAAATGTAATCTCAACGCTGTCACGTAATGGAGTTGCTCAGTACGCCTTTTATGTGCACATGCGTGTGTGTATGTGTGTGTGTGAGTGTGTATTTGTAACGACTTTAAGCCCAGTCTTTTCTTTTATTTATTTTTATTTGTTGCTGTTGCTGTTGCTGACAAACCACAATGTTGTCTTACAAATTTCCAGGTTTGTTGCAATTGCAGTGATACGACCGACCGCAGGCCACTTTCTATAGAGGCGTTGGCATCGACGTCGACTGCGTGATTGACTGATGGATGGAAAGGTTGTTGGCTTTTTTCTCAGTTGATTTGCAATCCAATGTCTCTCTGTTTTGGGTTGATGCCATGGGAAAACAATTGTTTGCTCCAAATTGGCATTGCAAATGAATTGAATTAGCCATAAATACAAGATGCGGTAGTCAAATCAGTTCGAGTCATAGTATATGTGAATACAGCCACTTAGCCAATAAAAAACAATTAGCATAAAGTTAATATACAAAATGGGAATTGTTTAAGATAAAGCAGAGTAAAAATATTATTAAATACAAACAAAACGTTAGAGTCTTTGAAAGTTGATTTGAAAATTGATTTAATGTTTCAACATAATAAAAAAAAATGTCTTTAATATTGTAAAATTAAATATAATTAAAATTGTGTGAAATTTGATAAATTAGTGGAAATAAAAAAATACCAATACGTTTTTTTTTTATTTTTTTAAAGCTGGCTTTTGAACATTTGAACAACATTGATAAGTAGCTCATATGTCTTAATTTTGAATTCCCATAAAGTGGCTCCTACCATTGTGGTTTAAGTAGTATTGTGTACACATACGCATTATCATTTTGCGTACATACTACAGTAGAGTATCTCTTGTCGCAATAAAATGAATATGATTCAAATGTGGCTAGGTTTTTTTGCTAATTTTTGGCAAGTTGTGTGAATGCGAATTGTAAGCGTTGAATATTATGAATATGCTAATTTTGAGTATGCTGCACAAATTGATTAGGGGCAGGGACAGGGGTGGAGGCAGAGGCAGGCGCATGCCTCAAATCAAACTCATTATTGTGACGACTCGTCATCTTTGTTGTCGTCGTTGTCGTCGTCTGACGCCTACGATGATGCAATGCATTGGCGTGGACTCAATTAAGCTGCAGACAAAAGCCATTGCAACAACAGCAATATGAAGATCAACTATAACAACAACAGTGGCATAAAAATTGCATGACTACCTTATAAGCCCAACACTTGCCGCACATAATTCCGTAGCAACTGCAACGTATCTGCGACTGCATAATTTTATACGCCCCATTGTATCTGTATCTTTTGTAGTTCGTCGCGCTTATTCTGAAGTTGGCTAAAGAAAATGTCAAACAACCCAACAGTTAGTTGTGCATCAACTCAAATTCGAGTAAAGTTCAATGTAATTAGACTTAAGCCGAATGCCAGAATGCTTCAACAAATAAAAGTTTTTTTTTATTATGAATTTTTGTCTGTATGACTTTGGTTTTAAGTTCATAACTTTCACAAATTAACAAATAAATAAAAAAATGCAAAGAGCGCTCCACAAATGCCCAAAAAGTGAGCCGCACACAACAAACAATCGGTCGGGCCCACTGTCAGCTCTTTGATTGGGTCACTGTGACGCATGCCTCCCCAGGGCCCCCAATACGTGACTGCAATTGCTAATACCAAAGATACACTGACATATGTATATAAATATATATATATATATATATATATATATACATATATTTAAAACGCACGCCCGAAAGTTGATAGTGAAAACAAAAACAATAAATTAACAACAAAAAACAAAGAAATGTTTGCAACAGTTTGCCTTTTGTGCACAATAACCAAATGGTTTTTTTTCGTTTTGTAAATTACATAAGGACTAAACATTCACGCGACTGAAGTGAAAGAAAAACAATAGACCGTAACTTCAAAATAATAACTGCAAGCTACAAAAGATATAAAATACATTATAATTCTAAAAAAAAAGAAAATATAGTATATTAGCCAAAAGGTCCAATTCCTACATTTCTCTCAAACACCAGAAAATTGCCCAAATATCAACCTGAATGGTTTTTAAACACTGGCTATACGTCGTTGATCAGTTGACTGCAGTCATGATCACCTAGACAACAAAATATATGGTGGACTGTGGGTATTGATACATAATACGAAATAAATTTCTTCAACTTCAGATTTACTTTTCATTTAATTTTATATTTGTACCTTGACGTTAAGAATTAATGATCAATACAATTTGTTATTACAACCAGCGAATTGTCAAAAACGAGTTGTTCAAAACACAAAATGAACTAAAATTATATACTTATTTCGAAAAAGTAATTTCTTTGGAGCAATTCGATTACTTTAATATATGCACAGTGAAAGAAAGTGAAGATCTGTGCTTTGCAGAATTCGATTTTTTCCACCAATAACTAATTAATCAAAATTCTCGTTTTCACCCGTAAGATCAAGTGTAATTTAGTTAATTAGAAAAAAGCTTTAATATCTAAATGACCTTCATTTTGAGCAGCAGCAAAAAAAGAAATTTAAATAGAACCAGCGACAGTTGCCCCAAAGGCGTCAAAGAGAAATGGGAAGGGGAAAAAAATGAAAAGAAATCAGAGCCGATGAAAATGAAAAAGGTTTGAATAATGCGCGTTGCTCAAACTTTTGAGAACCAAACATAAAAACGCAGAAAACCAAGAAGAAGAAAAAAGAAGTTTGTACATAAAACAAGAACCAACTGCGACAACAGCAAGAACAATAAACGGAAACAACATTAAAGTCGATGTCGACCCATTTCGTTTGGGCCTTTGAAGAAAGTAATTTCTCAGATAAACAACAGCTACTGCTAGCCATTCAAGCGCTTGGCCAAGAGCCAGAGCCAGCTTGTAAATGTAAACATAAAACAAGAAGCGAGGCGAAGTCGCCGTCGTCGTCGTGTATTGGCCGATTTTAAGGCCAAGAACTTGCGCGGCAAGTGAACTATGAGAGAGGCTGGACTGAAGCCTGTTTGCCGGCTAGTTGTTGAATGGGGCAAGAAGCTTGAGGGGGGTGCTGCCGTGTGGCAAGCGTTCGACGCATGCGCAGTTGCAACCTGTTTTGTGTGCGTGAAAATTCTGCTGCCTCTTGTTGCAGTTATTTATGGTGTTATTATTGTTGAAAGTCAAAGTTGGCATAGAATTTTGAATGGCCGCGTTTGTGTTTTATTATTATTACTATTATAAACTTCAATGCTATTGAAGTTATGATTGATTATTATTATTAAATTGTTGTATTATTATTCTTATTCCTATGGTTATGTATTAAAATTAATTTTCGCCTCAATGCGCTCAATTAGAGCAGAGGCGACGGCGCGCTGGACAATGACAATAACAATAACCAACAAAAAATTCGTTCAGGTCTCAGAAATAAGAGTCAAACGGTAATTCATTCGTTTTATTTGTACTAATACACATATGTAAGCACATATCGTATATATCTATTACACACAGGTCTCTCATATTTCGCACTTTACAGTTGTTTGGCTATATTTCTTTTTTTGGGTTTTTGGTCTACTTGATTTACAGTTAGATCTGAAGTTGAGCGCATGTGTGACAGCAACTCGAATTAATTATTAATTATTGGCGGTGCTCTGTTTGATAACGGCACTTGACTTATTCTGCAGCTTTACTTAATTCAAATCGATGCCGCGCACGTTTCACATTCGCTAGAGGGCGAGTGGGCGAGAGAGCGAGAGAGCGCGAGAGACGAGATCCGAGTTCCTTTTACCGATGCGCATTGACAAACGACAACCGTCGCGCTCAGCTTTGAACTTACTACTGAAAGTCAACGTTTCGATGCTGTAGCTGCGTTGGAGCTTTGACGAGAGCTTTGTCCAACAACTGAGACCGGCTTATTGCGGCTTATAACAGCGGTTAGCACGCAGAGATGTCAGTACGCTCACGAGCTTTCATTCGCTATAGTTTATGCGCGTTTTTAAGTGCGCAACACTCATTAAATACGTTAGCTGCTCGCGCTTTGCTCACCACGCTAACAACAACCTGGCATGCATTAGGGGCACTCAATATTTGATTTGCATGAATACACTTACCTCTGTTTGCCATCTGCATCGGTATAGCTGCTTCTGTAGGCGCCATAGAGATTATCCAATTTGCAATCGAAACTGGCCGATAGCGTATATGCCTTGTTCACACTGAGCACTTCCTTCAGCTCGATCATCAGAAGCTCCCGCGTATCATCCAGATAATATTTGTCAATGGCAATGCGCATGCGCGCCATCATATTCAGAATGCTAATGCCGTGCACATTCAGATCCTTGGCGTGCAGCACAATCAAGTTGGTGACCGCGTCCAGCTGGAACTGTATGGATACGGTGCCCTCGCAGGCACCCGTCTCCAGATCGGGATGTATGTAGAGCCGATATCGTATAGGTCGCACCTCACTCGGCAGGCGATAAACAATCTAGTTGCAGTTGTAAAGATTCGGTTGGTATCCATAATTAATAACTGATAGCAAGGTAGTCGTTACAAAGTGAGCTAATCACGATAACGTGACATTGTTTGCGATATGCGATACACGGTATTATAAACTGGTTAGATTGCAATAAATATGAGCTGAGTCAGCCAGAATATCTGAAACATATCTCCCAAATATACATGAAAAGCTTTTGTTATTACTGTGTCGAATTTATATTTCCCATAATAAATTGCTTAGAATTCGCTTCGTAAATGCGCTTGGGACTGTTTTGTTAGATCGGACAGCACATTGGTCTGTATGTAGTCCTCCAGTACATCGAGTTTCTCTTTGGCCTCCGACAGCTGCAGCCACAGATTGTCCCTGTGCACTACGACAACCACCAGAGCCACGGCCAAGACAGTGGACACCAGACCAAAGAAAATGGCCACACGCTCCGACGTGATTTTCTCTAACGGAATAACTTTAAATTTGGGCTTTATATATTTACATGCTTTAAGCTGAGGCTCACCCTTAACGCTCTCTATTAATTTGCCCATTTGTTGTACCAATTTGTACGATAGCTGCAACTTAACTGATTGCTGGCAACTGACCAACAAGCGCGAAACGGCTTTTTAGCCAAGATAAAAAATAAACTCGGTAAAAACCCAAACCGATAATCGCTCAAAAAATAAAAATGTATATATATTTATATGATTGTAAATGAATTGGTGCTAATGCCGACATTACGGCGGTCTGACTGTAGTTATAAAAATAAAGGAGGAACATACCTCTTCGGGGTTGGGCAGTCCGGTGGGCAGTGTGGGATAGATGGGATTGCTGGTAGTTGAGCTGGGCGTGGTGTCGCCTCCGCCAGGCGTTGTTATCTCACTGGGAGAGGTGCCTCCGCCAGGAGATGTAATATCACTGGAAGAGGTGCCTCCGTCCGGAGTTGTAATATCACTGGAAGAGGTGCCTCCGTCCGGAGTTGTATCCCCCGGTGAGACGCTCGTCGTGGAACTAGGGGTCGCTGCCGTTGTTGTGCTGCCAATGAGTATCTCCAGTTTGTCCAATGCATCCTGGAGATCGTTCTCCAGGTTCGCTTTCTGCACGGCCAACACAATTGTGGCAACACAGAAGGCAGTTGTGGCCAGGCCAAAGAAAATGGCCACAGTCTTGGTCGTCAGCCCTGAGCACGAATGGACGTCAAGTTCACAAATTGTAATTCAATTTTGATAGTTTTAATGGGACACTCACAGGCAACCATTTTGATATAAAGTCCTTGCTCTAAGGACGAACGCGCTCTTTACGAATGCTTCCACTTTGCAGTACGTTTGGACTGAAACTAATTGCAAAACGCGAATCTGACCAACAATGAGAACTTGATAAACAGATTATCGATATGTGGCCAATTAAACTATACCACAGTCCACGATATGTGGACAAGCCATATCATTATGATGGGGCTCTTAAGTTTATATTGATTCCATATATCCATATACACGTAGATCCTACGTGGGCAGTCCAATTCATAGTTGGGTTTTCGATTTCGATACAAGAGTATGACAAGCCATTTTTTTTTTTTTTATCAGAAATATCAGAACATTTTTGGGCTATAAAAATCGCCACAGAATTGTGTAAAATAAAAAGCTGGTTTATATTTATGGTTTAATTTTTGTACTCTTTATTGATATAGCCTGCTTATGCAATTGTTATAAAATTATTTATGGAATTCGGGGAAATTTTATTTTTCATTATGGGTTTTTGGAGGTCAACGGGGAGGCCGAGCCGCTTAGCCAACTGGAAATGTCGTCGGCGTTCTCCTTGAGCCAGTTAATATTGCCTTTGATCGTCTCGACCGCCTGCTGCCTGGAACTGGCGCCCGCTCCAGACTCTGGATACTTGTTGTAGAACTCCTGCACCTCCTCCAGTTTAATTTCGGTGGCAAAACGACTCGTTATGCTGGCAATCAACCGTCCCAGACTGCGATCGTTGAGCCCAAAACGTGCCACCAGCTGTGGCCAATGCTCGCGATAGTATTCCCAGACAATGGGCGTGCCCACCGGATTGGCGGCGATGTTCTGCACACAGGTGAAATAGTCCTGGGCACGCACAACGCTCTCGTCGCTGGCCAGCTCGAGGAACCGATAGAGCAGCTGCGCATCCTGCACAGCCGACAGGCCGTACATCAGCTTCGCCTTCTCGCTGGCATCCGACTCGGCCTTGAACAGCTCCAGCAATCGCTCCCAGCTCTCCTCGCTGCTCGTCTGCTGCATGCCATAGTAGTAGACCAATTCGCGCAGATCCGGCGCCGGCCGATTGGCAGCGATGGGCTCCTTTAGCCATTTGCTGAAATGCTGCTCGGCCTGTTGGAGGCAGTCGGTCACGCCCAGGGCACAGGCTGCCTCAAGCACAGAGACACGCAGGCGACTACAACGGAAAAAAAGTGAATGAAAGTCGAAGAAATCTATTAAAATTCCTGGCTCATACTCACTTGCCCAAGTGGTTATCCGCCTCGACCGTCCAGCCGACCTCCTTGTACACTTGGGTCAGCAGGGAGCGCGCATAGGTCAGGTAGGAGACGTAGCTCTCGGCGAACATGAGTTTCTTTTGCAGCTTCAGCAGCTTCGAGGTGGCCACGTACCAGGGCACAAAGTCGAGCTCCTCGCCCAGATAGGCGGTCATCTCCAGAGCCACGCTGTAGGACAGCTGGCTGGCATCAGCCAAGGCGAAGGCATCGTCCAGCAGATGCGCCCGATCGGCAATCGCGAAGCGCGCGGGCTCCTCGATCAGCTGCTGGATGAGCTGCTGCCAAAGGTCGGGCTCGTAGTTGACGCGATAGTAGCCCACCTGGTGAACATTCAGCTTCAGCCATTTGACATCTGATGTCACTCGCACGAACTCCGAATCCTCATCGTACTCGAAAATCACACTGTTGACCGTATTGCTGCCGTCGGTGTCCAGGAAGTAGGTGAGCGGCACACTCCACCGGTAGCCGAATGTAGTTGGCTCCACCGGCTCCTCATAGCTGTCTTTGTTGGAGAGGAAGCGCTGCTGGGTGATGATGAAGCCAGTTTCGTTTCGTCGCACATTCAGCACCGGATAGTTCATCTGCTCAGTCCAGGTGCGCATCAGCTGCTTGACATCGATGTCGCTGACCTGGGCAGCCACCTCCGTGAGGAAGTCATCGGTGACTGTGTTCAAGTATTGGAACTTGGTCAAATAGCTGGTCACGGCCAGCTCGAACTTCTCGGCGCCAACAAGAGCCTCCAGCATGCGCAGCACAGAGCCCGCCTTCTCATAGCTGATTGTATCGAATATGGCTGTAATCTCATCCGGAGATTCCACCTTCTGGACAATCGGATGCGAGGAGAGTTTCGCATCGAACTCGAGGACTGGATGCAGCGCCAGTATTTGGAATTGTTCCAGCTAAAGTGTTTTTTTTTTAATAATAAAAGCAACTTTATTAACCAAATGCTCCTCACCATGCCCCAGTCCGGATGCACTGCGTGCACGCCCTTGTATTGCATGAAGCGTGCGAATCCCTCGTTTAGCCACAGATCATTCCACCACTGCATCGTGACCAGATTACCAAACCACTGATGGGTAATCTCGTGGGCCAGCACAGCGGCAATCGTCTGTTTGTTCGCCGTGGAACTGTAATCCTCGTCGTAGAGCAGCATCGTCTCTCGATAGGTGACCAGGCCCCAGTGCTCCATGGCGCCGGAGGCAAAGTCCGGTATGGCGGCCATGTCCAACTTGGGCAGCGGATACTCCACCTTAAAGTACTGTATATAATATTCGGTGACAGCCGTGCCAAATTGCAGCGCATATTGCACTTTATGCAGCTGATGGGGCGTGGCAAAGGCGCGCATCGGAAAATCTTGGCCAATGCCATTGGCCTTCACCGTCGCGTCGGCCGAGTCAAAGTCGGAGACAATGATACAGGCCAGATAGGTGCTCATCGGCACGCTGGTGGCAAACGTGGCCATTGTGTTCTCGCCCAGATTCATGGACTCCTGCAAATGCATTGTTATTGCTATTGTACACAAACTGTCAGTCAAGTGTTAACCCACCGTTTTGTCCATGTTGGAGAGCGCATCGTAGGAGCCGGAACTGGGATGAACCACGCTGATCGTGAAGTTCGCCTTCAGGGCGGGCTCATCGAAGCAGGGAAACGCCTGGCGCGCATAGGTCGGTTCAAATTTCGTGGTCGCAATTTTGCTAAAAATATTTGAAAAATATATGGCATGCTTTTAGGCTTCCGCCTTCTGAGTGATTGCTGCACTCACTGTTGCTGCCCCGCGGGCGTTGCATAGCTGCTGCTGTAGAGTCCGACCAGCTTGTTCTGCGATTCTCCCTCGAACACCACGCCCAACGTGACAACGGCGTCCGCCGCCAGCTCCTCCTTCAGATTGACGATGAGAAACTCGCGCACCGTGTCCAGCTCGTAACCCTCCAAATCAGTTTCGCCCAAATATACGCTGGTTATGTTCAGTTTGTGCGAGTGCAGCACAATTTGCTTAGTGCCCGTTAAAATTTGGATTTTAATCTTAACTTGGCCGCTAAAAGTGCCCGCCTCCAGATCGGGATGCAGGTACACATCGTAATGCGTGGGCACCACTGTTGCCGGTAGGCGATAATCGATCTGTAGTTAATCAATAATGAGTTTAATATATATATATATCTTAAATGAAATATATCTTAAATGATGCAACTAAATAAGCTAGTTAAAATTTTGGTTTAGAGTTTGTCCCGAAATTTAAATTAGATTGAATTGCAAAACAAATGATTAAAATTACCGAGTGTGCATGAATAATTTTAGATACACTCATTGAAAAGCATTTTAAAATTGGTAATAACAATCACGGGTCAGGCTCAAAAAATTGGTAAAAATACCAGATTTAAACATTATTTTTGATAACTTTTAAATTCTGTTATCTGGTGATTAGTTGATTAGAGGGCAGCCCAGGGGGCTATCACAAGGCCACTTACCTCCTCGTCTGCCTCACGCCTCTGACGCTCGTCATGTTGCGGTCCAATCTCTGCTCTGTTGAGCACCTTCAGCTGTACGGCGACCACGATTGTAGCCGCAACGGCCCAAAACAATACGAAGCGCTGAAAATTGCCCGTTAGAAACATCTTAGCCGTTCGACCGACGCCAGTTTACTGAATGCATTGGCCCTGCTTCAGTCCACAATATAGCACTTGGCTATAGCCATATTTTTGTCCATAACTAAATTTGATTGTCGGCACTTGAAGCACTTTATAGCTGACATAGGCGATAATGTGAGTACAACCAGAACTAAAAGTTATTCGCCGTCCAATTGCGGCTAACTCGTGGATAATGGAGCAGACCAGATCGTCACGCGGGTACTACCAGCAAAATTGACAATGTAATGATTTGCACTTTTATCGAACAGCTCCAATACAATATTCATTAATAATTAAGAGGCATATATTAGTAAAAACATTTTCTCTTTTGTCGGTTTTGTTAGTTGTCTCGCCTCTATTTTGGCAGCGGGTGACGTTCCGAAGCTTTGAAATTGATATACTCATGTTTTTTATGATGAACTGGAAAGACTAGATACGGAAAGACTGGATACGACGAAGTAAATTTAAATTTTCAAAAACAAAAAAAAAAGGTAGATCTACCTTTGATTTTGCATAGATTATAGGGAAATACTCAATATATATTTGTCATTTAATTGGCAATTCCATATGTGTGTGTGGGATTTTGGCATCGTGATTGCTCGAATTTATCTATTTATTATAGTGTTGCTAGAATTTCAATATACACCAGAAACAGAGCATCTAATAGTCGACTACAGGCTTTTGATAAACTGTTAACTAGTTAACTGTCCACTGTTCTGTTTCCGTTAATGGTGGTTTATACGGCTACATCTAAATTGTTAATGGTTTTATTAATTCTCGCTGATTCCCTGCCTCGCTCGCTCTTTACTTCACCCACTCTTTCGCACACTCGCTTTTCGCTTATCTTTATTTGGTTGTGTATACGATATGTACATTATTTATAACGGTAATTCGATGGGTACAAAACTATGGCATTTTTAGGGCCAACACGAACCACTCCGATTGCCTCTTTGTTAGTTGCACCAGCTGCTCGAGATGCCCACTTCTACTCCAAGCGCTTCACCTGGTCGTTTTTGTCGAGCCAGGCGTCAACGCTTTCCAGATTTTCGGCCAGCCACACGATGTTGTTTTTGACGGTCTCCAGGGCACGCACACGGGCCGCTGTGCCGGCGCCCGCCTCCGGATACTTGGCGAAGAACTGTTCCATCTCCTCGAGCTGCGTTTGGGTGTGGAAGCGCGCCGTGATCGAGGGTATCAGGTTGCCCAGGTAGCGTTCGTTGAGTCCGAAACGGGCCACCAACTGTGGCCAATTCTCGCGCACATAATCCCAGACCAGCGGCTCGCCCATCGGATTCGCCGAGATGTATGTGAGGCAGGTGAAGTAATCCTGGCCACGCACATACTCCTCGTTCCAGGCCAGCTCAATGTAGCGCCAGAGCAGCCAGGGCTCCTGCACCGCGGACAGGCCATACATCAGCTTCGATTTCTCGCTGGCATCGGCCTCGTTGATGAACAGCTCCCAGACGGTTTCCCAAATCTGCTGATTGCCCGCCGACTGCATGCCATAGTAGTATACCGTCTCGCGCACATCAGGATTGGGGCGGTCGTTGGGCGTGGCCAGCCAGCTGTTGAATTGCTCACCTGCCTCCGTCAGGCAGGAAGCGAGCCCCAGCGAGCAGGCGGCGCTTAAGGCGGTCACCCGAAGGCGGCTGACACAACAAAGATATAGCTCAATTGATTTAAGCAAAAATATATATTAGAAGGCGCCACTCACTTATCCAAATGATCCTCGCCCACGCTCCAGGTGAGTGCTGTGTAAATTGGCTCAATCAGAGCAGTGGCATATTTCTTGTACTTGACATAGCTGCCGGTGTAGTACAAGGTGCGCTTCAGGGATGTCAGCTTTGATGCGGCCACGCTCCAGGGCACATAGTTGTCCTCCTTGGCCAGGTATTTGGTCATATCGAAGGCGATCTCGTAGGGCAGCTGTGTGGCATCGGCCAAGGCGAAGGCATCGTTCAGCAACGAGGCCCGATCCCCAGCGCCAAAAGCATCCGGCTTGGCCACCATCTGATTGGCCAGCGCCTGCCACATGGCCTGATCGTAATTGACGCGATAGTAGCCAACCTGGTCGTGATTCAACTTGATCCATTCCACGGCGCTGTCCAATTTAATGGTGACTGCAAAGCAAACAACAAACGATTGCGATCATCATGCATAAATATGATTTGTCCGGCACTTACTTTCGCTGTCCGAGTGATAAAACCATGCCCGTTGCACCCCGGCGCTCTTGCTGGTGGTGTATGTGATGGGTATGGACCAGCGATAGCTGCGATCGTATGATAAATAATATATGTGTGAACATAGCAATCAGTTAAACGAACAAAGAGATCAAATGCGAAGATAAAGTAAAGTGACCTTCTGCTCTTTCCCCACAGCTTACTTGAATTCGGAGTGCTCGTGCTCTTCATCATAGTCGTTGGGATTGGACAAGAAGCGCTTCTGCGTCAATTTGTATTCCGTGTCGGAGACCTTAGCGATCGTGACCACCGGCAGGCCCATCTACAGCGAGCAAAGTCATAAAAATTGGGTTCAATGGCTATGCAAATTTTGTGGTAATGCTGTACCTGCACCGTCCATGTTAGCATTATATCTGTCACATTATAGTCCAGCCCCAACTTGTCAATCTCCGCAAAGAAGTTGTCCGTTACGGCGTTCTTGTATTTGTATTCATTTAGATAGTTGGTAACAGCCGTGCGAAATATCGTCTCGCCCAGAAAGTCTTCCAACATGCGGACCAGCGAGGAGCCTTTCGAATACGTAATCGTATCGAAGATTTCCGTTATCTGATCGGGGTTCTCCACCTTCTGAATGATGGGGTGCGAGCCCAAAGTGCCATCCAAGGTGAATACACCGTGCAAAGTGCTGACAATAAATTGTTCCCGCTACGAAAATAAATAACAAAATTATTTCATTTGAAAATTAAGTGGAGTGCCGACAATTAAATACCCTTGCCATATAGACATATAGAAAAATCCGCTATATATTCGCTAGTTGTATTTGCGCACAAAAATTAACGTTCCTGATGATAAAGTAGTTTGATGGTTTTGATTTTTTTGATTAGGAGCTTTATTAGAAAACAAAAGTGTTTTTCATACAAACATGTCAAATGTTGATATGCGAAATGTAATTCTCAAAGAATAATTTTTGACCGAATGTTTGTATGTATATGCTCTATTCGTCTGATATTGATAAGACTTTGCAGATGAGATAAGATCACGATGACGGTCCTATATGCTAAGTTTAGTTGGGATACATTTATATATTTATGAGTTTGTTGATGAAAATTATTCAAAAAATAATAATTTAAAATAACATATTAATAATAATAATTTTAATAACAATAACGTATTTATATACATTATTATTATTTCGATCAAAACTTACCATTTGCCATTTGGGAAAGACGGAATCGACGCCCAGATACTCGATAAAGCTGGCGAAGCCCTCGTTTAGCCATAAATCATTCCACCACTGCATAGTAACTGATATCGGTGGGAAATATATACATACATATATATAGGTGTATATCAGTTGGGATTATCCTCGTGGTTATCAGCGATGGTCTTACCTAAATTTCCGAACCACATGTGCGCGAACTCGTGAGCGATCACGCTGGCAATGCGCTGCTTGTTCACGGCAGAGCTGGTGGCCTCCTCGTAGAGGAGCGACGTCTCCCGATAGGTGACCAGGCCCCAGTGCTCCATGGCGCCAGAGACAAAGTCGGGTATGGCAACCATATCCAGTTTGGGCAGCGGATACTCGATTTGAAAGTAATCGATATAATACTCGATGACGCCCTTGCCCACTGTGACAGCAAAATCAACCTTGTCGATCTGTTCGGGCGTGGCATAGACGCCCATGTCAAAGGTTTCGCCAATGCCCTTGGTGTCGATATGCACCGTCTTGGCCTTGAAATCGGAGACAATAAAGCAGGCCAGATACGTGCTCATGGGCACGCTTTTGGCGAAACTGACCTCCGTGTAGGTGCCGTGGTTCACGTCCCAGTCCACGTTCATGTTGGAGAGGGCATGATAATTGTCGCCCGTGGGATGCACCAACGTGATCTCAAAGGTGGCCTTCAGGGCGGGCTCATCGAAGCAGGGGAACGCCTGACGCGCATAGGTCGGCTCAAACTTGGAGGTGGCTATGGATTTCCTGCTCTCGTCAGCCTTCACATACGACGAGCTGTAGAGGCCCACAATTTTTCCGGTCATATTGCCGGAGAATTCGATGATCAGCAGGACGTGAGCGGCCACCGACAGCTTGCCGGTCAAATTGATGATGAGAAACTCTCGGACGTCATCGAAAGTGTAATCTTTGACAGAGACTTTGGACTCGCCCGATTGATAGACGTAGACGCTCTTGATCTCCAGATAGAGCGAGTGCAGTATTATCTGATCGGTTGCCGTGTTTACGGTTATGTTGATGGTCTCATTGCCGGTAAACTCGCCCGTCTCAATGTTGGGATACAGGTAGAGATCATAGTTGTTGGGGACTAGTGCGCTGGGCAGGCGGTAATCGATTTTCTCCGGCTCTGCAGTCGTGCTCGGCTCCGAGGTCGTGCCCGGCTTCGAGGTCGTGCCCGGCTCTGTGGTGGACGTGAAGCCCCCTTCGAGCAGATCGATTTTCTCCTGTGCTTCACGCAGATCCGATTTCAAGTTCGCCTTCTGCACGGCCAGCACAATTGTGGAGACGGTAAACGCCGTGAGGGCTACGCCCAATAAAATGCTAACCGCCTTCGCGGTTATGATCATTTTCGGTTAATTGGCTAATGCGATGCGGGCGGCGTCTAAATCGTAACTAAGCGCTGACAATGAGCACTCGACGATAGTTAACGATTAGCCAACCTGCATATATCTTAATTGGACGCATAGTGATACCGCAACGCACTGATTGCTAATCTAATCGCAATCGCTCGCAAACTCGAACCGGCTCTCAGCGGCAACAACACCAACAACGGCTGGCTATAAACGTCAACGATTCGGCATATTTACGGGCCACTCCAGTTTGCCCATATAGCAGATTCGATTATTACATTCACTAAACTTAGAAATGCCAAAAATCTTCGCGTTTTTCCTGCACAACACGAATTTCCAATCGTTTGAGCATCTTCAGAAACTCCCGGCGCCAGCTTTCCAACTTTCCGTAGCGCCGGCGCCCATATGTGTATCTAAACGTATTAGACCAATTGAGCAATGTTGTTAACCAAATTGACTACCTGATCGATCGAGCCGATCGGGCTCGCGGCTTTGCCTGTGTATTACCCGGCGCTATAGGTACTAAAAAACCCCTTTTCCGGTGCCTACGACAAACGGGATTCTCGACCTAATTAGAGAGTTTTGGTATTTTCATTCTGTTAAAACCCAAAAAGTGAAATTTCCGCGCATATTTTTAAACGCCTGGGGAAATATTGGTACAATGACTTTGTATTGGAAAAAGTGTGCCACGATTTAAAGAAGTCCTTTTATATAAATCTCTTGCTCGCAAGCTTCCTATAGTCCTTTGATTATATGTATAAGGCATTTGGAAATTCGAAGAATTGTTATAAATTTGAAGTAGAGATGAGTTGGGAGTCAACTGATAAGCTTATCAAGATTACATGCCTATTTTTATTATGTGTTTTAATAATTTCCACATGTTAACACATGTTAACATAGAAACGAGCAAAACTGGGTGTGCTCGAATAAAATATACCCTTTACACCACATATTTTATTATTTCTAAAACAAATAATTTTTTTTTTTAAGGAATTTTAATTCAATAAGTCACTAATTGGGAAAGTTGATCAGAAGGTAAACGAAATGTCAGCGGAGATAAATAATAAACATACATAAACGCTTTCGAGAGAGTGGTGTTATCGAATAAAAATATAAACATTCTCTGCATATGATAATCCCAGATAGATAGATAGTGTATACATCCAACAGTTATAATGCATATAACTTAGCCGAATAATTAAAATGTACTCATATTATGTATTTGCGCAAAACTCATAAAACTTGTTGATTTATGAGATACATTGTAATTGAACTTTGAGTTATTTACCGATTCGATGTGCCATTTGGCCAAAAGCGAGGCAAATACCCTGGCCGGAAATACCTGGAAATGGACTGGCTGGCATGTCGGTATTCACAACAGCTTACCGCAAAGCGCAATTAATTTTCCAAATTATATTATTTGTCATATGTTTTGTTAGATAATTGGCTTTGCCAGCCGAGTTGGCAAAACACAGGACGTCGGTCCGAGTACGTTTCAGGATTCTCGTACGCATTGATGTTGCCGTTGGCCGACCTGGAAAATCCGTCAAAGTGAATGGAATCGATTGAGTTTCATTCATAAAAACACGTCCTGCTCCGCATGGTGTCTACCTGCCTAAGCGTGGGAAACTTGCCAGCGTCGAGGAGCTGCGTCGGCGCTGCAGGACGACGCCCGGCAGGTAGAACGAAACTGGGCTGCTCCGCAATTGCGTCGGTCTGCTGGGTTATTTGTGCATCGCTGGGAGTTTCTTTTGCTGTTCATGAAAAACTCCCGAGTGGACGAACAGAAAAAAAGGCAAATTTCCGGTTTTTTGACCAGCCTCGTATTTCCCACGGCCCAAACGCGTGACTCGCCCAACTATAAAACCCGGCCCTTGGCTCCCGGCAGCAAACAGTCGAGCAAACGACAGCCAAACGAACACATCAACAATATATCATCATCATGTTCTATATCCTGCAAATATTCCTGAGCATTGCCAGCGGCGCATCGGCGGCAACAGTCGCGGAGCCGATGAGCTACTATCAGTACACACAGTTCCAGGCGCCGCTCTCCTGGGATGCCATCAGCAGCAGCAGCCTCGACCTGGCCATCGCCAGCTGCCAGCAGAGCTTTAAATGGCAGCGCTGGAACTGCCCCAGTCGCGATTTTATCAAGCGCCGCACGGCGCCCACTGCCGCCCAAGAGCTGGATCGCGAGGACGTCTACGTGGCGGCCATTTCGATGGCTACCATCCTGCACACGCTGACCAAGGAGTGCGCCAACGGCGTCATCGCCGGCTGCGGCTGCAGCGACAACGCCCTCAATGTGCCATGCGCCCACGAGCCGGCGAAGGCGCTGCAGCTGTACAAGCAGCGGTTTGGAGCGGATGCCGGTGCCTTGGGGCACAATCAGCGCGTGGTTGGCGCCCTCTTGGAGCGGTCGCTGGAGCAGGAGTGCCACTGCAAGCAGCACAGCGCGCAGGGCGCCTGCCTGGAGGAGCAGTGCGTACAGGTGCTGAAGCCCTTCGAATCGGTGGCACAGGAGCTGCTGAACATGTACGACGACGCCATCCAGCTGGATACCACGACAAGCAACCTAAAGATCATGTGGGAGAACATACCGCTCGATTCGCTCGTCTACATGCAGGACTCGCCCAACTACTGCCAGCCGGAGGCCAGCGGACGCTGGCCGGGCACCCGCGGACGCCACTGCACCAAGCACGCGGGCAGCTCCGCCGACGAGCGGCTCTCCTGCCAGCAGCTGTGCCGCGTCTGCGGATTCCGTGTGCGCTCCCAGCACGTGCGCAGCGAGCGACGCTGCAACTGCAAGCTGGTCTGGGGATTCCGCTTGCAGTGCGACGTTTGCGTTCAACTCGAGCGTCAGTACAGCTGCTACTAAGAGAGAGAGAGAGAGAGAGAGAGAGACCAAGACTGAGCTGGCATAGAGAAGTGCCAATTTGGGGCGCTGGTTGAGCTCCACAACAACAACAACAACAACAACAGCAGCTGCAATTATTTGCCTAGACCTAAGTTAATTTATTTGTGCCCTCTAATTTATTGCCTAAACAATAAGCTAATAAAAATCTAAATTTAATACTATGCATAAATCTTTATTGAAAGACACTCGACTTTATTTATGTGCAAACGTGTAAAACCCAAAAATTGGCGTCATAATATTATTACGTAAAGGATATATATATAATATTACATTCCAACAAAATCCACCTAACTAAATTTTCAATTCTAAAAAATATATTTCTACTCGATTCTGTTATTCTTAGTCATAAAAAATATAGTTTATTATATTTGAGACGTTCACGAAACAACATTGTCAACATTAGCATAAAAAAAAGCTAGCAATATTAAAGTAAACGCAAATTAGTTGTCAAAAATCAAAGAGTCAATAAGTGAATAAGTATTGTGCTGTCGGTTACATCCAACTGCAATGTGCTTACTGGTTTTGTTATTTTTTGTATTTTTGTGTTCAAGACTATATCGTATCTTATCAAACACATTGTCGGAGCCGAGCACTAATTCGTCACAGATTCGTTATAAATTACCCTTATATAATTGAGAGATCTTAACTAAATACAATGTGCTTATATTAATTATGCACTTCAAAGAACACGATAAAAATATTATAGATTATGTGAATTATAGAAAACGTCATGAGCTATTAAATAAATAATATGCCTACTTATAATCGTAATCTTCTCTAAAAGCAATTATTATGAAATGTTTCGCACTAGTGTATTTTTAATGATGAATGTATTTAAAAGGAAACTATCAGGTGAAAAATGAATATGGATGAAAAACTTGCTTGTTTTTAAATCGTTTTTCTTTTTCAATTTGAAGATCGTGGTAAATAAAAATACATATGTATGTACATATCGCACATATTCCTGATGTGTGCAAGAGTATTTACCCTGCGGTAGGCAGTAGATAAGTAAATACGCTAGAATCTCCAAATTTGGCAGCCAATTATTTATAAAATTTTTTTTTTTATATTTTTTTCAATGTTGCAGTCAAAATTATGTATTTTTTTGACAGTTTTAAACTGCTATGATCGTGCGAACGAGTAAAACACAGTCGGTGACACCCGATTGTAACGTTCTAGTTTTTTTTTCAATAGATGATATCTGCATTCCCTTATTAAAAACACAAAAACGCACCCGATTTGTTTTATTTATTTTCATATTAACTTAATGCGAAGCCTATTGCAATTTGTGTTTTGTGCTCTGTGTCTAAACTCTCCCCTTTCGCCGCCCACTAGTTGACCCAGGTGGTGGGCTTGCCCTCCACCCGGTAGCCGTTGTAGGCCGCAGCGGCGGATGAAGCGGCCGCTGCCAGTTCGGATCTTCGGCTCGGCTCGCTGGCCCAATAGGAGGGCGCCACCTCGTACGATTGCATCATTTTGTTGCTGTTCTTGATGGCCGATAATATGAGCAGGAATATGGCCAGCTTGCCCACCAATATGGACTTGACCAGCAGCAGCTTCAGCTTGGTAACCAAGAACGGCACAATGGCCGACTGTATGAGAAAGGGAAGAATGAAAAGGGGCAGCACCTTGGTGATCATGTCGTACTTCTTGCCGCGACCTGTGGGCATTTAATCATTGACTAACGTGGCTTCAATTGGATCAATCACATCCCGAACTCACCCTCCTCGCTGTTGTCCGTGGTCAACCAGCGTGCGCCGATGATCTCCCTGAGATTCTCGCCATCCAGTTTGACGCGCACAATGTCGTTGCTCATGTCCAGGCTGACATTGAGACCGGGTCCCACATGGTAATGTTCCACGCTGTCAGACTCTGACCACTCGCCCAAATTGGGCTCCGCTTCGGGCAGTTGTTCATCCAATTTCTTATTGCTGCTGTTGTTGTTGTTGCGATATTTGCGTTTGCGCTTGCGTCGTTTTTTGCCCGCCGCCGTCTCGTTGTCATCGTAAATTGGAGTCTCGGTTTGTGCCTCCAGCAGCGCTTCGGCGTTGGCCTCGTTCCGTAGCTCCTGCGCCAGCGCGTCGTCAATTGCCTGCTGCTGCTCCAGCTCCTGGTACTCGACTGCCTCGGTGGCCACCTCCGCCTCCGTCTCGCTGGTGGCCAGTTGGGCGGCACTGACGCGTTCCCGCAATCGCTGTCGATATTCGCTGGTCGTCTTGTTGCCCAGATATGTGCTCTTGTAGTTCTTGTAGATGCCCATGTAGATCTGTGAGTTCTTCTTCAGCGCCTGCTTATCCTCCGGCTCATAGTTGCTGGCCAGACCGCGCGCCGTCTCCGAAGTACCGCTGGCGTCCTGGCAGGTGGCCAACGTCGCGCACAGCGCACAAAGTAATATGATCAAACTCAATGTGCCGCTCATGTTTGGCGCATATCACTGGTCGCTGTGGTTAACTGGAAAACTGTTTGCTCCGTGTGTGCACCAAGCGCTGGCCAGCCACAAAATGTGGCACGATCGCCATGCAGCATGCATTTTATCAACTCAGCAGCGGCAGCAGCAGCAGCAGCAGCAGCAGCCTCCACAGAACAAGCTCTGTGGAAAGCCAAGACCAGATGTGGCCACATTCTGCTGGAATTGGGCACAACCAGCTTTAGACTGTGTCACTCTGTTCAGCGTTCTGGCCGCAACTGGGTAGCCAGAACACGATGCTGTTTGTGCTGTTACTGGATCTTCCTCAATTAAATTGGCAACATGGTTGGACTGTTGCAAAAAAAAAAATATATAACTAGAGTAGGCCTGAAGTTTCTCATTGATCTCCATCATTGATTTCTTTTAGCTGTAATTGTTGCACACCCCTCCGGCTATTGACCATAAATCTAGCCGAGGCTCTCTGGTCTGGACGATCTTAACGGTCGCTCGTGTAATTCTTTGGCCATAACCAGAGACAATTAGCTCTGACGGCGATAGCATGAGAAAGTTGTTGACAGAATTGGCTGGCAAATGCTCCGCTTCTTCTTTTTTCATCATCCTCATCTTCATCTACTCCTTCTTCTGCTTCTTCTTCTTCAATAACTGCTCTGATTGAGTTAGGAGCGGGTGTTTGGCTTAGACTACAACTGTATTCGAAATCCAGGCTAGAAAGTAAATTCTCTATTGCGAAAAATCCGCTTAGCATTTTTGGTCTCTTCCCCAACTACTTTCACATAACTGCTGCAGTTTATTTAAGCCCGTTTCAATAAGATGCTGACTCATCTTTAATAGTTCCCATATAGCTGAGGCTAAATTTGATGAATTACCATTATTTTGTCATCTAATATCTTATTGCATGCAAAAGAAAATTATTCGTAGTATTTTTTTTGTTTTATTTTATAAAACTTTGGACATATTTAAAATTTTGTAAAATGTTTTTTCAGTTTTTCACAGTTATAATAATTTTATTTAAATTTATTTATTATATATTATAGAAAAATATATGCGTTGAATTAATTAATAATAATAATGATTAATAAATAAAATTCAGAACTTCACTCCAAATCACTTCGTAGGGCTATATAGATATATTTTTAGGTCTTTAAAGTTTGTAATGAAAGTGAATTGCGGATTTGTACAATGCCTACGATAAGTATATGTATGTGTCAGTGCCTACGCTTTTATCAATGAGCAAATAGTGACTAATTAAAATGCCATACCTCATTGTCAATTAGCTGATAAATCAATATTACAAACCGAAAAAAAACGAAAGAAGAAATGAAAGCGAATGGTTGCGCCCATGGTGGGCGCTGCCCTCAATATATAGACTCGCGTCGTGAAAGAATGCCCATGTCCAAGTTGAAGTCAGCGTCTCCGACTCCTAGCACCAAGTGCAACATGACCAAAATTGTGTAGCCCGCTTGCCCCTTAAAGGGCACGCAGTTGCCACCAGTGAAAATCATCAACAGCTTTATGCATATTCAAAAAAATTAAAAAGAAAAAAAGCAAACTAAAAACTAAAAAAAAAAAAAATAAGGTGAGCAGCAGTCAGATTGGACATCGAGCGAGGCATTCCTCAAAGCAGCGGCACGAATCGCTTGTTTTGGCGCACGTTCGTGCCGCGTCCGGCTGTCGAATTTCAAGTAGCCTCCAACTGGCCAAGACCTACGCCCTCATAAAAGCCAATGTCAATCTGAATTGTCAGTCAATTGTCGGCCAGTGCTTGAGCTGTGTACAGTGCGCAAACAAACGGATTAAACGAAGGATTAACCAAAATTCATATATTATATATATCACAACAACAAAATGGCTGCCGCTCAGAAATTTGCCCTCTCGCTGCTCTGCCTCTGCCTCGTCTGTGAGTTGGCTTTGTGCCAGCAGCAGGCGAGCAACGACTCGGATGTGACTGGTCAGTAAATGGGATTCGATTAGCCAAACAAAAATAGTGCAAATTCTTAACTGTTATCTATGTTTTCTTCTATCGTCAGAGAGCCGCACTTTTGGCCATCATTTTCTGCGTCGCATCAGCTTCGCTTTGGTGCCGGGCGCATTTGTTGTGGGCGTCATTACCACACTGCTCGCCGCCCTGACGGTCGTCTCCATAAAGGGTCTGGGCGTCGGCGTCATCCTGCTCGTTTTGGCCATTGGCCAGATGCTGTCGCGTGCTCTGCCCGCGCAAGCCGCCGCCGCGTACGCGGCTGCACCCGCTCCCGTCCCCGTCGTCTACTCCCACTCGCACACACAGCAGCCCGTCTGGCTGGAGAAGGAGTGGTAGGTGCGGGGCCCGGTCGTGGATTTAGCGAGCTGGTAGCAGGCCAAAATTATACCTCAGCGAGCGTGCAACCAAATAATAATTTAAGTCTAGTTTAAATTATTTATTTACAACTTATTTAATACACAACGCATATTATTTAACGCATCAATTTCACCGGCTGATCAATCAAATCAAAATTATTATTTTGTTTTTGTTGTTGTCTGGGCATTATGAAAAGTGAAATTTCCATGCGGCGTACGCTGCTCATTGGGTATGCAGCTCACCAAAGTGGCCACGATTTACGGTTCTTTCGATTGCTCTTCCGCTGCGTCGGCTCCAGTTTTGGAAACGTGCGCACAACAACACGTATAGAAAGTCGGGGGCCTCATCCTAAAAAAAAAGAAGTAAATAAGAACAAAAATGGGTCACACCTAGTCGAATCCGACTAATCGAGGAAAAAAGTTAATATTGAATTTCTCTACATAATTATTGGCTAGTACTTTTAGAGCTCATTATGGACTGCGGCTAATTAATAAACTCTCACTTGATGATTGGCCGTCAGTTAATTAAACCGCAGCCGTCCAAACGAGCCAATTGTCAACCAGTTTAAGTCCGGCTTCAATTGTTCCACTTTGCGACAGTTTAAAATTTCTGCACTTGACAAGTTTCTAAACTGTCGCAGTTAGCACCGCTAAGCAACCAGGTGAAAAATGCTGATAAGGCCATGTTGATAAGGAAGCATGCTACTGCTAAATAAGCATTGAATTGTGCGAAAATCCAGTTGTATTTTGCCTCATGACATTGAATATTTACATTCAACATTTGGGGCGGCGATAACTCAGCCAAATGGGCCAACACGCCCGACTGCCAAAGTCAATGCCAAAGCCAAACCCAAAGCAAAAGCAAAAGCTTTGGCCAACAGCAGCCGCCGCGATTTGACCCGTTAAACTAAATTTGTGCAGCATGAGAAGAGCTGCCGCTGTGTGGAAAACCAGTTGGCCAGACGAAAGCGCCAGCCGAGAAAAGTGCTGGCCAGGATTGTGTTGACTCTGATCCGATCTTGGCGGTGCATTCAGTTCAAAGCAGTTGCTGCTCTCGTGCAGTCGTGTCCAGAGCAAGGCGTATTATTGGCCAATAGAAAAGATATCATCGTTATAAAATATATAGAATGCGCGCAACAGTTATTGCTCTGCATATCCTGCTAGGACTTGGCCTCGTCCAGGCTACAGATTGGGTAAAAAATATAAAAGAAACAATTTTAAATCGTCTTGAAAATTTGTTAAAAATTTGTTAGTTATTAAGAAAAACATATTAAAATATTTAATAGAATATTATAATTTAATTTAATTTCAAAAAAACGAAGACGTAATATATATATATGTTAGACAACTTACAGCCAATTGTTCCTATTGGTAATATATTATACAGTGTTTTATTTTTTATCCAATTTTTAAGTGTAGAGTTTTTATTAGATATTTTGAAATATAAAAAAGTTGAGCCAGGCTTGTTTAATCAAGATTTTATTTACGACGTAACACAAAATCAAAAATTTATTGATAATCATTATTTTGTTAATCATTTAATTAATTAATAATTAAAGTTGTGGACTTAGCGCTTTTATCAACAAATTTTTTTTGTCAAACCTGGTTTCAATCACACAGAAAGTGGTTTGTTTTCGTTGCTAAGCTTCCTATAATCTTAATGAGTTTATGTTACAAACGAAGGACTAAATTTATAAAAAACTTAATAATATATTTTAAATCATTTTAAGTTAAGAACATTAATAATGTTTAGCAGATGTACAATGTACTTGGGCATAAATTAAATTGCGCTTTGCATACTTTGCAGCGCGCGCTTAAAACTTGCGATGACACAAGTGCCGGCTGCGTGACACGAAGGTACGGCTCGTCCATACCGATGCGGATCTACGAGTGTCTGCGTGAGTTCACAATGTTGCGCTGCACGAAGTTGTTTGTGCTGCAGAAGTTGGAGGAGCGCAGACAGCTGCCGCAGACGGGCAATCTGACCAGAGACTTTATGGAGCAGTTCTTTGGCCAGGAAACGCAGTTGGGCAGCCTGATAACAGAGAAGTACCAGCAGATGCCCGAGAAGGAGCTGAATCAGCGCCTGGTGCAGAACTTCCAGCGCTTCTTCAAGCATCGCGACATCAAGCTGCACTTTCTGCCCGGCATGCTGGTCAAGATTGTGCCCAGCAAGGAGAACAAGCTGAAGTTCACGCTGAAGAAGGGTGAGTACCAAGTCGACGAGTTGTCCTGCCGCTGACTATGTATCTGCTCTTTGCCAGCCAACAAATCTCGCTTGGGTCGCGCCCGCCGACGCGACACTGAGGAGCTGCAGCTAAATCTTATGAACCTGCCGTCGATGGCCGGCAGCGCTGGCGTTGGCGCCACCAGCGCCAGTGTGGAGACCTACGAGCCGGAGACGGAGGGCGATTCAAAGCAGCAGATCGGCCTCGGTGCCGGCGGTCATGTCGGCGAGGCGGCCGGCGGTGGCGGACTGCTCAACAAACGGAAGAAAAAGCAATCGTATAAGACGACCATGCTCCAGGTGGCCGTGCCCATCCTGGTGCTGCCCGCCATACTCCTGGCCAGCCTGTTGCCATTTGTGCTGCCCACGCTCAAAATGGCCACAATCCTGTCGCTCTTCATGAACAACGGCGCCTTCCTAGCCGCCATGCTCTACGCCTACGCCTCCGCCTCCGCCTCGAGTGCGGCCAGCCAGCCACAGCACATCAGCTACGGCTACACAGATGGATTTCATTGAACCAAAATAGCACTTAGATTTGTATGATCCTGTACGATTCAATTCCGTTTCACCAATAAAGGCTTGTCTTATGGCTTTAGTATATACTCTGTTCACAAACTTATTAGGAGATTATTGGAGGTGAACTACTCACAAACTCATCTGAAACTCCAATAAAATATTATTGGCAACTCCACACGGGCTGCTGATATACTTAGATACATACATATATACTTTTGTATCTAGATTGGATAAAAAAAGCAAATCTCCTTAAGACAACAATAACACTTTACTGACTGACATTATTATTTACATTTTAGAAAATGAAATAAAATTTTTGAATTCAATTCTAAGTTAAACTTTTTTGTAGTTTTAAAATATGCACACATATACATACAACGAGCGCATTATCAATTAAGAGTTGAAGCAAAAACAGAAGTCATTTTACGGCTTAGTTAAAAATAAATTCTTTGCTAAAAACCCGCAACATTTCAAACATTTTAATATCTGTTTCAAAACATTTATGGCTAGAGACTAATTATATTTATAAAGATGTATACCTAATAAATTATAAATGCTAGTTCTAAAAACTGATAATTTGTACGTCACTTCTTAAAATAAATTATACGAAATTCAATGAGACTTTGAACGATAAATATGCGAGTTTTTATACCCTGAACCCATTGAAAATGGGTAAAAAAGGGTATAATGGTTTTGTGCAAATGTATGTAACAGGCAGAAGGAAGCATCTCCGACCCCATAAAGTATATATATTCTTGATCAGCATCACTAGGCGAGTCGATTTAGCCATGTCCGTCTGTCTGTCTGTCCGTCTGTCCGTCTGTCCGTCCGTCTGTATGAACGCGTCGATTTCAGAGACTACAAAAGCTAGAAAGCTGATCTTGGTCTCATTCGGTTCGTATATACCATACGCAGATCAAGTTTATTTCAAAACATCGATAACTCCTTCCGTTTTCTTATTATCGATATTTATCGCTTTTTTGACTCGGTTTTTAAGCATAACTCCCAAACTATTAAAGCTAGAGCCACCAAATTTATTTTTTATGTTCGCGTAAAACATACGAAGAATTTGAATGTTTCAGATTTTGGATACCTCCCCCCAATCGCCCCCAATATCGATAAAACCATAAACAAAGCAAATCAAATACTACACACGTGCAAGTTGGTTTGTACATACATTTCGATGATCTGAATAAGTCCTGAAAATTTCATAACGTTCGTACATTTAGTTTACGAGCAAATCAAGAATCTATTTTCAGTAGTGGGGGCAAAGCGCAGCTGCTTGGCAATTTCTGTGTACATGTGCATGCATACATATGCATATGCAAAATTTGTCTTGCGTTTTTCTAGGAATTTTTTTTGCAACGGTTAAATTGAGTTTTAGCACATCGAAGCGAAGCAAGAGCGTGGTCCAGTTGGTAAGAGTTGTGACGCACAACGTGGAAGACTCGGGTTCGAATCCAGCGATGGTTGAGCAACGAAGAATTTATTTTTCCGTTTTCTTAATTATAATTATTAATTATTTGTACCGTTTTAATGACAAGTGCAAAATATTCGCTTTTCTTGATTTTTGCGACGGTTTAGTAATGTTATATCATATGTGAATAAATGGTAGTGTGGTTTTGATAAGAGTTGTGCAGATTAAGAAGGGTCAGTCTGAATAAGTCCTGAAAATTTCATAACGATCGTACATTTAGTTTACGAGCAAATCAAGAATCTATTTTCAGTAGTGGGGGCAAAGCGCAGCTGCTTGGCAATTTCTGTGTACATGTGCACGCATACATATGCACGTCCAGAAAGTCTTGCGTTTTCCTAGGAATTTTTTTAGGCAACGGTTTAAATTGAATTTTAACACAACGAAGTGAAGTAAGAGCGGTAAGAGCGTGGTTCGGTGGGTAAGAGTTGTGCCGCGTAACGCGGAGGTCCGGGTTCGAATTTAGCGATGGTATGGTAGAGCAATGTTGAATTATTTTATTTTTCCGTTGTTTATAATGATTATTATTATTAATTTGTATCATATTAATGACAAGTGCAAAATTTTCGTTTTCGTTGACTTTTTGCGATGGTTAACTATTGTTATATCATTCGTCAAAAATGTGGGGGAGACCGAGTTCGAGCCCCGGCTGTGGAACATTTCTTTTTCCGTTGGTAATTGTTTTTTTTTTTTATTATTTTTAACTGGATTAATACTCATCAACTGCCGAGGGTGTGTGTGTATGTGTTCATTTCTGGGTTCAGGGTATCTACTAGTCGGGCGGTCCCGACTATAGCAATCTCACTTGTTGTTTCTCATCTCGTGCGATTTAAGCAACACTAAGACAACAAGTTTTATCTACAACAACGACAACAACACCAGCGCAACGAAAACAACAAGAACAACAATGTCACATATGAAATATGTACTTCCCAATCAACCAAAAAAGCCACCTGAAACCTGAAAAAAAAAATTTAATCAATAATAATTATAACTTAACTGTAATATTCAAGAAAGCGTGCTCTAATGAATGTCCAGCAAAATACCCTGTATATTATTATATATTATATTATACTGGGTGACCAGACATATATGTCAATAAGATATAATGTAAGTAAAGGATGATATATCATACATTATATTTTGTGTTATATTTAAATTAAAGTGTGAATATGTATCGAGTAAACGATGAACTTGGCTCACCCTATGTCTAATATATTCAACCCTTTGAATATATATGTACAGGCATGACGAAATAAATGAAGTATCTTTCTCACTACAACCATCCAAGCTTACAGTCATAGACATGAAAATATGTGAATAATTTTGCAAAAAACATAATAATGTTAATTAATTCCTTGATATTAATGTGTAATGAATATAGTTAATAACGTAACTGTTTGGTTTGTTGAGCAGAATGTTATTCGATTTGCAGATAAATGCCTGAATCCCGTTTTATGTGTAACACGAAAGACAGTGTATATATATTTTTTGGAATTTAGCAATTTTTTTCGAAATTGTTTTTATACAATTTTTGTGATTAAATATATAATTGGCTTACAGCTTAATATCCTACACACCTAATAACTAAAAACAATTTACATTCTCATCTAAAAATTGAGACTTAATTTTAAACCTTAGAAAATAGAGCTAACTTTAGAACCTCTTGCGTCGTATAAAAAACATATGTTACATATTTATAAGGTCAAGTGCACGAAAAAAAAACATTTAAAGAGCTGTTGTTGTGGAGATTGGTTAGGTTCCACATAGTTTGGGGGCTTTTCTCGAATATGTTCTTGTTTGTTTTTCTTTCTTTTTTTTTGGAATTGAAGCCATTTGTAGCATTGCGACCGTTGCGCTAAACCCATCAATAGTTCAATTTAAGGCGGAGAGGCTGTTCGTCATTTTTGGGCTGCAGTTGCAATACTGAAGCCGGAAAGACACTCCCTTGGTTAATGATGTTAAAGGTATGTAACGCATTTGAGACGCAAGTATCGACGTTTGTTTTTAATCCTGTTTACATTCTAGTGGGCCACTGTTTGCAATTGAGGCGCCCTTGCGATCCTCCTCACTGATATCCTTATCATCCCAGCCCCAAACGGCTTTCTCCTCCAGTTCGTGATCCAGATGCATAACCAGCTCGTTTGTGGGTGCGCTGCTATTGTTATTGGCATCCAGCATGGCGGCAATGTGCGATCCATCGCCGGTGCGCAAGACACGCTTGTACACCATGTCCTGGGAGACGAACTTCAGGTCATACGCTTGTCCTGCACCAAGAAATTGAGAATTACAAATTATCTGTAAAACCGTTTTACTATCTACTATCGAACCTAGTTTGGCCATCAGATCGATGAATGCAGTTGTCCAGTTGCCGTTGTAGGTGCCCAGCTCAGCTGCTTTGTAATCCCAGGGGAAGACATGGTGATAGTTATGCCAGCCCTCGCCAAAGGTAATGTTCGACACCAGCCTCGAGTTGACGGAGCTAATGTTCACATCGTACGGCTTCATGCCGTAAAAGTGGGCAGCGCTGTTCACCAGCCAGGTGCCGTGCAGCGAGATGCAATAGCGCAAAATGGAGCAGCTGAAGAAGCAGACCTTCAACGAGGTGCCCATCAGATAGTAGGGTATTAGCATGGGCACGACAAAGCAGCAGATGGGCATCACCACAAAGTAGTATCTGCGGACGGAAGGGGAGTAGAGTGTGTAAAGAGACGAATTCAGGAGAGTGCCAGCTGTTCAATGCTCACTTCTTCTGGAACATCACCACGGGATCCGCCTCAATGTCGCTCATGTCGATCTGCTTGCCCTTGATGCCAACATCGGGATGCTTCTTGCACATCAGCCAGCCCATGTGGGCAAAGAAGAAGCCGCGACGCGAGTTATGCGGATCGGCGTTTGTATCGGTGAACTTGTGATGGACGCGATGATCGCGCGTCCACTCCCAGATGCTGTTCTGGAAGGCCAGCGACTGGCAGAGCATCAGGAAGATGCGCAGCGGTATCTTCGCCTTGTAAGCCTTGTGCGACCACAGCCGATGCACGCCGGCGGTAATGCCCAGTCCGCCCAAGATCGTGCACATATAGACTATAACAAAGAGAAAGAGGGGAGGGGAAGGGGTTAACCGCACCTGACCAGAGACAACTACAGTTGGCTACTTACTGGGAATGAGCTCGAGGTAGGCGTTCTCGGCGGGTATCAAATACAGGCCGTACAATGCCATCGAGTGCAAGATGATGAAGAGCACAATGTTGTGCCACACCACCTCCGCTTTGTAGGGCTTCGTTTCTTTCGCTGCTGCGCTGGCGACGGCGGCTTTCTTGACATCGGTTTGGGGCGTGACAGGTGCCATGGCTTTGGGCGGTGCTTGCTTAACTTTCGCAGGTGCGGCCGTCGTTGCCATCTTATTGTTGTTCGCATCAGCAATTCCCGTTTCGGCCAATATAAAGGTGCTGCCTATTATATTCGGTGCCATCTGCAAAGATCACAAAACAAAAACCAAAAACACACACATTTAGTATTTGGTGCGACATGTTTACAGAATATATCGCTTAAATGAATCATGTACATAGGCTTGCTTCCTTATTAATGGCCTGTCAAAACCAATTGGCAGTTGTTCGCTGTTGACTACTCAATTGTGTGTCTGCTGCAGCTTTTGAGATGCAAAGCAGCAGCAGCAGCAGCAACAGCAACAGCTAATTTGCTATGCAGAACATGTGCTTTGGCTCTCTTCATAAATGGTATACCCTCGGATCGCTCCAGCTGCACGGCTAATTATGGACCAGGTTAGCTAAAGGCAGCTGTCAAAACACTCGTCGCAGTACCAGCGACCTTCGCTAGTTGCGCTACTTCAGCCGTGAGCTACGTTAACAAAAAAAGACGGGCAAAATCGAGCCGGAAGTAATATACGTACCCACAAAAGAAACTTTAAAAAAAAAATAAATAAATATCACACGCAATTTTTAGGCAAAGAGAAACAAAGAATTTATCAAAAATGACAGCTAAATGAAATCTAAGCACAATTTTGAAGAGACAATCGATAATCGAGTTTTTACCTTTTTGTTTATTTTTTTTTATGTTCTTTAATAAGAAAAAGGAATTTCAGATTATTTTTGGCATACTCATAAATTATTGGCATACTCATTATATTAAAGACTTGCATTTGATTTAAAATTAGTTCAATGTGTTAAGAAAATGTATGCGAAATTAGTTTGTAATTTTTAGTGCAATTGTTTTAATTAGTACGCGACCATGGAACATTGTAAACAAAGTTCAAATGTGCATGTCATTAAGTGGGTTTGGTTGGCATTGCCACGTTGCTCCCATACTGTGATATTTTACACCATCGCGCCACACTTGAGCTATTCCGTAGCTAAGCACGCAATTGTTGTGCTTGATGTGACGTCTTCCAAGCTGACGCTGTGAAGATGTTGCATTTAAATGCAATGCCAAAAACAATGCAATATAGAGGAAAAAAGATACAATATACGTTTAGTCAAATCTTAACCACTCGGCCACTTAAATATCCATGACTGGCAAGCTGACATTGGCCATGTGGGAATTTGTTACTCTAGCAATTGCAGCGAGCGCGCAGCATGCAACATGGCCAGCTGCGACTTGTTCTCGCCTAGCTTCGTGTGGTTTTTGGTCGACAAGACTGTCGAACGGGGAGGAGGTGGGGTAAACTGGCAGACAGTTGGCTGCTTCTTTAGAATCGACAACCGGTTGACCTCATAGCGTATGCTATGTTGTTTATAGCTACAATTCAAAAATAAAATACAAAAAAAAAGATCGCAAAAAGTGTTCTTATTGGTTGCCTGCTTGTGTTTTTTTTTGTTTTTTTTCTGTTTTTTGTTTTTGTAAATCTTGTTTTTGACTCTACGTCGTGCCTAGTTTTCAAGTCAATAACTCGGCACGGTTCAATGTCAAGTTAAAGCCGTAGCCACTTAATCGAAATTGAATTACAGGTGCGCATGGGCCACCAATTGAATTTTTGCCAAAAACCCTTGACATTGAAAGCTGACACGTTTCGCATTTACATTTATGCTAAATTCGTCTAGAATTATTCCAATTCCAATTGAATTACAGGTGCCACCAATTGAATCGTTGCCAAATAAAACCCTTGACATTGAAAGCTGGTGTGCTTGGCATTAACATTTACAAAATAATTAGGTGGCCTAATGGATTAGAACTATTTCAAATCAATCAATATCAAATGCAAATGAATGTATATATACGTACCTAAATATATTTTAATATATACAAGCATTGACGAAAGTTCAGTGGATGAATGGACTCGATTTGATCCAAAGTATCTATGGTTCTTACCTAACGAATGCATATAAATCTACAAGGCTGTCCACAATTTTAATTTTATCGTTAACACCAACCTTGAATCGAAAAACCAAATACTGCTACAACTGAAGCAAAATGTATTTATTTGTTACTTTTCTTGGACTCATTTAAATAGAGGGAATAATTTTGTCCATAATATAAAAATCTGTTTAAAGAATGACTTATTTATCTAAAAGTTTGACGAAATAAGACAAACGAATGTTCTAGCCAAAATGTGAACTGTGAACCAAGCAAGCCATAAAACGTTTGTAGGCATATTGAAGCCATGGTGATATGTATATCTAATGCGCTGTCACCTGCAACTTTGGCCTGTGCCATGTGCAATTTGCAACTTGAAACGGAACACCTAAATGCATGCGCATTAATTAATAAATTAGGTATATCAGTCGGCCAGAGTCAGCGAGTGCAGCGGACAAAGACCAAGTCCAAAACGTGTTGAATTCTAACGCATAGTATTTTGATTTTGACCGCCACGCGCATTGCGGCATATATCAAAATACCCCCTTCTGGACCCAAACAAGTTTTTTTGTTTTATTATTTTTATTTTTTGGCCAATATGTTGAAAAGTTGGCTAACCTTGTTTCAGTCGCGATGAGGCATAGTAAGCAGCCATCCTTACCGGAATTATTAGCATAGTTAAGTAACAAAGAACAAATTATATATTCAACAAAAACTGCTGTTGTTAAGAATACCTGTATATATATATATATAGACAGTATTTCTCAGCATGCTGTGGGATCAAGGTTCTATCGAATGACAACACGTTTGGTCACAGCCTTAAGATTTGCGTTTATCTTTTGATTCGTGTTTTGGCTTTTTTATTTTTTTTATTTTTGGTTTTGGATTGCGGTCTGATCAGAACGAGACACAACGTTGCCAGCGATTCTATGGATGGTTTAATAGGTACTATTTATCTGCTTGTATTTGAACGCAGAAAAGATACCAAGCACCACGTCACAGCTAGCAAAATACACTCAATGTGATGAATGTGTCCGTAGCTGTAGCTATATCTATGATCTTTAGCTGTAGCTTAAGCTGTCACGGTATATATATGTATATATATCCATTGATCGATTCGCTAAGCGCATCCAACTAACGACACCTGTCGCATAACAAAATACTGTGACTGGGGAGTGGGACGTGACTTTAGTCGGCCACTGTTCTATATGCATGGTCAGTAATAATGTCTTTATAGCCTCTGCCCAGTTCGTCAGTTAGACAGTTCGCATTATGCGTGGCATCAATATTCATTATATTGTGTGCCGACTTCTAGAAATTTGCTGGCATCGCGTTCATAAATACGGCGTGCGCAAACGAAGAAATTAAAGGGAGCCGCTTAGAACAGTGGCGCACAAGTTCGTTACGCATACGCCCCGTTGCCATTAAAACCCCCTCTGCTTTTCGATATCAACTAGTCGCTCATTTGCATACTTTATAGAATTCTTTGACTATCGATTTTGAATTGAGCTATGCTTTTTAAGGCTAGCATAATTTTGTTATTAATTGAACGTGATCAGCCACTTATTCCTACTCTTTTATTTTTTGATTATCTTTCTTATAGCGTAATCACCACTCCATAGTTGAGATCTTTGTACTCTGCGATTTCCTATACGTGTGAGTCACAGCTATTGTGCTTGAAATCGATTTTGTTTATTGCATTTGTTTTTTTTTTTTTATTATTTTTGCTTTGCGAGCAATGGTGAAACTTTTTTGATAGATTCTTGAATTTATTATTTTTTTCGACTTCCGCAATTCGAATTCCACGAATTGCGAGCAAAAGGAGCGTGTAACATGCGTGAATATATATAAATAAACTTAATAGTTCTGGTTAAGCTTTATTTGAAATTTATTTTAGCTAGCTAATTTAACTAAATGTTCGCTCTTTTAATCTTATTGATTATTATTTATTTTATTTTTGTTAGTTCTTTAAATAACTATCCTTTTTGAATGTTGTGCTTCCAATGTTTTCTATCGTTGTAAATACACTCACCTTTGTTGAACTCAACTAGAGATATATTTATTGTATTTATATATATTTTGTGCACAAATAAATTCCTTTGGTGTTCTGCGAAGTTATTTCGTTTACAATAAGTTTTTAATATTTGATTTGATTATCACCACACAACAATTGACAATTGAGCTGCGTCTCAAAAGTTCGTATAGCATCCCTATAAGGATGTTCGGGTTTGTCTTTATATAATTACACACACGGCACAACCACGATTCGCGAAGAATGCACGGCGTATGGATGTACGGAACGAGTAGCAGAGCTTTTTAAGCGGCTAGTTCAAAATATATTCGCATAGAGACCCGAACGTACGACGAACAGCGCTAAGAGTTCGGCTCAAATAGTTACCAAAGCCGAATATTAAAGCCCAATATTTATGAACAGCTCGGCTCTCCGGCTCGTTGGCAGTTCTTGAGCTGTGACGAGCGATCGTTGATCGAGGAAGGGGCGCGAATCGGGGCTATAGCTGCGTCTGCTGCTCACTTATATTAATTTTTTTTTTTGTTTTATTTGGCTTACGGCGCGTGGCTGCGTTGATTGTTAGCCAAATAATATTAAATAGACTGATTAAGATAAAAAGCGACAAAGTTAATTGAATGTAACAACACTTACGTTTTCGCGAAAACCACCAACTTTTGGAGGCGGGGAAAACCCGTCTTGAAATTAGCATTTAGCCATGCACTCGGCGTCGTCTAGTTGGCCAAACTCACGTATGCCTCTTCAGGCCCTCGACCCTCTCACGCCAAAGTTGCCCCACAACATTTACATTTGACGCTTCTTATCGGCCACTGCGTCTTTGGCTTACTCAACAGGGTCGGCAATTTCAGTTTTGGTATTAGTTTGCCCTGCAGGTCATGCACCAAACAACTATCGGTCAAGTTTAGCGCGTTAGCTGTTTAACTATTTGGCTATTTAGATGTTTATTAATTATTATTTTTTTTTTTGTCTGTTTTTTATTTGCATGCATGCAAACTGGTTAATGGCGGCATTTGATTTCATACTGTTCTTGATTTACTTAAATTTTATGTGGCACACATGTTTTTGTGTCTTCGCTTTTTTTTCGCGTGTTTTGATTTATGCAACTTTTTCAGTTTTCAAGAATAGAATAGATTAAATACACATATATATTCTAAAAAAAATATCATAAAAGAGATATAAATCAACAAATTCTAGTTTAAAACGAATTGGTTGTAATAAAAGTTAAAGCACAAATTTAAAAAAGTCAGATTTTATTTAAATACATGTTTTTATTATTACGGCGAGGGCTTGATTGTGTTTAGAACAATACTTAACAAACATAATTATCGGCAAGATAAATATACTCAATTTGATTTTATGTGCATAAGAACAAATTTTATACAAAATATTTTATATTAGCTGCATTGCAATTAACTGCAGTTTATACTTAATACCTTTGGTGGTCAATTTCCATATCCTTATATAAAAAATTGCCCGAACTTTATTACTGATATCCGTTTTTTCGCTAAAATCTGTTTTAGCATTGTGATCAAAAATTAATAAAAACAAAAAAGGCTAAACAAAGCGAAACATAAGCTTAGCATTTAAAGAACAATTACAAATCGTCAATAGTTTTAAAAACAACGCATATATATGGCGACGAAACTTGCCTTTTTATAAGGCAATGCCAAATGCGACATTTAATTGCAGTGGACAGCAGCCAAAAGGGCACAAAAGTCAGCTGGCAAGACTGTCTGTTCTATTAATATGCAATGCAAATGGCTCCACGCTGTTTTCAAAATGTTAATCTATCCTCGTCACATTACGAAAATACCAAGGCATGGATTAGTGGAGAAATTTGTCAAAAATTCGTTTAATTACTTGATGATGATCAGAGAATAATTCAGTCCTTTATTTTTAGATGCATTGTACTATATAGTTCTGTTCTCAGCTCCCAATGTCCTTTTTGGGAACCTTATTTGCATTTGGATTTCATATCATTTACAGCTTACAATGGTTTCAACACTAACCGGAAATAAACTACGTAGAATATGTAAATATTGACACCGATATTGCTTGACATGGCTCTCTGAATGTCGATAAAATCGTGCAAACAGAACAACAACAAACAACAAATCGTTGTAAACAGTTCTTATAGAATATAACTTTATTAGAAGATACATTTTAAATTTTTAAAACAACCAATATAATCCAATAAAACTAAAAACAACGAATATATAATGTACTTTCATATAAAATAATTGTTGCCTTCTTCACAACACTTATTTTTGTTTTTTTTTTTATTAATAAATTTCCTTAATTTGTTAAAGGAAGACAACGCGCCCAGTTTATTAGAGGTATATCCAAAAAGTTTCGTTTTTTCCCAAAATGACTCAAAAGCAAAACGTTGTTAGGTGACCGTCGGGTTCGTAGTTTTCACAGCTTGTTGCTGTTTTTTGGTCTAGTTCTTTATAACGTTTTTCATGACCAAACTTAATTGCTGTTTAATCCGCGTCAATATTTGGCCGCATAAAGTGGCATAAGCCGGCAACCTGTCTCAGTTCTCCAGACAAACAAAAGTCAGGTAAAGCCATATAATCTTAACTTATGGGCACAGCAATTATACACGACTATATGTATACTGTGCTTTGGGCCAATAATTATTTGTACTTATTTCTTGTGGCTCAAAAGCTGTTTACAGTTTTCGGTTAGATGCTTATTGTTTTTTGCGCAAAGTTGGAATGAGTTGTGTCTAGTTTTGTTTAGTGACGGCCACTAAAATTGTTTACTATCCGTACGGACGGACAGACGGCTGGGTGGCTAGGTGTCAAAAGCCAGCACCCTTTCATGCCCCGTGGGGCAACAGACGTTGACAACGCGGTCATTTTGCAACCTGTAGGAGGCCAACGAAGGTCACAAAGTGCATACAGTGGTAGAGAATAGTATGAGTACGTGCATTCCCGGCCCGCTAACATATGCATATATGTACATATATATCAACTGCTCTCTTATGTCTGAGCTTAAAAAGCTATTGGCTGAAACAACCGGTTTGAATTGGGCCTAAACCCAAGTGGGCCGAGTGACTGACTGACTGGCTGACTAGTTGGCTGGCTTTAAGCGCATAAGCGGCATTTACAAGTTCACGCATGCGCGAATTTAATAGTGTAATCAACATTATGATAGCATTAATTTTCAGCACGTGCACGTACGATATACAAATATTGGCTAAATGGTCATTAAATGGGGCATTTAACCTGTTTTATGCATTTTTTCTGAATGAAAAAATATCATGCCAAGAAATACCTATTTTTATGAATGAACCCCATTCTATAGGAAAAATAAAAACAAAACAAATCAATTTTCAGTTTCAAGGCAGTAATTTCCATAAATGTGCTTTACCTTATACATCACAATTAGAGGACGTGCTTTAAAAGTAAATCAGGTTAAAGCTTAAACAACAAAAGTAAATAAAAACTTTATAGTAATCCATAAATCTTCAGTCAACTTCAGTCATATTTAGCTCGATTTTCGTTTTGTTTCATATATACTTTGTGCCACTGTGCACTTAGTTTTTAGCCTTTCTGAGGGTAATTGAAAGGCTGCTAGCAGTTAGCAGCTAATGGTCGTGTCGCTGCCAAAACTTTTAATGACTTGCAGCATTAGGAAACACAACAAACTAAAAGAACACTAAAAACAATTGCCCCTATCTATAAGATGCACAAAGAAGCAGTCAAGGCTAAACAAAAGAATATGGCAAGTTCTTGAACAAAGTCAATTACCCAAAACAATTATGAATAAATCTGTTATTTCAACACACACACACACACACACTCGAAATTTTCCAACAGCGCCTGTTTAACCTTTAGCTTGACATTAATATTACTTGGTTTTCAAATGTAATCGCTTTGTTAGTTATGGCGTCAGGGTATGCTATGCTTTAACTATTTGTAAGTCAAGTTAATTTAAATGCAAAGCTTGCAAAACTCAAAACTGAAAAACAACAAAACAAAAACATAACAACAGAGATCAGCGACAAGGCACAAAGGCTGCGTTGCCAAGTCTAAAGTGCGTGAAAGCCTAATTAAGACGGGATACGTTGGCTAGCAGCGATCGCTTTAACCAAATACTCATGTAAATGCTCGCCGCGAAATGAGGCGCAGTCACAGGAAGAACGCAATGTCACACGTTTGTCAACAATACGCATTAAATGTGCCATGAAAATGCCTCTAGAGAAAAACAAACAAAACGCACACAAACAAGCCCAAAGGCTTGTGTGTGTATGGGTGTGTTTATGGCTACAAGGGTTATCCCAAATTAACATAAATAAAAACAAAAAAAAAAACCATTTATTCTGCAATTTATGTTTCTATTTTTAAAATGGCTTCCTTGGCTCTTAACGATTAGGTTGACAGACGCCAAACAAATGAAATCCATTAACGAACAATTAAAGACACGAATTTCATGCACACACACATGGTTCTAAGTACTATGAAAAATAAGTGCTATTTTCGAGACCAACTGACTAGCAGATACCCTACCCGCAGCTGTAATCAAATCATAAATACACCCACAAAAGAACTTTATATATCAACCAAAGCACAAGTCTGAAATAGTTTCATTGCGGCTTTTCAATATTTTTTATGAATTGGGGTCAAAAATGTAAAATTGTTTGCACCTGTTAAAAAACCGACGATACATTTTCTTTAATAGCTTTTGTGTTTCCCTACCTATCTCGATGAAACGTACCTAATTATTCAGATTTTGCTTTAATCTTTTTTTTAAATGTTTTTAATATTTTTGTTATTTAAATCAGTATCAGTAATCGGTATATTGTAGTAATCTTTTAATTGATAATGACTGGTTTTCAAATTAAGGAATTTCCAAAAACAAAAAAAAAAACTAAAAAAAAACGGGTTTTGACATTTTTTTAATTCTAAGTACCAAATTCTTGGGGGGTTTTATTGTTAGATGAGTGTAGAGGAAATGTGCGTGTTTGATTTACAAATCAAAACCAGCCAAAGAATCAGATTTATTTGCCTTTATATGACCTAGGGCTCGGGCAGCTAAATGTTAAAATATGCAAATAACTAAGCAATATAAATATTGGGTACATACACATAAACCTGATTCCACGCTTAATTTTTTCTAAAATTTTATCTGATACTTTAACGACATTATTTCGTGAAAACAAAAAATTAATGTAAAACATTGATATTCTATGGGCAAAAAATGGAGTAGCTGATTGGGGATATTAGCAAATTGATCACGTGCCAAAAGCCCGTGGCATATCAAACTTAACGTCTTGTATTATTCTTTCTCTCTTATTTTTTGTTTTTTATTATTATTATTATTTTTGTATATAAATGTTTTTTTTTTTTCATTTGTTTTTATTGGCATTGTTTCCGTATACTGTGGTGAGCTGTGCTTCGTCTTAGAGGCCAGTTGCTGGGTGCTGGCTAAAGAACATGTCGCCAACAACTTCACTATTTTCATTAACAACTCGATCATGATTAGCATGGTTAAGGCCAAAACCGCATGCTGTTTAGAATTCAACAGCAGAGCTCGGACAATCCGCAAACCTGATTCGTGTTTTAAATAAATGTATATTCTTGGCCTGGGCTTATGGTAGCCATGCCACTTAGAATTTATCTTAGGATTTCTATTATTAAATTTTTTATTTCATGTTCTTTTAAATATTCATGAATGCCTGTGTATGTATATAAACGTACATATTAATATGTACACACCTATAAGTTTGGAATTGTGGAGTACAGAGTGCTTAGAATTTGGATAAATATTAATGGCCCTTAAATTGCCTGAATCTAAACCAGTTAGACCTGTACGATGACTAAAAATTAAAAATATCTCTAGTATTTTTATGTACACAAATGGTACATGTGTGTAAATATATAGCCATATTTAATAATATTCCACTATTTGTTTGATTTATTGCCCAGCCCTGCGTAGTTCTTTGGGCCAAAACGAGTTTTCCTTTATTCTGACCCTTGACTTTAGTGTGAACTTTCAATGTTTTGGTGTAAAGATTATATTAGCGGAGATGCCTAGAGCATGGTCATTGATAAAAGGCTGGTATTTGAATTTGTAATTGACTGTTACAGGCCGCAGAACTTGAACTCGATGAATACTTCCGCACTTTGTCTTCCGCATATCGACATATCGACTTGCAAATGTAACTGTAAAGAATCCACCGAAATAAAAGATATTCACAAAGTGGGCACATTGATATGACAAAATAACAATTAAGATATGTAAATGGATTCAAAATTATATAAAAAGGCCAAAGTCGCGCAAAATCGAAGTTCACCTCGCTGCGTCATGCGGCAACGCAGCCGCAAAGAAGAAACCAAATGAAGCACACAGAAACATTAAAATCGAAATCATCAATTCAATTGATTGCTGGCTCAGCTGTTGTTGGCTGCTTGATTAAACATCAGGAAGTACAAAATGCTAAGCAGCAAAAGCAAACTGTAACAGGGTCCAAAGAAAACGACCAAGCGGCAGAAGGCAGAAACAAAACAAGTTCTCTGGCCAAAAGGCAAGCGGCGTTGATAACCAATAAGCAATAATCAAACGTGTTCGCATTTGACCGTTGCACGACAAAACGGCCAAAACAATAACAAAAACGAAGCAACAAAATACAAATTATAATTAAAATAAAAATAACCTAAAGATTAGTTAATTAATGCGTCGCCATGGTAGCCGCTGCGTCTTCGCAATTCGCATTTGCATTGACATTGACTTTGACCGAGAAAACGAAATCGAAGCCAATGCGGCGTATACTTGTTGTGTCTGATGCCGTCCGTCTGTGTGTGTGCGTGTTGTCTCTGTGCGTGAGTGTGTGCATACGGGAGTTTGGCTTTCAAAACAACAACAGCTGACAGTGCACTGCACTGGACGCATTATTTGTCCAATATGGCAAAGGTAAGCCTCGAACACATCAGTCAGGTTTGTGATTTGAATTTTATTACATTTTAGTCACCCCAATTGCATTTCATGGTACAATGCAATCGATTTTGCGATCGGTTTCAATATCAGGGACACGTTAAATAACTTAAATGTTTCTTATGTGGACAACATTTGTTTCATTCATAAGAACTTTTAATAGGGCTACGCACCATTGAACTGCGGCCACCCACCGTAAATTGTTTTAGCCGCCGCTGGCCTTTTCATTGGGTCAAGTTTAAAGGCCCGAAACAACATTTAAAAAAAAAAAACAAATAAGAATGTTTAGGTCGAGAGTGGCCGGCTAAGAGATACCCTGTACCCTGCTGCGACCCGGCGTAAAATTTAAACCTAACATTACATTAACACCAAATTCAATTTATATAGTTTTATAGATATTGAAAAGAGAAAAAAACAGTTCCTAACGGTTATTAAGAAACGGAAGGTGGTTTTTATAGAATTATAAAATGTATGTTTAGAATATCTCAAACACAGAAGTAAGCATATCAGCTACTCGTCCTGAACAATAATGTATATACTTTGTCGGAATTAGCTTATTTATGCTTGTTACATACATTCGCATAGAATCAGCACACCCTTGTTCGAGCATATTCGATGGGAACTCGGTATAATTACTTAAGACTAGATCAAAAAACGGCATTGACCGTCTTACTTAGCTGCAAAGCCCATCCAATGACCATAGCATAATACATTAAAAATAGAAGAGTTTTTTGTATATTTTGCCATAAACTAGAGTCAGTAGGTTATTTGCAATTTTTAGCATGGGGTCGCATTTCTGCTAAAACTGATGCTTATGCTAATACCACTGCGCCGGCGCGACTTTGTTTATTGTTATCTTTCACATTTCCTGGTTTGTCAGTTTCGTTGACGGCTAAGCATTATAATCGATAATTTGCTGTATATCACGCAAAGCTACAAATCATTGACCTCAATATGTACGTGTGTGTGTATGCGCATCATAGATACTTCCATGCATAAAATTCTTCTTTACAAACAAATTGGTTTTGTTTTTAATGGTTGAGTGCTTAGCATGCAATATTTAGCTGTTAAACAAATTTATCAAAATCCAACTATGGCCAAAGAGGGTTCAAATAACAAGTGGCGCGAACTGAATCCCTGGCCTCGATTGTTGATATTGCGCGTATCGATGGTAAAATCCATTCTTTTAACACTTCCCAATTTGCATATTTTTGATAAAATTATTTTTTAATTGTTGTTTAATTTCCAGTACACATTAGAAACTAATTTTAAATGATTCTATCGATTATATCGATATGAACTATCGAAGTTTTTACGGCTGCTGCCAAACCTTCAAAAAGTAATAAATCGTTACACGCAATTCGGTCACACTCGCACCCTTATCGTACAATTGCTGCCAAATTTAATCAGCTTTGTTTTGTAAACCACTCAGTGGTATATATATTATTTGGAAGTTGTGTATTCAGTGCGATTGGTAATGCGAAATATGCTTATAATTGCAATAAGTATACAGCCAGCAACAAAGCAATGACCGTGCGCGGCATAGAAGCCATTAAATTGTACATGCCGACGTCAAAGGCTGATGCATCAGCAGCCATAAAAACAAACATACGAGAGGAAACAGGGCAGGCCACAGAACCTGTTGTGGGCAAAGGTAATCACAAAGCCAACGCCATGACTTCCGTGGAACGCTACAGACAGGAGTGGACACTATTGCTGGCCAATTTGGATAAAAATCCGGAAGCTTTGCGTTTCGCTGCCTTCAATGGGCAGCTGAAAATGTCTAAATTCCGTAGCATCCACTGGGCGCTCCTACTGCGGGTGCTAAATGCGGATCATCGCAGCTGGCACAGCCAGCGCAAACAGCAGCGCAGCAGGTGAGTACAAAGGCCATAGCTGGCTCCTATTCTAAAGCAATCAACAATTACAGATACGAAAAGTTTCGCATGGACTTTGTGCGTAATCCTCACGAGCTGTCTGTGCCCGAGGATGATGATCCGTTATCGCAGTCCACGAAAAGCGTTTGGAATCAGTATTTTAGCGATCAGGAGCTGTTTGCGGTCATACGTCAGGATGTGGTGCGCACATTTCCAGGCGTCGACTTCTTTCGCAAAACATTGATACAGAACGCGATGACGAACATACTCTTCTACTATGCCCGGGAGCATCCGTATATGTGCTATCGCCAGGGCATGCACGAGATACTGGCGCCCATAATATTTGTGCTGTACAGCGATCATCAGTCGCTACTGCACTTCAGTGAGCTCGCCAAGACAGACATCAACGAGACCCTGTTGGATGTCCTGGATGCGGCCTATCTGGAGGCGGATACCTAGTATGTTAAAAGTACTGTGTATTTCTAGTCATTATCACCGTGTACATTCACAGCTCCATCTTCTCTCGCCTCATGTCTTCGGTGGAGTCGTATTATCGCGTCTCGACGATTGTGTGCACACCCAGTGGCAACATAGAGACGCAAACAGTCAGCGAGGTAGGCCATTACCCTCCAAACCCTAAAAGTCGCTGTTTCATTAAAGTAATATTTGTCTTGTCTACAGTCCTCAGGGGCTGACGCTGAGCCGCAATCTGAGGTTGAGGTTATCAGCCAGCTGAATTTTATACGTGATAAAATTCTGGCCAAGCAGGATCAGCATTTGCATCATTATCTGCTCAAAATGGAAATACCATTGCACATATTTGGCATGTAAGTGGCCGGCAATTCAAACTCGCTGAAAATCTCAAGCGTTCTCAATTTACAGTCGCTGGCTGCGCCTGCTTTTCGGGCGCGAGTTCATGCTGCTGGACCTGCTGCTGCTGTGGGATGCCATCTTTGCGGACAGTGACCGCTTCGACCTACCCAACTACATACTGGTGGCCATGCTAGTCCACATACGCGATAAGCGTGCGTATAGATCTCGTTGCAATCAATTTTCGTTCATTTGATTACATCTGCTTGCAGTGCTTCTTAGCGACTATACAACAGCGCTGACTTATCTCATGCGTTATCCCAGCCATGTGGATGTGAACCTGGTGCTGCGCCACGCTCTGCACATGCTGAATCCCAAGCAGTTCGACTATCCAGAAAATGCCTTCTCTTGTGTTTCATTCACCAACAATATGCCCCCAGCTCCAGCAACCGCATCCGACTCACAATCCAGCAATCAGCGTGAGCGCATCAACTCCGAAGCTTCAAATAGGGCTAGTGGCAGCCACATTGATCGCCAGATCACCTACATGAAGACACGCAATGCTGAGAGTTCATCCGCCTTGGCCAAGCTGCAGGACACCAATCGTGTTGCCATGGATGGCTACCTCGAAGACGTTAGTATTATCAATTTCTTCTATTTAACTCACTTGTTCAATTGTGACCTTTCTTTAAAATTCAAGAGTCCTGAGCTGCTGCGCCTAGAACTGAAGAACGCGCAGACTGTCATCAAAATAGCGCGCAGCAAGCTGATTAACTATTTGACCACCGTGCGCCAGCACATGGGCAACAAGGGCAACGAGGAGGTCACTCGCACCTTGGATGGCATTGAGGAGCTCTGCAGTTTTTTGGACGTCAAATTTATATTTCCCCTGCATGCACGCTCCGCGCCCATTGACAAGGCAATGGAGGCCAACGAGCGCAAAAATTTAAATAGTGATCGAAGCTCATTTATTACCGCCGCAAACACGCCCATCCACAGCCAGGGGCCGTCGCCACTCGCCAGTGGCTATGAGATGCCCGAAAATGCCTTCATGCACAACTCGACGCGCCGCCTGCTCGGCGATCGGCGTGAAATCGAATTGTCGACCATCACGAGCGACGAGAAGCCGGAAAAAATGGTGCTCCCAAATGGTCTGCCTGCGGCGGAGCCGCAACAGCGACCGCAATGATATATTGGTGTCTAAAACTAAAACGCATCGACTGAATAAGTTAAAAAAAAATCAAATCAAATAATATTTAATGAGCAAATTGTGAATTCTTGTATTTGAATCCTAATTCTTTTATTTGTATGAGTCAATAGGGGAAATAAATTGGATGCATACTTGAAGTTATAATATACTTATACAAATATAACTGAATAATGTCTGATAATGATGCATGTGCTAAAAGTCTAACATAACTTAAGTAAATATTTAATTTTAAATATGATTCGATGACAAAGTGAAAATACTCAACTATTGTGGTACACAATTTATACAATCAATTATTAAGTTCGTGTACAACACTGTGATTCAATGTAGTTTTAGATAAATAGTTTTCTATTTTCGTCATATTTCAACTTGGTAAAAGTAATAATGAATTTATAGATAATTAGGCATGCGAACATGACAGCAGATGTGATCCATTTAAATGGAACATTTCGTTAATCTGCCAAAATACTAATTAACATGAATCGCGCAATATTTTAACACAATTTGTTTTGGGAATACACAATCGAAATTGGATTTCAAGACAGCTTTCTTTCTTTTTAAATCATTTTAAAAGGTGGACTTATCCTATTCGTTAAAAAAAATTATGGTTGTGATGGGCGGGTGGGCTATTGACGCACAACCTGCCCTTTGGTGGCAAATGCGCGCATTTTAAAAGGCGGACTTAACCTATTCGTTAAAAAAAAAATTATGGTTGTGATGGGCGCGTGGGCAATTGACGCACAACCTGCCCTTTTGTGCCAAATGCGCGCAGCTGGGCCTGCGTATGGGCTTGAAGCTGGGCAGGCGTCAATGGCGCAATCTTTGGCGTGCTGTTGCCGCCACTCGAGTAGCGCACGGGCAACTTCTGTTGTTGTTGCTGCTGTTGCTGTTGTTGCTGTTGTTGCTGTTGCTGCTGCTGCTGCTGTGACTGCTGCTGTGGGTATTGTTGTTGCTGCTGCGGTTGCTGTTGGTATTGCTGCTGCTGCTGTTGCTGTCCGGAGTTTTGGAACGTTATCAGCTTGGTGCTGGTACCATTGTTAACACGGATTTTGCGATACATGGGCGTCGTCAAGGAGCCTCCGCTGCCATTGCTCATGTCCGACTGTCCGCTCGAGCTTGAGTTGGAGCTGGAATTGGGTGGCGTGGCCAAAGCCAAGACACTGGGTGACACATGATTCGACTGTTGTGCACTGCGTTGTATCAAGGGCGATGCGTGGCTGCCGCCGTTGACGCTGTTACGCACGCTATTCTGTTTGGCATTGGCCGTGGTCAGCTTGTTAATGGGCACAACACGCACGGGATCGATGGCTTCCGGCTTGGATGAGCTGGCCACCTGCACTGTGGATGGCAGATAGCGGCGTACATTGAGCGGCACCTCCATGGCGCGCCCGCTAACAGAGGATGCTGACGACACAGTTACGGTTGCGACTGCGGGCGAACATGGATTACTGCCACTGGCAGAACGGTGCTTGGGCGTTTCGGTTGGCTCAGTTTGATTGTCCGGTTCATGGTTGACGTTGTTGTTGGTCTGCACGTCCATTGCGTCTTCAATGGTTATCGATGAGGATACTGATTCCGGCGAGCCTGGCGCCACTTCCAATACTTCCTCAAAAGTCAGACGCTCCGTACGGGGTAGTCTGCTTGAAGTGCTCTCGCAACTTGAGGCCATTGTGGCTTCTTTTGACTGTGACGCCGACTCCACTTGGACAGCCGAGCACATTGATCCGCTGCGCTGCATGCCGCGCAGCTCCAGATCGCATACGATCTGCATAATCTTGGCCTTACCCTCGGCGGCCAGATCGCCGGGCAGGCTCTTCATTGTCTGCGTAATGCTCTCGAAGAACAAGTCCATGGTATCACGATGTTGCAATGGCGATGCGGCCACCGTGTTGCAGTTATGTGATGGTGCGCTTGGCGATTCGTTCTCGCGCTCCAAGGTGCGCAGGCGCGACACAATGTCAAAAGAGGAGCAAATCATGTCCTTGGCAATGTCCAGTTGGCTTCGCTCCTCGCTGCGCTTACTCACAGAGTCGCGTAGTGCGCGCAGGATGCGACGCACCTCCAACGAGCGCCGCATCCGCTTAGACGGCGGTTGCTCCCCAGTGCTGCACTCGGACCTGTAGGGAAGGGGACTTTAATTAGGTCAATAGCAAACTGTTTTTGCGGCGGTCAACCTACTTGACGCTCAGCGCCTCATCACTTTCCTGGTCGACGTATGTAACGGATGCCGCGGGATCGATCACCGACAACGTGGTCACCTCGCTGTTATTCCTGAGTCGCTCCAACGACTCAAGATGCTTGCGTGATCCGTCGTGCTGGCGTAAATAGAACACCTTGATTGGCAGCCGAGTATCGCACACTTTGCAATGGCAGTGATTCTCATCGCTGGCGTCGGGCTCCAGCCAGTCATACTTGGCCTGCAGCTCGGCCATGGCAGCTTTGTGTTTTGCCTCGCCCGTGGACAGCGCGCCCGCTGACGCAATTGCGGTCGGTGTCTCCTCCGTATTGGGCAAACGAGCTGCTCGCTTCCGCTCGAAGCGCAGGCGAATGTGTCGCGAGCTGCGCTGATGTTTAGAGGCGTACTTAAAGCTGGGCAAAAATACGGACACCTCACACAGCTTGCACCAGCCGTAGTTGTGTCGCGCCTCGCTGCGCTTGTAGGAGAGCCACGGAAAGCGATCCTTCCACACCATCACTTTTCCCTGCATTGTTGCGGGCACGGGTTTAAAGCCGGTCTTGTTTGCCGCTTTGTGGATTGGCTTGGATTGAGTCTTCGCTTCAGCGACAGTTTCCTCGACAGCGTCTGCTATGGACTCAGCATTGCTCTGCTCCTCGTCGTTATCAGCCACCTCGGTCTCCGCCGTCTGTGACTCTGTTCGCCGCTTGTACGCCTCTTTATAGCGTGCCGTCTGCCGCGACTTGAACTGCATAACGAGCTTCCTGTGGCGTGCGCTGTGCGCGTGCCGCATCTTGCTCGCCTCGTTGTGAAAACGCACGCGACAAAATCGGCACAGCTGAATCTTGCGATCCTTGGAGTAGCGCAGCCAAAACGAGTGTCGCACTACGTGCTTCGTTTTGCGCGACTCGGCAGTCACCCCCGTGGGCCTAAGTATAAAAATAAAGAGTTCAACAATAAATTACTCTGCGAGGTTGACAGCGAAAAACGAACATACTCAACGGAGCTGCGCGGCGACAGGGACAGATTTTCATCTTCCTCAATGTAGTCTTCATCGTTGCTCTCGCTTTGTGCCTCCATGGGCTCCTGCTCCTCTCCATTCTCGTCGTTTGCAGCCGCCTCAGCAGCAAGGCTGGCCGCCAGAGCAGCCTTATGTTTCTCCGAGTTTTCATGATTCATGCGCTTAATTTCGGAATGTCCGTACATGAAGCGCCGGCAGCACACATGACAGAAAGCCAAAGTGGGATCATTGGGATCGGCCACCAACCAGGGATGCTGTTCCGCATACTGTGCCCAAATGCCGCGATTCAACTTTGACCTGGCACAAAAGTGAGAAATGTGTTAGTTTATTTTGATGCCTAAGATTATTTGGTTATACCCACAATTGTTTCTGCTGGTAAAATAGATTGTTGCAGTGCACCTTGGTCTTTAGGTGACGCATGAAGCTAGTGATGGCCATGCGGCAATCGCAAAGCGTGCAACGGCACTGCTGCGGATTGGTGTCCGGCAACAGTTGGCACCAGTCACTGGGATCCGTGGACTCAATGCCGGCGCCAATAATAGTCATAACATTCGTGTCATCAGTCGAGACTTTTGTGTTACCCTTTTTTTCGTGTCCCGCATCGATTGTGGAGTTATCCTGGCTAGTGCTACGCTTGCGTTTGCGTGAGGGCTTCTCTAGCGCCCGCTGGGCCTCGCAGTGACCCTTGCTGGTCTCGTGCCGCTTTCGCAGATAGACAAACTCGACGTTCATGCGCACGTTGCAATACCTGCAGAGGCCTATGGTGCCCCCGGTTTGAATCCGCTCCAGCCACTGATGCCAGTTCAGCCAGCGCTGCCAGTTGAAATTGTTCAGCTTCTCCACCTCGCTGGCACGCTTCTGCTTCATGGCGGCCACATAGCTGTCTGTGCCGAACTCGTGCTTAACTTCATGGTCACTGCCAGATATATAGGATAAATTATTATTAGGTTCATCTGGTAGATTAGATAACGTCCACTTACGGCCCGCGAGGATAATCATCACTATTTTTGAATGCCAAATAGTTGTTCTCGCGTTCCTGGTGGTAGAGCGAGAGATTATGCTGCTGGATGTACTTCAGTTTCCTGTTTACATTGATGACCACATTGCAGTACAGACAGAAGGCGTAGTCGTTGTCGCTCTCCTCGTGCAAAAGCCACGGCCAGCGTTTCATCCAGATTTGCCAGCGTTCGCTGCGGCTGATGCGACGCGAGCCGCTGCTGCTTGCCTCATCAGCGCTCTCCTCCTCTTCTTCCTCATCGGCGTCGTCGTCTTCAACCTCCTTGCTGGAATCAATGCGCTCTAGTAAGCCCATTGGATCGGGTCCGTTGTAGGAGCCCACCGTTTCAGCATCGCTGCTTGGTTCGGTTTTGGTCGATGTCTTCTCATCTTGTAATAAATTCTCCACCAATTTTTCCTTATGTCGGCAGTGCGTGTCAGCGAGTGCCGTCTGAAGTTCGGACACAAGCGGTTCATTGTCCACCTCGACTTCGTCATCATCCAGGTCAATCGTTTCGGTGAATTGAATGGATTCGGTGGTGACTGCCCCCTCGACTTCCATTATTTTTAACTCGTGTTCGCCTGGTTTTGTCCTGTTATTCGGCGTTACAGCCGAAGACGCCATTTTGTTGCCATTACCGGTATCGTTTGACTTTGGTAAGCAATTTTCATCAGTTGAAATAATTTTCTTTTCCATTTCAGCCTTGGCAGCCTTTACAAATTACACATTAACTTATATTCCCAACATTTGAATCAAATATCAACAGAATTACTTATAACAAAAATTGGTTGAATTGGCAGAATTTGCAATGCAGTAATTTGCGTTACTATCGATAAACAAAAAACAAAAACCAGAAACTACTCACTGCGCGGTCATAATACCGATACCGATACTAGTGTTAACAACAAATATAACAAACAATACAAATTAATCGTAAACACTTACCGATATTTTTCTTAACATATATTTTTAGTAGGGTTACACTGCTGAAGCATTTGTTATTGTTAATCTTTGTTGCTGTTTATTGAATTGCGTTTATTACAACGTCTTTAAGCAAAATGACGATATTTAATTTATACATTTTCGATAAAATGGGAACTTTGATGCACTACGCGGAATGGAATCGTACAAAGAAATCGGGCATTACTCGCGAGGAGGTAACGTTATAATCGCAACAGCAAAAACATTATTTTACAATTTATTTACTTTTCCATTTCGCAAAGGAAGCGAAGCTTACATACGGCATGCTGTTCTCTATCAAGTCATTTGTCAGTAAAATATCACCACACGATCCACGCGAGGGCTTCCTGTACTACAAAACAAGTCGCTATGCGCTGCATTATCTGGAAACGCCCTCAGGATTAAAGTGAGAAATGCAGAAAATGCTCTCTGTTGGCTTTCATTAATTTAATTGTTTATTTAGATTCGTACTGAACACCGATACGGCTGCCATTAATGTCAAGGAATTGCTGCAGCAACTGTATGCCAAGGTCTGGGTGGAGTTTGTGGTGCGGGATCCTCTGTGGACGCCCGGCACAGTGGTCACCTCGGAACTGTTCCAGACCAAACTCGACGAGTTCGTCAAGCAATCGCCCATTTTTGGCATTAGAAATATTTAGACTTAGCCTACCTGTAGTTAATAGACATATGTGCATAAAACACTCAAATTATGTGTCATAAGCACCATGCGGCGCACAGACCGAACAAATTGTGGTTGCTTACAGCTGCAGGCCAGCGATAATGGCTGTGACTTTAATACATGTGACTGTAAGGCGGAAACGGCAAAATGTCGCATTGTGGCGCTTTAAAAGGTGCCGTCGTCGCTTGCGCAATCCCAATTGCATATTATTTACTTTTCGGTATTTTTTGTTTTTGTGAAATTCGTTGGCGTTCGCATATTAAAACTGTTGTTGCTGCAGCACGCGATTAAATCAGCGCGCGACTCTCGCCCCCTCAACGCCCAGTTACTTTTTGATGCTGGTACAACTCGCATCAAGGGTTTTGCGCAATGGAAAATGATTTGCAAAATGCCGCAAACTGTGCCAAGAAAGACCCATAGCTGATAGAGCGGGAGAGAAGTGTGCAATAGTATGCAAAGTTAGAGGGAGATGCGAATAGCTTTAAAAGCTTTAACTTTGGCTTATGGTTTTTTTTTCTTTCTTAAAACCTGTCGCTTCAGTACCGTTACCAACCTTTTGGTCATGCTAATACTTGTGTAGGCACACCTATATACATATGTAAGTATGTGCAAACATATTTATGTAAACACATGTGCATGTATGTATAAATGATAATATACATATGATGCCCTTACAGGCGCATATTTGGAAAAAAGAAAGAAATACCTTTTAATGTAGCATTGGACTAAGGCAATACAATTATAGTATTCAAATATTTTAAAGTACTAAAAACTAAGCCAAGCCAAAAATACCTGGTTCGGCTTGCCCGAACTGGTTTTATATTGTGCCATCGCAAGAGTATTTAATCTTCGGCGTCCCTACAATTCCCGATTTTTGTCCGTTTTCTTAACATTTGATTTTTGATTTCAACTGTGTCTCTTTTGTTTATTTTTATTGTTTTTTAGTTTTTGCTAGTTTACGATGTCTCAGTTATTCAAAATTCACGCAAGTCATCTGCAGTTTTTGGTCTAAATACATACATACATATGTTTTTTGTTATCTTTTTTCCTCGTTTTGTCACTTGGAACGAATTCGAAACCACGTTTCAGTTGCGAAAGGGCATTGCAAAAGCTGCTCAAACAATGAAAATTGAACCGAAAAGCGGGTTTTTAGGTGACGTTTAAACGCCTAAGTTCAGTAATCTATTAGAGTATAACGCGCCCAAATATAGAAAGAGAAGCAATAGTGAATTAATCAATCGAATCGTCACGTTATGGCGCCAGCATCTACGCGCTGCAAATTACAAAATACCCTTTCCAAATCTGCGTTTATTATTGCATCCAAATGAGCGTTGTTGTGCATGTGTTTGTATTTATATACATAATTGCTCAGATTTGTGATAATCAATATCAGATACCGGTTGGAGCTGGCAACTTCATCAATTTGCCAGTTTGTTTTGTTTATCTGTTTATCGATGACACGATCACGATTACAACCTAAATTAGCCCTTGCTTCGAACTTCGCCTCGACTGCAACTTAATGTTACGCTCTCTCTAGTTTTCTTTACTCTCTGCTTTCGTATATATGTATGTATGCTTGTGTATTTGGGTTTGGGCTGCAAATGTTACGCAAATTTCGAACCACTCAATGATTTTTATGTTTGTCAACCTTACCAGCACTGCAAGGTTGGGAATTAACGGTTTGTTGGGCCGCATCGAACTGGAAAATAAACCCAAAAGAAGCGTATTGTACCATTAAGTAAACACCCTAACATATCTTAGAGTATTATTTTATTATTTAAAATTATTGACAGCCTCATTTATCGATAAGAATCGGTTGAGTCTTTGGAATCTCACAGCTGAGGAGTATTTCACCTTTTTTGATACCACCCCAACTTACATATATAACGTTCACATTCATTATAAAAACAAAAATTATATATATTCCCAATTTCATAGTGTCCCATTGTCGGCATTTTAATCATCGCTTGTGAAGCTTTAAGCATCTACAGAAGGGGCTATAATGAATCAACATTGTTGTCAGCCTGGGAAATTTACTATTTAAAAATATAATTGTAATCTTTGATAAACAATTGTTTACCAGCTTTTCACTTTAGTTTCATTAAAAGTGAAAGAAAAGCAGCACATTTATTATAATTTTTATTTTTGTTTCCAATGGTAGCCGATTGTAAAAGGGCCTTTTTATGATCACAATCTCTGACTGCGATTCTGTTGGCCAACTGTCAAAACTCGATGCTAATGAAGTAAGCTTAAATTGTATGTAAATGCTTTAAGAGTCTATAAACAAAACCGAGAGACCTGCAGTAAAACATACCCTGTAATCACATCTTTACCTTAGAGCTAAATAAACGAAAAAAGCTCAGGCCGAAGTAACAAATACATTCCTAGACAGATAAAATTATATTTAAATGTTTTTTGAAGAGCCACACATATTGTTTTTACTGTTCTATTCTGAAGTTTATTCAACTCTTTTTACTAAAAATTAGTCGAGCACAGGCCATTAAAAATAAAAAGAATTTGTTGTATTGTCTTTAACACATTTTGGCGGTTAAATATAAATTTGCTGTGATAAAAAGTTGTTTATTGAAAAAAAAAATAGTATGAAAACAACTTCTTTAAAAATTTAAGGGTTTCTTTTCGAAAATACGTTTCAAATAATAAAATTCAACAGCTGCACGTGTTTGCTGTTAATGGTAAAAGAACACAGCCTGTTTTTCCTTATTGGGAGTTTATGGCCAAAATTGGCTCTAAGAAATTAGCATTAACTAACTCGAAACTCGTTATGTGGGCAAGGCATTTAATATATTTACTGTTTTATAAATAAAACATAGTATAAAACAGTATAAAACACATATAAAAATATACATATATGTATATATATATATAAAAATGCACTTTGGCATTTAAATTGTTTGGCAAATAATATATGGTATAATTTGAATTAAATATTAATATATGTTGTACTTCAATCAAGTTGATACAGAGTATATAAGAACTCAAATTAACAATTGTAAAAACTATTTAAAACTTGGAGTGGTCGAGCAATGCATTCTGTTTTCATTACAAATGATGTTTAATGAAGGCATATGTTACAGAAGTGTTTCTTTCAAAATTATATTAAAATTTTGCAGAAAGTTTTCGACCCGATCTTTGAGCTTAACTGGGCCTAGCTGTGTTTGCTGGCTTGTCACTAATTAGGCCGTATTCAGCTCATAAAGTTCAGTCAACAGCAACCAACTAGGCTCATGAGCTGTAATTTGTGACACTGCCCGCTAATGACAGACTCGAGGCGGCAATTTTCGGGCCATATTGATATTGGCAATGTTGGTGGCCTTTATTTTACGCACAATGGCCGAGAGAGTCAATGAGTGACCGTTGGTTCCGAGGGGCGGACAAGGACGATTCACAACTACGCAACTTGATAAATATCCCATGAAAATTAATGAGACATGCGCTGGCTGATGAATTGCTTTTCTTGGGCGGTGCAATTGGCAGGCTGGATTGCAATGGCGCGTCAGGAATGCCCTTAGGCGTACGTGAGGCAGGCACAGAATGTTTTCAAGGTTCTGGGCCTGGCCTACGAGCCAGCTGCACGTAGGCCAACTGGTTGGTGCATCGCTCCTAACTTGGAATCGATTAACTGGCCAACTTCTTGCACCAGTTCTTGGCCAGACTGTACAGGCGCAAAAGCCCAGACTTGACTTTGGCTTGGTCTCCTGGACCCGATGCCGCCTTGGTCACGTAGGCCAGAGACTAACGATACCAGTTGATCAGTTGGCCAGCTAGCAATTAGCATGGGTGCGGAGGCTTGAAACCGTTTGGCGGCTGCACTTAAGATATGACAAAATATAATTTTTGTTTGTCAACTCTGATGCAACAGTTGGCCGAAATTCAAGCGTGGGTCTCTGCCAGAGTTCAGTGGGTGCCCTGCTCCAGTTGCGGAGCTATTCGATATGTGAACACTAGTATCGAAATATGCATATAGCTAACAGGTGGGCGCTGTGTGCATCTCTAATGAAGCTGTGCATATCTTTAGCTCATTTGCGGGGGAATTTACACACGACAAAGTCATTGAAACACAGATTCAATCGAGCTTAATGCGGGCTCCCAACCAAGCTAACAGAAGTTGCGGTCTGTGAAAACAACAAATGCGGATTCAGCTCTGAGTCTTCAATATATTTTAATACGCTTTCTCATTTTATGAATTGAGCTCTTAAATAAACTTTTGCTTTTAATAAATACTCAGAGAAAATTTTAATTTTTAAATATAAGATTCAAATGATTTACCATAATTTAAAGTACAACACATTTTGTTCGTTAATTATTTTTTACTTGAGTCAAGAAAGATCAACAATGTTTTTTAAAACTATAAACAGCCTGAAGAATATGCTGATATTTTTAGAATAATAATACTCAATTTGAGTAGGCTTAACCCAACAATTAATATTGTTTTCAACTCAATGTACTTTAAATTATTGGTTAGGACAACAAAACAAAAATGCCTCATTATTTCCGGTTTCAAAAGAAATTATTTTTCTCAACAAATATAAATAATTATAAACGAGCATCTTGCCCAGCTACGGAAAAGTACTGAAATGCTGGAAAAGTACCATAATAAGTTAAATATAGTAAACAACTTAATAGAAACATAGGCGCCTAATTGATTTGTTGATAGATTTGCATTATCCTATCTAAAGCCAAATTCTATATCATTAAGTTTTCACCCTCTTGTTGTTAAGTGTGCAAATTATATATATATATATATGTATATATAATTGTGCTCAGATTGAACTTTGTAACTGTCCCTCCCCAGTAATACCATCATACATTGAAAACAATTTTCTTTTTGTTGTTGTTTACATTTCATTTTATTACAATCATTATTTTGTAAATTTGTAGCTTAACTTATGACGTACCATGCTAGTATGCTAGAGAATACCTAAACCTACGCAAATGAATAAATGGTGTAATATGGATATCGATATGGGGATCTGTTAGGGATTTGGGGGTGCGTGCGTTTGTTCTTGTTGTTGTTGTTGTTGTTGTGCAGGTATCTTCTGCTTCCTCTTTTCCACACACACACACACTCCTTGCACTCGCAGATAGTGTGATACGAATAAGAATGAAAATAACAATAATAATAATAAGAATATTAATTAATTTAATAAAACGATTATTGACCATGACCCGCCCCACGCCCAGGACGCACAAGATGCGGATGATAGATACATATATCGTGTGTGTGTGTGTGTGTGTGTGTTTGTGTGTGTATATATAGAACAGCCGGACGCGGCCTGCTCCTAATTATGACAAGACCTCGCATTAAATATGAGTTAGGGGTTAAGATTATAAGAACATTTCAATATTTTTTTTTCATTTCTTTGTTTTTCTTGTTCTCGTTGTTGTTTTTCGCTTTTCTTATTTTTGCTGCTGTTGTTGTTATACATTTTAGAGCGCCACACTTAAGTTAACCACCGATTGCTTGTAATTCTCATCCAGTTCTAGCTGCTCTTAGACAGCTAACTTCTTTGTGGCCTTCTTCTGTCGCTCGCTCTCGTTCTCATTCTCGTCCAGCTTAGCGCTCTCGGTACTGCTCGACTCCGCATCGTACTCCAGGTCGGGATCGGGCACCTCGGAATAGTGCAGATGGCCAACCATTTGGGTGCCGCCCACGACAGTCGGCGACGCCCCAACGCCCGCCTGGGACTCGTGTGTGCCATCGCCGTATTTTTCGAGAGTGCGACGCACCAGCTCCTTGGAGGGCTGCTTCATGTCGTACGCCCAACCCAGCCTCTGGAAGGTGTCGAGCAACATGGTGGTAAAGTTGACCTTGTAGTTGCCCAGCTCAGCTGCTTTGTAGTCCCAGGGGAAAACGTGGTGATAGTTGTGCCAGCCCTCGCCCATGGCCATGATCGAGACATAGATGTTCTCGCTGGGCATGATGCGTCTGCGCAATAAAAAAGAAACACAGAAGAGATCCAAGAGATTGATGGACAATCGTTCACTGAATCATTTGACACAACTCACTTGTCGTATGGACGGGAGCCCCAGAGATGAGCTGCGCTGTTCACAGACCAGGTGAAGTTCAGGCTACACACATAGCGGAAGATGCACTGCTGCACGAAGGCGTGGTACCAGCTGTCGTTCCATAAGTAAACGGGCACCATGGTGGGCAGCACGAAGCAGAGGAGGATCTTTAGCAAAACGAAATACCTTTGATGGAATTGTAGGACGGGGTCCGCAACAATATCACTCATGTCGATTTGCCTGCCACGACGCAGTACGTCCGGATGCTTGAGCATCATCAGCCAGCCGACGTGCGAGAAGAAGAATCCGCGATTGGCATTGTGCGGATCCGCATCCGTTTCAGAGTACTTGTGATGCACCCGATGATCACGCACCCAATCGTACATCGTATTCTGCAATGAGCCAAAAACCATACGGTCAAAATAGATAAATCCTGAACTTTGTGGCAGTTTCTAAAGCGCAACAATAATTCGCAGTCATTAAATAAGACAAATGTATCTGTCAGATATTTTTTTCGTACCATTGTCAATTTAAAGTTGCGATACAAAAAGGGCGGAAAAAACGGCATTAAGCTGTTGTACTTAATGATGCAATTAATGTTAATTACATTACGACAAATTTACTTTACAGTTCGCCACACTGCAAAACAGAGAAACAAAACAAAAGCCAAAAAAAAATAAACGAAACTTTAACCGCAGGTGGCAAAAAGTGGCAAAACATAAATTAAATGAGTTGACTAAAATGCCTAAATTACATTGCAAAAGAGTTGGCGTGCCGTCATAAGGTCAGGCTACATTAAGGCCATAGAATTATAAATAGACCAAAGCACTCTGAGGTATTTATGCAGAATATTTAGAACATTCTTTAATTTAATATTAAATTTTAATTGCTTATTAAATATGATCTACTCTTCTAAATAATATAAAAAATGTAACAGAAAAAAAACATTTTTGATTTTAGAGAATTTTGAAATATGATTTGACATGAGAAGTTATTAAAAACTTTGTTAAATTATAAAAAATATAATTTTTGAATTCAAATTAACTAAATAATGTAAGCAGAAACTTAAAAAATATAAATTTTTAAGGAAATAAAATCTTTCAAATATTTTTACTATCAGAACATTAAACTTTATTTCCTTTATTTAGAGATATAATTTACCTGACCAGCTACCGAATAGCTGAGCATCAATATACTTCTCAGCAGAGTGTTTGCCTTATAGCTGCGATGTGTCCAGAAACGATGGGCTCCGGCCGTAACTCCAAAGCCAGCAATTCCACCCATTAAGAAGGCTGCAAGAAATTAAAAAAAAGAATATATATATAAATAAAAAGAAATAAATAATATTTAAAAATTATTTACAGCACTGATTACTAGACCAATTCGTATAGAAAAACTTGAAAAACCCAAAACTGTGATGCTAATTAAATATGAAAAAAATTGTATATCCAAAGTTAAAATACCAAATTACATTTTGCGGAAATTGAGGCATTTGTGTGATGGTGTTAATTTGTTGATCAAATCGGTGCATAATAAACCCGGGGTAGCAAGAGACGGAACCTGAGTCAGTGACGGCAGCCACAAGGCCAAGCTTGGGAGCTTTTTTTTTTTCAAAATTGTTTGATAATTTGACGTTTGAGATACTATGTGGTTGTCAATGAGATGGTATGCAGGTAATTGTAGGCTACGCTGGCAGACACATCCCACATGCCACGTTGTGATGCTAATAGCATAACAAACACGTGACAATAGCGCTGACTTTAACTGTGACTGTGACTCCCAGAGTGACTGGCATCATAAAGCTGTCACTGCATTATTTGCATTTATTTAACGTCGTGACACCCACAATTGATTAATGGTTGAATCAATTGTTGAATTGTCACCAAATGATGCCGGATGCAAGTGTATGTGCCTATCTGCCAAATGTATCTATAAGATACAAAACTTTAAGTGTGCTTTAGCTCCTACAATTAACACTAAGAAGCGAGATTTGCCAGTTGTTTTTTAATGCTTTTCCGCAACACTTGCGTCTAATGAGAGTGAGAAAAAAGAAAAAAAGCACCAAAATAGTCAAAGAAACGTTGAAATAATAAAGTAAATTACTTTTACGACAATGCCGGAGTCGTAAACAATGTATTCATAAAAATTTTGTTTCACAATTTGAGTGATGGAAAATTAACGATTATTTCCCTTGTACCCTCTGTTGGCTACCCCACGCTCCACACACAACATGTGTGTGCTGCCTCATAGGTGTTACACGCCGTTTGTCGGAATGAAAGATTAACCTTCAAATGGTGATTGCTTGATGTTGTTTGTATTGCGACAAGTCGAAAACCGGTTCCAAAATAGCCAGAAATGGTCAAAACCCCAAAAGCGCTATGAATGGTGTTGTCCATCTATCGTAGCATTGTACCATATGATACCATCGACCAAAGCTTTTGACCACGAAAACCATTCAAATTAAATCAGTTTAATTTAATTTCAGAATGCTGCCCAAGCCCCAGTCTAAGACATTGCAGTTCAGTTGGGTTAGCTGCATATGCAGAAAAAACCTGTGTTAATTCCTCGGCTACAATGTTAAGGTAATTCAAAATGCGCTGCCAAAAAAAAAAAAAAAAAAGACAAGATATCGCATAACAAATAGATGCAATGACTTTCTGTGTTTCGTAAATTGTCGATTTGAAAGTCAAATGAAATGCATATGCTGCATGATCTAGAGTTCGAGCTGCCGGGTCCAAGACCTATGCACAGTTGTGAAATTCTCAAATGTTTCGATGTGGTCAACCGAAACATGGTGTTTGCCGTGTGTGGGTTCAATGTTTCAATCAAGAACGTGGGCAGACCTCATTTGGTATCTATGTATATACTTTATTTGAAACGCATTTCAGCTAATACAAAAACATTTTGATCGCTTATATTTAAGACAAGTTTACAAAAGCAGATGCGGATATTTGAATACGAAATGAGTTTTGTAAGTGAAGAATTATTCAATGAGTGTTGGGGTTCGAGCCCTCTAGTTGCATTTATTCGAATTTCCGGAATAGAAACCGTACTATGAGGAAACATTTTATGCACACCAAATGACTTTGATAATATATTGTATTTCGTGAGCATTATATATATAAAATCAGCCAGTTTGATTGCAACAACACTTCGAAATATCCCAAAAAACACACATCTATAAAAACTAATTTACCGAATAGTTTATGCTAAACTTTAATTATCACCGCATTGAGATACAACAAAAATACAAACGTGGCTTTTGGTGCGAAACATCTTTTTGGCTGCCATCAACGCCCCAGAAACAAATTAATATCATTACAGTTGCTACGATCGTGTTAAACACGAAAAAAAAAACACAAAAAAAAACCAAAAGAAAAATACAAAAAATGTTAAAACGATTATTTTGTGGTCATTGAATAAACGCTGCACGTCGGCCTGTAATTTGCCAAAATATTTACGAGCACGACGCCGCCCTAAAAAGGGCTGCCAACGTCTAGACAAGTGCGCGGACCACTTCCAGTGGCCAAGCAATAAATATTAAAATTTACAATGCTCGCATGTTTAAGTATTTTAGTAGTTTTTTTATCTTCTTTTTTTTTTGCGTCTTCATTAAATTACATTGGATAAAAGCGTCCTGGAATTTCCAATGAGAAAATTTTTTAACAGAAAAAAAAATACAAAATAATCTGAAGATGCTGCATTGCGTGAGATGAAGTCTCAATGTCAAACGCTGTGGGTTTCTGGTCTCTGTGGGGGACTACGACCTATAGTGCTCATAAATCGTGTGTATTGAGCCATGGCCCTGACTGCGACTTACATGGAGACTAAAGGAGCCTCGGGTTGAGCGGCTCAAGTGGCCAAAATGGCAAAGACGCGGCTGGTTTAGCTTTTGTGTATATTTGGTTAACCTTGGTGAAGTCAGAATATACTGGTCGAAATTGTATGCTTACAAACAGCCTTGAATTAAATAGATACAAATGTATATTTTTGGGTTTCTCTCAAATTAGCCCCAAATAATAATAAATGTGTCACCTGAATGTTGTTCAGTGGTTTTTTGGTGTTCGTTTTCGTTTTCGTTTCGTTTTCTTTTTCGTTTTCATTTTCACAGTTCAACTGTGTCAGGTAAATTTTTATGCTGAAATTGCAAGCGAAGGCAATTTTTGAGAATACGAGTAAAGTGCAAACAAATGAAGACAGCAACAACAAAAACCAAACCCTATAAGCCATGCCATACGATGCTATATGAAATTTCAACATGGCGAAGACGACGCTAATGTCGACAGCGACGCCAGCAGTGGCAGCGACCGCGATGCCAGCAACAACAACAGCAACAGCAACAGCGGCAGCGACTGAGGAAAATCATGTTAAGTAGCAATTAATTAAAGTCAATAAATAAGAGTTCGAAGTGTAACTGAAATGTAAGCGAAATTATGAAATGCTTAACTTGCCCCAAAACCAAAAAATTTAAAAAAAAAACTACGGCATGTAAAATAATATTTTTTGTCGTCTTTTTGCTTTGGTGTATAACTGTGCTTTCTTTTCGCTCTTCTTTTAACACACACGACCGCGTTAAATTGCAAATAATGGCCGTATGTGTGCCGAGAAGAGAGAAAAATGGAGAGAGGCTCAACTTGGAGTTGCGAGAGCGTAGAAAGGGAAGATGGCCAAATGGGAGGTATATGAAGTAACCAAACCTCAGATGACACACAAAATATTATTTATATGTATATGTGTGTGTGTGCGCATACGCGATTGCGTGTATATGATCGTCAGTTAATTTCAAATCGAAGAAGCCGCAGCTAAGCTGTGTTGTTGTTGTTGTTGATGTAACATTATGTTGGCAGGTGGGCGACAGCGTCTTTTTCAACACCTTTCTCAAATCTTGCATCGCATTTCTTATTTCGTTTGGTTCACTCATTGCGTATGCTTGCGGTTTATATAAGCCCCCAAAAAAAGTAAAAAACGACAAAGAACGATTATCTTCGGGTTGCCGAGCATTAAATACCCTTGCAGACCTATGAAAGATATGCGCAATACATTTATATCTAGCATAGGGACGCTTGCAATTGTCGAGTTTTTTCGATATTTTTGATAATATTTTGTTAGTTTTTCAAGGATATCTTAAAATACACATAACTATAAGAAAAGAAGAAAAAAAATGGTACATCTTTTTAAAGGATTCTCTCCCGTCGATAAACCTATGCAAAGTTCAATTACGAAATACTGATCGTATATTATTTAAAAAAAAGTTATTATAATCTTTTAAGGGCTATAAAATTGTAATACCCCATCCTGATTATACTTACACCAGATCACTGAATACAGGCGCAGCTCCTCGAGTGGATAGGTGATCAGACAGACGACAGCAACGATGTGCAGCAGGGAGATCTGAATGACTTTTCCCCATTTGAGTGGTGCCTTGAACTGCCAGCCCAGGATGTTGTCGCCCTTAAAGTTGCGCGTATATTCCTCCATATTTATCTGATCCTTCGGTATATGATTAGTCAGATGTTTGGGTATATTTCTGGGCGCTGCCGCTGGCTGCTGCGGCTGCTGCTGTTGCTGTATCTTGGCACGCGGCATCGATTCCGGCGAAGAGTCCTCGGCGCGACGCGCTTGCGCCTCGCTGCTCAGTTTGGCGCGGCGTGCCAGCAACGGCGGACTGCCGTCGCCCGTGCTGGCCACGGGCGTTGTGCTGCACACGCGTTCCGATGTGGATAGGTGACCCATTTCAGTGGAGATGTGTTTGTCTGTGGTTTTGATGGTTGGGGGAGTGGGGAGTTGTGCTTCGCTTTTTACGGTGTTTCACTTCATACACAAAACTTTGCTGGCGGAAACCAGGTTTCGTAATTGCCGCTCCCAATCTGAACTTTCTTCTTCACAGATTTACACACAAAACAAACTTTTTAATTGCAGCTGGAAGTACGTTTTGTTCGCTTTGGCTTTTTTTGGCCGTTTGCGGCGCGCACTCAACACTCGTCTTGGACGCGGCCCTTTTTTTATTTTTTAGTTTTTTACGGCTCTATGTGGGGATCTTTGTGCCTTTGTCGTATTTGCCCCGCAGTTTCTCTTTGGAGCTTTGGGACTGACTCAAAGTTGAATTGGCTTTTCCTGCGCTCTGTGTATCTATCGAACTTAACCCGCCGCCGTTCCGTAGACAAATGATCACAGCTAAAAGTAAAAATTTCTACCCTATGCCGGCGTTGGCTCTGGAGTTGACGTTGGCGTTGGCGTTGCAGTCGGCGTCGCTGCCGCCGCTGTTGCTGTTGCCGTTGCCTTTACTGCCTTTGCTGCTGCTGCTGGGCTGACACACCACAAAACTGACTGATTGACCGACTGACTGAATGTTGTTGTTATTGTTGTTGCTGTGCGCACTGTGGACTCAGTAAAGGTAAAGCAAAGACAAAAACAGCAAATTTAAGGCCAAGATTATGCCACCATACGCGCGCGCACACACACACACACACACAAACGCACTCATACTGGCACCTGTAACTGCGTCGCATTTCGCTACAACTTCGGCTTATGCTTCGTGCGAGTTCGGCTGCAACTTCGGCTTCAGCTTCGGCTTCGGCTTGGGCGACGCACAGCTTCAGTCGCATCAGCCACATTGGCGTGGAACCTTTTTATTTATTGTTGCTTTCTTGCTGGCAGCTGCGGCGGCTTTCAGCGGCTTTCGGCGGCTTTTTTGGCTCGCAGCTTCGCAGACAATTGACAAGAAGTCTGCTGACTGCGCTGCCGATTACTCACTCGAATTGTTTCCTGTTGGCCGTTCTAAAAGAGTTGTTCACAATGATATTATTTGCTCCCATGTTTTGTATGCATTTGAAATAGACATCATGAAATTGGGCCAATGCTAACTTTTATCAAATTTTATGTTGGCTAAAAAGGGCATTGGGTGAGCTTTAAATGAAAACAAAATGTTAATCATTTAAATATCAGGTTTATCAATCGCCAGCCGATTTCTATTTTCGTATAGTTCAGCAAATGAAGTGTGCCTGTGACTGTACCTATTGGCCATTGCCTGCGGCAAAAAGAGATCGAGTGCAAAATATTTCACAAAGTCCCCCAAAAACGGCCAACGACTAATTCTGCTAGTAACCTGGGCATTTGCATAATACAAAAAAAACAAAAAATTTCTCAATAAGTCTCTCCTATAAAATCTCAAAATCGTGGCATGTACAAATACACACACACACACGCACACGCATACACCCATTGCATGCATGTGTGTCTTGTATTTAAAATTGGATCCGTAGTTCGCTGTTGTTGTTGTTGTTATTGTTGTTTTGTTTTTGTTAGCCCTCTCCACTTTGGCTTTTTTGTTGACCAAAGTCAAAAACCGTTCGATGATCATGAAGTTCAACAACAACTGCGACAGCAGCAGCAGTAACAGCAGCAGCAGCAGCAGCGACTGGCTTTGCTTTCTCTTTACGTAACGACAAAGACAAAAGCTAAAATTAATTAAAAGGCAGCAAAAACAGCAAACTAAAATAAAAAGCGAGCACTAAAAGGAAGCAACCGCTCGACGCGATCTTAAAAACGTAAACGAAACACCGAAAATAAATTCATTGCTGTTGCTCAAATCTCGCACGGTCTCAACAATTCCGGCGATTCCCGTGTACTTTAAAGGCAAGCGACACAGCGAACAGTTTACAAGGTGTTTGTTGTTGTTGTTGTTGTTGTTGTTGCTATTGCTGTTGTGGTTTATGTTGTAAGCTTCACACATTAGCAAATTTAGACAAACATCAGATTGAAATCGTCAAAAAAGTCAAAGCCCAAAGGTAAAAAGCGAGAATACGCATATGCATGTACACTCGAAGAAAATAGTGTATATTTTACATATATGTAAAGCATTGAGCTGCCGATCGAGCGCTTGAACCAGATGAGAATTTTTAACTTTCAACGAATAATTATCGTTAACGAAACGTGTTAATTATAACTATCTACATATAAAAACAAAATGCGTTGCTTAAGCGTTTTTATAATGAAACGTGATCCCATTCCCTTTCCTTATCTATTTTTGCATTTGTTAATTTATACATTTATGAAAGTTATTAACTGACGTTTGTTTACTGATAGCCTTAATTATACAACATAATCTGAAAAACTCGAATACGCATTTCTTTATATAAACTCAAATATAATTTAAATAAACAAAACTCCCTTAAACCTTCCCCAATAAGATGCACAATTATTGTTAAAAGCAGACACTTCTTTGACACCGTTACGTTCTATTAAGCACATCATACAAATCGTGAGAGGAGTGCTATTAAAATTTTGACAAATTATACAATTTACCTGCAAATTGCTGACTGTTCATGCTTATGCATGTGGCTAACACTCGCTAACACACAGTTGGCAGCGTGTTTTAATACTCTGTTTACAAACTGAAAAATTGGCATATTGGATGCGAAACATATAATTATTTATAAATAATAAAAATGTTAATAGTGAATTATTGGCCATGACCGTTTTACGCTCACCTAAAGTCGAAAACTAGACAACTTTGGAAAATAACATTTTGAGCTAAGTAATCATTTAGACCGCTATTACACTGTGAACAGAGTATTGCACTCTCGGTTTCGCCCGCCCAAAACATTTGTACGTTTTTTGATTTATTGCGCAGCTTCACTTAACCAACTTTGCGCAGCGTCAGCGTATTTTATAAGCTCTGACAATTGAACTTCTTGGCTCAAAGAATTGCACGAACATATTTATACATATATATATGTATTTGTATATAAGTAAACGTGTGAACAAAGCTTTTAACTTTATTTACACATACATATAAATTATATAAACATTAGTCGGAAATTTGTCGTACTCGAAGCGCAAACAATGCGAGTAAGCCCCGTAATTCTGAGACCTAATGATTTCCTTCTTCTTCGCCATATGCCAACAATCCAAAGCCATTCATGCGGGCCGAGCCGTATTAGAAAAAATCACAATTTGTTGTCGATTAGTTCACTGAAGTTTATTGCTATGTGTGTGTGTGTGTATGAGTGTGTTTTTTTCAAAGGTTTTTTGTATTAGCAAAAAAAAAAAACAAGGTGTCATTTGTGTTGGCCAAAGCGAAGCTCAGGGCTATAAGTACTCGCTCTGGTCACACTGACAGCATCGAGACCGTAAGCAACAACAAACATAAAATATTAAACATTACACAAGTTAAAGCCGCCAACAATAAGTTGCGTATCTGTGCAACCTTCAACTGTCGCTCAGTTGACTGTTTCTATGAACAGAAATAAGACAAAATAAAATAAAACAGCGCAAAAACAAATTAAAATAACAAAGCGCAAGTAGGCACAGCACAAGTGCAATTTGCAACAAACTTATTACCCAAGCGAAGCGTGAACAAACACACACACACACACATGCTGTTTTGTAGCTGCCACTGCCACAAAAATAATGCAAATCAGTCAGGAATAGCTCACATTGGAGATTCAATACTCTTTTTGAACACGCTAAATGCTTTCAATTAATTAATCTTCGGTTCGAGCGAAATAATCTGACTATGTTGATGCAGTAGTATGTTATAGTAAGCCGATCTTAACTTAACTCAGCTGGGCATGCGAATATTTATATTGTCTTTGGTTGTACCTATTTATTTACAGATTTATTTACAATTTTACTATCAAATTAATAAGAAAAGAAAAACAAAAATCGAAAAATATATATTTTTTTTATTTTTATAAATTTTATTGGCTTACCTCTTTATTTTACTACTTTAAAACTAATTCAAAATGGACAATAGGATATTTTCCATTACGAATTATAGGAGATTTCGAAAATTAATTCGGATTCATAAGAAATTTTATATATGCACATTGATTACAAATAATATACGCAATAACGATGAACCAAAATGTATGCACATTTTTCGCATTAGCGAGGTTTCTTCAAGAAAACATCAGTTTTTTACAAATTATTCAGGTTATCGATGTATCGAGGTACGAATAATCTGGATTCGACCGTATTATAAACCATTATCACATCCAGATATCTGATGTTCAGTTGGCTTATTGCACTTATGTAGATATCTCATAAATTAAGGTAAAATAAGATTATGACATAATCTGGTGACAGACGCACATATTACGTGAAAATTAATATGCCCCGATGGGAGGGTATAAAAATTAGCAGCCAACTTTGCGCCAGCGCAGCTTTTAACTGGCAAATTCATTAGTAATCACTTCATATCCATTAGGAATTGGTACAAGTGCCTCAAACACACACACACACAACTAATGCCAAAATCGCATAGGCAAATAAGCTGCAAACATGGCTTACTAAGATCCATATTATAGATTAATTTAGTTGGTAAATATATGAGAAAAATTTAATGCTAAATTTACTTTTATGAACAAAGCGATATATATCGTATTAAATAAGAGTTTTTGGTAAAAATTATATTTGTTCGCAAGCCAAAGCTGTATTTGATCTCTACCGATCAATCAAACTTTTTGGCGGCTTGTCAAAGCAAATAGATAAAATTCAGAGCTTATAGATTTCATTTAATGATCATTAACACATAAAACGAATTCTTATGATCATAAAAGCAATAATCAAATCAAAAGCTAGCAAGTTTAGATCATTTCAAAAAGGGTTTATAATTAAAATTCCATTTAATTTGCAATGCAGAATTCAGACTTAAACGCGCCCAGCTTGATTGAACGCAACTCAAGCGAAACACTTCTATGCGAGCACAAAAAAAAGTGTTTGACTTGTCAATATTGACGTTGGCGACCAGCGGCAGCTGTACGCACAAAATGCCGAGCGATCTGACGTTACTAAAAGCTGCAGGCAGCTATTAGACCCAGCATACGCCGAGTACCTGGCCAGGCTTCTGTGCGGGCCGAGTGCTCAAATATTGACGCATCAATCAAGCGCTGGGCATACATTGCGTATTAGTGATAATTTATTGAGTGCGACTCATTTAATTTGCTCAAAGTGCCAGCACAAAGCAACGACCGACCCGTGGCTCCACTCCCCTCCCGCTTGGGAAAGCGTCAGGTGAAGTGCTCGAATGGCATTTGGAAATTGCGTTGAAAATGTCGTAAAACAAATTCGAAAAACTAATTATAAAGCCTGGCTTGGCCTCACATTGGGCAACTTGCGTCGGGCTGCGCCTTTGTTTGGCAAACCCTGAACCCATTAAAATTGAGTAAAAAGGGTATAAATATAGTATAGAAACTACTTACTTTACTTAGCAAATCTCCGAGACTATGAGAACTAGAGCCAGAAACTTAAGTTTATTAATATATATGTGCAGATCTATCCCCAATTTAGCCCGAATTCATGCACTTTACAATAGCACTTTGGCGTGTGCATATATTTGAATGTTAGTTTAGAGGTTATCCAAGATTAGATTTAGTTTCCATAAATTTATATTTGGGGTATCTCTCAGTCAGGCACTCCCTATTGAAGCACTTTTACTTGTCTTTAAGGTGTTTCTTCAATAATCCGGCTCAGTGTTTGCCCCATTAACATGCATTTTCTTGTAATTGTTTTTTTGTTGGTATTTTTGTTATTGTTGCTGGTTTATTGCGCTTATCTAAAACCGAAAGCTTTCACATGAACTTCTCCCGATTGAGATAGTGATCGGCGGGCAGTGAATTGTGCTCCCGATCCACCTGCTCCATGATGCACTCAACAATGGGTCGTTTCTTCTCGACGGCCTCTGTGAGGCCACTGCGCACGGCCACCGAGGAGACGGTGTGCAAATCCTTGGCCAGATCGAGGGCAGCAAAGACGCGAATGATCATGGAGCCGGTGTCGTTCGCATAGTCGCCAAATTCACCGCTCTGATAGTCGAGGGGCAGCAGGTAGTGAAACTGGGGCCAGAACGATTTCGTTATAAAGAAAATGCTATTCGAGTCGGTCGGCTTGAAGCCCTTGTTTATGCTCCATATGAAGTGCGCCGAGTTCACCAGATTGCCCACGTTCAGCACGATGAGAGAGCGCAGCCAGAAGGCCACAAACATGGACACGGCCAGCGTCTCCCCAAAGTACTGGAAGGGCGTGTTCCACGGCATCAAGACGTTCAGCACAATGTAGAGGAGCACATAGTAGCTAATGGAGCACATCATTAATAAATGCCATTCCATATGCAATTCAAAATAGAGTCTTACCGCTTCTGGAACATGACAATCTTATCGATTTCTATGTCGGACATGTCCACCTCCAGCAGCAGCTGCTCCTGCTGCTTCGAGTACCTTAGCAAGTTGCCATGTAGGTGGGCATACATGAAGCTCTGTTTGCTGTAGTACGGATCCTCGTCCTGCTGGAACTTGGCGTGATGCAAGCGATGCGCCTGCACGCGGCCGTAAATGGAGCCCTATGCAGGATGCGTACAATTTTTTTTTTATTTCATTCAATTAAAAGCTCTGAAATTGTGAGCGTCTATTGGTATTTGGTGCACATAATAAAAAATTAAACTGAATTGCTAATTCTGACCTGTCTAAACTTTGAATGCAGAATGGATATTAGGGCAAACTTTTGAAAGTTTGAAATTTTGAGACAAACCCACCTGGAAATTCATAGGGTAGAATTTTTACATGAAAGTTGGAGTTCGAATTAATATTTATACAGATTAAAATAAAAAGTCAATATTACCAAGAGAAACCTGTTCCTCCTTAAATTTTGATAAGTTTTGGCCAAGTTATAAATGTTTGAAATTAATTTAAACGAAAAATTGAACATTAAAATTGAAATGGAACACAGAGAGAAAGGGCCAATATTATTATTCTGTCATGATAACCGCTTGGGGTTGCGATCTTTAATTTAGCACGGTTGCTGTCTTGACTAAAAGCTCAGAGCAAGCTTTGCCATTAGCTTTGGCCAGTGGCGTCGCATGCAAAGGGGCGCCGCGACACTCACCTGTCCGGCCATCGTCTGGCAGAGCATAAGCAGCAGCCGCAGTGGCGCCGTTGCGGTGAAGGTGCGATGCGCCCACAAACGGTGCACGCCCACCGTCACGCCCAACATGCCAAGCAGGGTGAGTAGAGCAGCTAAATAAAAAATTAATTAAAATTAAACAAAAAAAATACAACAAATAAAATAAAATAAAAAAAAAAAGAGCGCTAGCTCTTATAGTTTAGTAGATATGCCAAAAAAAACCGGAAAGTTATCGATCTTTTGAAATAAACTTGATCTGAGAAACGAATTAGTGCAATATGAACTCTCTGAAAACGACGTGTTCATACAGACAAATATTCAGACAGACAGGCTGACTGATGTGGCCAAATCGACTCGGTTAGTAATGCTGATCAAGAATATATACAGTTTATAGGGTCGGAGATATTTCCTTCTGTCGAATATACCCTTTTCCACACATAGTATTTAATGGAATCACTGTATAAAAAATAAGTAAGAACTTTGCAGTTATTTGTAGGCCGATCGATCTTTAGAGAGGTTCGAGGCACTAAAATTGGTAATTATAGAGAGAAAATGTTTTATATAGATTCTATTAATTTACCACACCCCCAGTAGACGTATCCAAAATATTTATGTGTGCTCTTACGTAATCTGAAAGTATTTAAAATACTGCTTTAAAACTGCGAAATGTTTTTAGATTTGACATATTTGCCACGCTCCCAGTCGGCGGGTACATTAAATATTGGATAATTATTATTATTATTTATAACGGATCAATATGATTTTTGTAACTTTGTGAACACGTATAGGAAAAATCAAAGCAAGCATGTGTTTCATTAGGAATTTAACATGCTTGACTTATTCAACTCACTGAATAATATCGTGGGCCACGAGGCGCTCGTGAATGTTACGTAAATGCCATAGATTCCCAGTATGTAAACGTGGATATAGAAGAGCACCAGCGGCCAGATGGCGTCGCGCTTTTTGAACTCCGCCTCCGTGGGCGTGGGTGTTGGCATTGGCGCATCCTTGCCGGCGCTGCTGTTGCCCGCCTCTGTTTTGACTTGTCCTCCCATTTTAGTATAGCCTGGGGTTTCCTTGAACTGCAGCTAACCGTCGCACACGCCAGCCTAGACTCTACTAAATTGGACTCTTAAACAGCGGAATTTTTAAAGCTAGGGGTCCAAACCAGGTGGTTGCCCCGCGTAGCCGTAGCCACTTGAATATGCATGAGACGCAAATTGTGTGTGGCCAAATGTTCCCTATAGCGGGGTCCGATCGTCTATGTAAAACAGACAATGTATAGACTGGTATATGCAATAGTTTAATGCCCTGTTTTTGTTTAAGCAACAATAGCAACTACATACATAGAATACGAAGAGTGTACACATGTTTTGTTGTTCTTTTTTTTAAGAAATGATATTAGGACAAAGGCGCTTATCTGTAACTTAGGATTAACATAAACACAGGCGATTAACTAATACTATAGCATTCTATAGCCATGCGTGCTAGAGTGATCAATTCTGCATTTTGGCCAGCTCGGCGAGATCCTCGTGCGGCAAATCCCGATCACCAAGGCCCCACACCTGATCCTTGTGCGCATACTCATCGCTGAGGAAACGTGTGCCATCGCCACACTTGGCCGCACGTCGCTTAACCATATCCGGGGATACCGATTTGCCTGTAGATGATATATATGTATATAGTTTAATAAGTAATATCGTTTGAAAGAGAACTGTTGAGACTTACGTCCACTGGCTATGCCAATGCGGGCGCAGAAATCAATGAAGGCCGTGGTCACGTTGAGGGTGTAGTTGCCAAACTCGCCCGTCTTGTAGTCCCAGGGGAACACATGATGATAGTTGTGCCAGCCCTCGCCCATTGCCAGGAATGAGACAATAGGCACCTCCACGGGCGTGATGTTCCTGTATCAGAAAAATGTTATTCCATATTAAAAACAAGTAAGAACATTGCGGTCGGGCGATACCGACTGCGTTATACAAGTTCACGTTCTTAAATAAAAAGTTCCATAGCACCCATATATCAAACCCCCATAACTTTGTCAAAAGTGAACCGATTTTCACGTTTGATGGCATTTTGATCATGATTTGTCCTATATATTGACTCCATATTCAAAATATATTCATTTTCGAAAATAAAATTTTTTGAATTTTTTTGGTCAAAAAATCATGTACTCCCCCTTGTGAATTTTGGAAAAAAATATTTTTTCAAAATTTAGATTTTCGAATTTATAGTTTTAATCGATTTTATTTGTCACAATTAGCATAAAAAACAACATTAAAAGTGATTTTTGGAGCAATACGTAGCCGATACGAAGTACAAGTACATCGTATCGGCTACGTATTGCTCCAAAAATCACTTTTAATGTTGTTTTTTATGCTAATTGTGACAAATAAAATCGATTAAAACTATAAATTCGAAAATCTAAATTTTGAAAAAATATTTTTTTCCAAAATTCACAAGGGGGGAGTACATGATTTTTTGGCAAAAAAAATTAAAAAATTTTTATTTTCGAAAATGAATATATTTTGAATGTGGAGTCAATATATAGGACAAATCATGATCAAAATGCCATCAAACGTGAAAATCGGGTAACTTTTGACAAAGT
>JAWNMO010000280.1:0-22389 GCA_035043915.1 Drosophila paramelanica | reverse complement strand
GTTGGCATTTAATTCAAAATAAAGTTAACAAGAGCAGAATTACTACATTGATTTATAAAGAAAAACTAAAATTTGATTGTAGCCAAACGCAGCCGAAAATTCGATCAAATTCACTGATTTTTCTGACGCAACATTTATTGCTATAAAAAGTGCAGTAGATGAATCAGACCGAGTCGCACTTTACCCAGCTTAAATTAGCTATGACGTTATCAACATAATATGTATGCTAATAATTCAAAATATTTTTTTTTATATTGTTAATCCATCAAAACATTCCGTCCGTCCATCCGACCGCCCTTCTGTATGAATGTTTGTCCAAACTCATACAAAAATTGATAGGAATTTATACGTATTAGTCAATTAGTACAACATTTTAACATTTTAGTAACAATTTAAATATTTCATTGTACCTTTTCCAGTTCGAAGCGCAATAGTTTTTACTAATTCGCATTTCTGAATATTCAGGTTTTTATTGGTGCGCATATTTGTTGTCGAGCGTTGTATCCAAATTTTATACCTTTCCGATATTTACGGTTCATCGATTTTTTGCATGGTTCGTTTACATATTTGCTGAGCAATATTTACTGGATAGACAACGAACTGCTGATGCGTAGCTTTATATTCGTATATGCACTCACATACATATGTACGTATGCAGATTGATGATGTGGGCGATGAAGCTGCTACGCTATCTGTCTGTTGTTGGTCTTGCTGTGTGTGTAAAAATGCATAAAATGGCATAAAACTGCGGCTTATGCCGTTGGCAGTAAAACTCTTGCTAAAGAACTGCAATAAAAAGGCTTTAATGATGCGACTGTTTGTAATTAAATGCCAAAAAAGCAAAAACACGAACATGTACCATCATATCTACAGCCATACATGGCGTATGCGTGATGTGAGTGAACCATAATCCAAAGGCGCAATGAATTGGTCTTCATATTCATGTTTATCATTTTAATTGAATACTTAAACTCGCGTTTCTGTCTATCCATATCTGAAATCTAAAATCCTTGCTGTCTGAATGGTCCTCGTTGTTATTATATATATTTTTTATTATATTTTCTTTTATATATTTTTTATTATTCAGTTGTTTAGCAGCTTTGGTGGACTATTGAGGGGGTGGCGGCGATTGTCTGTGGCCAGAATATGACATTTGATTTATGGTCTCTTGTTATTCGTTTAGCAAACAAGGCCATAAATACAGGAAAAATACGCAAATAGAGAAATAGCTAAAACAAAAGGAAAATGTGGCAAATGATGCAAAAAGTTGCAGCTTGCAACATTTAAGGCAAAAAGTGCCGTTATGCAATCCTCTGTTAAAGTCAACTGAAAATGCAAATGCCAAATTCGGTTCATTGTGCATGCAGCCAATGCAAAAGTTTCGACACATATACACTGCGTATACGTAATTTAGCTTACAGTCGATTTTCTGACTGCCAAAGCGTAAGCAATTTTCCATTAGCGCTTTTCCCCATTTGGCCTCGCGATTCATTTGCTTGCATTTGTCGCTTGTTTATGCCATGTCCGCTGCGTTTATCTTTTGTGGCCAACTTCAATTACATTTTCAAAGCCGTTTTCGTATCCATTTGAATTTGCATTGCCTTCCGCCTGATAAGCCGCCTTTATTGGCAAAGTTTCGATTGCGTTTGCTGCGTACGCAGCCATGGCATTTATTTCAATTTATTTCCCCTCCACAATTTGTACAACTTTTGCATTTCCCTGCTGCGTTTTCATTGCGAATGCAAAGTGCAAAATTAGTGGTAAAAATTTGTGCACTTCGCACGCGCCCACATAAATAATGGCCATAAATTAAACCACACGGTTGACATCTTCTGGTCGGCGATGTTCAAGTGTCCGATTGTCCAAATGCCCAAATCATCTGACAGCTGTGGTTGCTGTTCTCATGCACATTAAATTCATTAACATTTACATAGCTTCATTTTTAATGAACTGACAAATCTGTGCAGCTTTCACGATGCCTATAAATAAATCGAGACGCACACATATATGGAATATGCGTCGCTAACGCATAAATCTTGCTTTAACAAGAGAGTAAGCTCGAGAGCGCTCGACAAGTAAATGCCCTACAGCCAGACGTTAAGTGCCTCATAAATCGCTATTAATTAACTACAATTAGAAAATGAACGTAAGGTTAAACTTTTGTTTATATGTGACTCAATGTATACTAACTTGCTTCATTTTACATACTCTTTTCATTTGTAACTATTTTTTGTTATTAGATATTACATTATTAGAGTGAAAATAAGTGAACTTTTTAAAGTGTAACAAGTTGTATAATTGATACTCTATACCCTACACGGGACATGCGAGCTTTTTGAGTAACTTCTTATATGCAAATTAAGATGTTTACAGATTTTCTGATAGCCGTTTTTTGATTCGGCAATCGCGTCAAACGCGCCGCAATGAATCACAATTTTATTGACGAATGAGGTGTTTGGCTCTGCTGTCGGCGTTTGTGACGGCGAGTTGCCCCAACGCCCCATTACTCAAAACAGTGCAAAACATGCGTATAAATAAATAAAATATACAGAAACACAAAGAGTGGAAAAGCCGGCGCAATTATCAATAAATATGTACAAATATTGGGTGTCTGGAAAATAAGACATGAAAACTTATTTAAATTATTAGAATAAAGATTGGAATTATGTTATTTTTAGAATTTTTATACTTTTTAAACATTTTATTAGCACTTATTTGCTTTAACTATGCAATGTATATTCAATTTATTTATAGAACTTTGTTTTCTTCAGCTTTTTTATGACTCGAATCAATAAGATAGCTCAACAGATATTTTCCTTCGGCATTTTTTATGAATCTTTAAATATCTCCTAATATGCGCGTGTTTATGCATATAATTTGTGTTGTTTATTCAGTGTAACGTTTGCTTGTTTGTGTGGACTGACACATTGGGTCAATAACTTGGCATATTGTTTAAACTTGTGCAAATTTTGGATTAACTTTCACAATAATTGCAAAAATTAACTTGGCTTGATTAAAAGGCTCGCAATTTTCACTTGTGTCTCAACTTAACAGCTTATTTTCTGTTGTTGGTATATAAATTGCCATTTTATTGTGTGTGCAGCTACCTCGCCCCTTCCTCTTCCTCCCCACTCAACACAGCCTCTGATTTGTGCTTCTGCTGCTGTCTGGAAAATTCAATCACAATATTATTGTATGGCGTACAAATAGCAAATGTCGACGACGCCATCAATCTCTGCCCCACTCGCAGGGAACTCGCGCTGCAGCTGCCTTAACTTGGCATAAACAAGCGCCACATCAGCATGATATACAATAGGAGACTGCCCTTCCCCTGTTCCCCCTGAACCAAATGCTCTCAGCTCTTGGCAGCCATATGTCTGTCGAACGCACAAGACTCATAAGTATAATTGGACTGCAAGTGTCGAGGGGGAAGATGGGAGGCGGTAGCGGTTTTTTCATAGCTTGTTTACAATTAATTAGGATTGTTATGTTGCCATTTTGCTCAATCGTTTCTTTGTGCAATGCGCTTTTATTATAATTTCTGCTGTACGAATTCAATTCAAGAGCTTCCCCGAGTTTTAATAGCCCACATCAAAGTCAAATTACTCTTTGCAAAAGCGTTTTATTTATATTTCTCACAAATAAACATAAACATGGGCATACAACCCTTTCAGATTTTACCCTATACAAATGCGGAGGATCGAGAAGAACAAAAGCCGTTAAAAGTCGAGAAAGTGAATATCAAAATTATAGGAAAGGAAAAAGTTTTTAAAAATGTAAAATTCATTTATCTATCATTATTGAAATTAACATATTTATATTTGTTCAGCATCCACATTAACACACATAACCTCACTTTAAATAATGTAAGCAGCATAACATATTCTTTTAACGTCAATTAATAAAATTTAACCCGACCTAAATCAATACAAAATATGCATAAACAAGACCTTCCTAAAAGAAGCTTTAAAACTTAACTTTACTTAACGTAACATAACATTGAAAAATTCAGCTTAACCAAACATAACCTAACTTCACCTAAAACCTAAACCAACGTAACTTGTCTAAGTCTAAGTCTCTAAGAAAATATTTACGTTTTGCATAAATGCAAATACTCAATTCCCAATAGCACATTTATATGATAGAGATAAGACTTACAATTTGTGTCGCCTTTCAGTTAGCATTTTTCCAAGGAATTAAATCGTTGTTTGTTCGTTTTAAACAGCTTACATATAAATTGTGCTAATTTGATACAGCGACAACAGGTTCACGGCCAAACAGACTGGTTTAAATTTTTGTATATTTATATATTTATATGTATGAATGAGTATTTAGTTAACTGGCAGTTCAGTTGCCTTTCGTTGGGCCAAATTACCCAAGCGACATCCTCGATAAGTCATCCAACAGCTGAGTTGGCATAAAGTTTTGTTTGGCTTATTTAAGTTGACACCAAATCAGATCTATACTTGAAATATCTGTATTTGTATATATATGCCAAACTTTTCACGGCCCTATTAAAAGTTAACAGCAACAATTTCGATCCACTTAGTTGAGTCAGCGTTCTATTCGGATCCATCGCAGTTCGAATTTGCTTCGATTTGTCGCGCGCCAATAAATATTTTGCATACATTAAGTGCTTCTAAATAAATAAATAAACAATAACACGTGCCTTTAATCGACCCGGCTTTAATTTTGGGTAGCTGTTTTAAAATGTTTTGTTCTGCGATCTTAATTTATACGGCTTGCTCATGTTCAAAGTATAAAGGAGCGGCTTTAAATTTTAAAATGATCATTCATTGACTATTAAATTAACATTAAAGTTGACTCTGCAAAATACAACTTTAATTTAGTGATTTCTGTAGAATTTGTCACTAAGATTGGCTTTTCATTTAACTGTTAAAATTGTTCAAAGTTGGCACCGCAAAAATTCAAAAAACTTTAACTGTAGAACTCACAAAATATTTTTACAGGTTCTCAATCATTTTGAGGACTTAGCCGTAAACTCCTATATATACCATAGCAACTAACAGTGACTGATATAGACGCTTGTAGTACAGCCAACTATGCAACACTCTAAAACACACACTCACAACAATTTTACATAAGTATTATCTAAGGGACTGGCACCAATTTGTCGCAAAGTTTTGTGCAAATTATTTGCAAGTTACATTTTACCCATTGGAAAGGGGTATATTGGTTTGGTGCATTTTGTGGATAGTTGCAAAGTTGAGAACCCAGCTCGTTACATAAGTTTAATTTTCTTTTGTATAGTTTAAATGTTCCCTATTATACCAGTATATACTAAGAGCAATACTAGTTGTAAAGTACCCATATTAACAATTGAGATTGCGATAAGTGCCATTCCTCAAGATATCGGCGAGCAAGCGTGATTGTAAAATTAACAATAAATAAAAAGTTTGTAAAAAATAATCATTTTAAGTCATTTTATTATTCAAATAACGTTTGAAATGAATATTTTTTTCTACGTGTTTTTACATATTGTTTAATTTGTTAGTAAAAAACGGAATATTTAAGAATGGGGACAGAATATGCCCTGTTTATAGGGTATCTTCTTGCTCTTATTAAACATTTGATTGCAGCGTAGGATTCTGTGATTGAATTGCAGTTTATTTGGCATTTAGTTGAACTCAGGATATGCGTGTCTGTCTTCACACTTGTACCATGTCATGGCCTATCAAATTCCCTTTTACGACTGCCGCAAACTCCCAGAGGCCACTAACAACGTATAAAATGGCAACAACGATGCTACAAAACCAGCTAACAGGAACAGCGACAACAACCTCAACCGAAACACTAAAGGAAACGTAAACGAAACGAAATATTGTCAGTCGATGGCAAAAAGCCAAAGATTCGATATGTTACACCAGGCTTAGGTGTATGCACCCTCAGCACCCAGCCCCTCCCACTTTGTAGCTCGGCAACTAAAGCAATTCGTACGTGACAGCTAAACATCACATATTCTGAGAACTTTGATATCGAGTAAGTATTGCTGTACTTTTGTGATTATGGCTTGGGGTGGTTGGGTGTGTGTGTGTGTGTGTGTTTGGCATCCCAACTGCGTATTCATATCCGAATCAGGGCGTGTGTTCATGTATTTGCCATGCAAATAAACTGGGGCTGCCGGCTGCTTTCGTCTGGCAAATTACAATGCGAACGAGGAGTGTTAATTAATTGGCTCTTATGCAATGTTGGCGAGAAGTGTTAGCCAATTTGTTAAGCGATAAATAATTTCAATTTTCACGTTTGCCAGCGGTCAAGTTGCAGGCCGGGTTTCGTGTTCGTCGCGAAAAAGTAGGCAACAATAATTTATGGGTTAATTGCGGCACCCAGTCAGAACGCCTTCGCCCCTCATTGATAACGCACATTTGAATTGCTAACCGGGCTCATACATATAAATGGAATTGTGAGTTTATTGCCTGGCCCACAGTCCTTAGACCCTTTAGCACTCAGTACTAGGGGCGCCGGCTTCAATTGCCGTTGTATTTGTATTCGTATTTGTATTTGTAGTCGGATTCAATTTATGCATTATGACCGCCACACACAATCTCATTTGTGTGTGTGGATATAAACAAAGACGTATTAGTAAATTTAAAATACAAAAAAAAGCCCATGTCATTTGCCCGTAAATTGAATGATACGGTCCCCGCTCCGTCTGCCCGGGCGGGCCAAGTTGAACGCATGGTAAATTTGATGGCATAAGGGACAGTTAAATTTATTGTGTGGTTGCCAGAGAAACATTGTGGCCATGTCTGCATATTATTCGCTGTGCCTTTTTTTTTATTTATTTTGGTAACGCATAAAAACTGATACAAGTTCATCGCAACTATTTGAAAGGCTTTGACTTTGATGTCACTTGCGATAAATGCTGGCAAATTTGATGAAAAGGTTCTCGTCGCTAGACTAACTGAATGTTATGCCCCTCGTTATACGTCGCCATCGGGCCATAAGACATATGATTAGCATAGTAAAGTGAATCAGATACTAACTCACAAGAATTGACGGCAACAAAAATGCCAGACTGGGCATTGACCAAGCTTCATCTTGTGACTCATTGCGTATACTTAATATTTAGTGTATATGCCAAATTACATAAGTAGCTCATGAGCCTGCACAACATTATTCATAAGCACAAAACATGTTGTGGCCCAGACTAAAATTTTACCCTTATTTCATGTCATGTGGAACGTGTTTTTACATTCGCTAGCGCCAGGTGGCTGTAATAAATGCCCTTTCATTTGGCCAAATTTCGTTGCCTTGCGGCTAGAAATGTAACTAATAGTGGCATGCATATATTCCCCGACAACTTTTTAACATGTGCTGCACTTTATGAATTCCGAAACATTTGTTTTGGCTCACATGCGGTTTTAGCTGCAAATTTTATTTAATTTCGCGTGCAATTAAATGCGCCAAAGAGTGCACAGCTGGCATTTTAAATACTCTCACTAAACTGGACGATGGGGTTGTTACCTGTCTGCTAGGAAAAATATATCATTGAATAATAGATTAACATTAATTTTCTTTGTAGCAAGAGGTAAAAGGTAAAGATTGCACTCAAAATGTTAAAATTATTTAAAAAATTCTATAAATATTCAAAAATCAGCCTACGCATTAGTTACCTGAGTAAACACACTGACAACTGATTCCGGTTATTTTTATATCTATTGCAACCGATCTCTGATTGACTATATTCCGGTTCTGTTTATATCTTTTGCAACTGATTTCCAAACAAGAATCTAGATTAATTTCGGACTGGATTAATAATAATAATAAAAATCAATACAATTATATATCATATATATCATATATTAGATTTGTAGTCTATGAAAACAAAAAGATTTCAAATTTCGGACAAGTTAATGAATAGCTGAAAAAATGAGAATATTATTCAGCCCTAGAATAATAAATAATAAATATTTACGATTATTGCTCATATTAAAATTATTATTATTGTTATTATATTTATTGCGATTAGAATCCGATGTCTCATTGTTCATTCTAGGAAAAGCTATCTCACCAATAATACATTTTTATAGTTGTTGTACATTTATATATATATATATATATATATATATATATATATATATATATTATGTACATTATAGGACACATCCACTGGCCATAGCTGAGTGCGGGTAAATTAAAGTCGAGCTGCGTCTAATGAGTTGTCGTAATTAGTCAAGGACATGAACATGCACCCGCACGCACGTACACACACACGCACATACACACACACACACACATACGTTTGGCATTTTAAAATGGCTGCTGCGTAGAGTTTTACAGTTGCCGCCCGCTAAGCCGAACTCGCGAACAGTTGCCAGCGTCTAGACCGAAAGCGAATTTATGCGTCCGATAGACATCTTAATTGCTGGGGATTATGCTTCAGTTGGGGCTGCATTTAAAACTTACATGGAATTCATTAGTCAGATGATACAGAAAGAGAGAGAGAGAGAGAGAGATAGAAAATGAGAGATATGAGACTAAATGTTTGCTGCTTTATTCAGATAAAGAAAGTGAGTAGAGAGAGAGAGAGACACATTTGAGCAGATCAGTTATGTAACGAATAAATATAAGTAATATGACTAAGTATTTGCTAGAAATATATATTTATATATATATATGTACATATATGGAGTTGGCTCAGTTGGCCACAAATTGGAATTGTTTTCTTTTTTTGCGTGTTGCTATTTTTGCTGCTTCTGGTGCTCTTATCACAGTTACGAGTACCTGCCCCTCGGTCCCCTTGCTGTACACTGGAATGGACTGGCGGCAGACTGGGCTGGAGTGCGCTCAGTAAACGCCACTTGAGTGCGGCTTGTGTTGCCCATCAGCGTCATCCTCTCGAGCGTTTTCCTTGGGCCTGGCCCGCCAATTCAATTTGGCCTTGAGACCCTTGAGCGCATTCGAGCGTTTAGCCTTTGCCTTTCGCACTTTGCCACTGCCCGTGGCAGCCACACCCACTGCTGCTGCTGCTGCTACTGTTGTTGTTGTTGGTGGTGTTAGTGGTGGTTGTGTTGCTGCCCCACAGTTAAGTGCTCCACTTGCCTGCTGCTGCGGCTGCCGCGTAATGCGCGTCAGCTTCAGACGCGACCGGGACAGCCCCGCACCAGCTGCCGCGCCCAACACACTTGACTGGCAGCCCAGCTCATCGATGGCGCCCATCGCAGTCGAGTGCTGGATGCTCTTGTGCCTGGCCGCCAGCTCGTAGTGCTCCTCGGGCCACTGTAGCTCCGCCTCCAGCAGCGAGTGCGCATCCCCTACAGAGGACAGTTGCGATATTTGTGTTTGCAGCGTGCGATGCGAGTGCGGATGCGTAGCTGCTGCTGCGGCTGCTGCAGCGACTGCTGCTGCATCTATGCCTGTGACGCGTGCGCCAAACAGATCCTGTCGGCTGCGACTCTGCGTGCTCAGCAAGGTGGCATGCGAGCTGTTTAGCGAGCCCCGCTGCAAGCGCTGAGAGCTGCGACAGCCGCCGCCCGCCGCCGCGGCGCCACCATTGATGCTGCTGCCATTTAGAGTGGTCAGTGTGGTGGTGGTGCGCACGCTGTCCTAAAGGGGGGAGGGGGAGAGAAAGGTTACCAAACAAGCGCCTGAGTCGTGCATCATAGCGTGTATTCACCGTATGCAGGCGCAGTGAACCCGTCTGGTTGCGCCGCAGCGCGCTGTACGTGTGCGGCAGCCCCTGGCCCTGATGTTTGCCGGAGAGGCGGAAATGACGCGCCAGCGTCACCTACAGCTCAAAGGGAATAACAGCTAAAACGATGGCCATAAAATCCATTAACCTTTGACGCTCACCTTGAAAGCCTCGCGAAACTTGTGACTCATGATGTTGTACAGCAGCGGATTGATGCAGGTGGACAGGAAGTAGAGCACCCCGGAGGTATAGTTCAGCACGGTGAACACATCGTTGAACCACTGCGACTCGATGCGAAAAGTGGAGCCATAGACCGCCATCAAACGCTGCGCATGAAAGGGCGCCCAGCAAATGAAAAAGGCGACCGCCACAGCGACTATCAGAAAACAACAAACAGATAATTAACGTGTCCGAACTTAATCCGGGAGAGCTGTCGCATTTAACTCACCCAACATCCGGATGACGCGCGTCTGGGCGCTGATGCCGCGATTCACGTCGTAGCTGCGACGCGGCAGCGCCTGCAGCAGACGGCTGCGCTTTAGCTTAATCCCGATGAGCACGTAGAGCACACAGATCGCAGTCATCGGACCGCCAAAGAACAGAAAGCCGGATACGGCAAACACATGCGCGAAAAAGTCGTTATTCATCTGTCAAATACAATGAGCACGGAATGCGATGCGTGATTAAGTACAGTTAAATCTTATATGCAACATAGTCGATCATATCCGAAAGTGAAACAGAAATGGAAAAGAGTTTTCCTGATTGCTCGACAGATGACTTGCACACTGTAACGCTTTGTGGAGTGAGTGGCAAACTGTGGATGCAATTATTACAATATTATTTACCAAATTTTGCTCTAGCTAAAGAAGACACAACCACAATATACTCTCACTCTATCTATCTCTAGTTCACCTCTAATCTCTCTGCCAGAGGCTTTTCCTCTACTCGATCTCACTTGATCTCTCTCTCTCTCTCTCTCTCTGTCTTCTCTCTCTCTCTGTCTCTCTCTCTCTTTTACTCCTGCTCCCACCTCTCCCTCTCTGTACTTTTAAACATTTAACAGAAGGAAATATTTTCCACCCTCTAAAATAATTATATATTTGGTGAGCATTAATATCCGATTCAACTATCTACCTGTCTGATGCATATTTGGTTTATTAGGGTATATTTAAAGTCGAGTGTAAGCAACATTTACCGTACATGATGAGCCTGCGCCCTGCGTCACCACGGAGAACTGAATGGCCTGCGGCAGGGCGAGCAGCAAGGCGGCTATCCAAATGGCAAAGATGAACTTTATGGCACGCGACAACTTGGACATGGTGTGCTGCCTGTTGGGAACTGACATCAATCGAGGCAATTCAAAAGGCGAGGGCCACTCACCTGAACGGATGACAGATGGCGATATAACGCTCCACGGTGAACGAGGTGATGGTCAGGACGGTGGCGTTGGCCGCCGTCTCGGACAGGACGCTCTCCAGTATGCAAACGCCGTCTGAGAAAGGATAATTGTCTGGGTGCCACAAGTTATAGAGATCCTGTGGCATACCTGTGGACATCACAGAGTTGAGAACAGTGTTTTTTAGGGTATCTTCGGTGCGGCTACCTACCCGAACACAAGGTATCAGGTCCGATATGGCCAAATTGAAGAGATAGAAATTGGTGGCCGTGTGCATAAAATTGTTGCGCGAGATAACAATGCAGGTGATGAGATTGCCCAGCACGCCGGCCACAAAGATGAGCGCATAGCCCACGCTGAGCGTGGCCAGGAGGGCCATGTTGGTGGCCATTTGGTGTGGGGGTGCTCCAGCAGATCCTCTGGTTCGATGCCTTGCAGCAGGCTGGTTAAATTGTCCGCCGATATGTTCAGCGCTTGGTTAAATTCAAAGAATTTCTATTGTGAAACAATTGCATCTCGGACAAAGGGGGCGTGCCTGTTCCAAGGGCAACGCCCACGCCGGGCCATTTGTTGCCAGCATCATGGCTGACATGTGTGTGTGCGTGTGTGTGTGTGTGCGTAACTGTGTGTGTGTCTTCAATATCGCCGTTGAAGTGTCATTGGATAGTCCAATTGAACAGACAGACAGCTATGAGAAATAAACATGCCAATTGATTAAATACATATATATGTACATATATATATGTACATATATATATTTTAAATGCACAACAGAATGACGAATTTCTAAATTTGTGCGTTCCCTTTTCTTATTATTGTGAGTGGTTTTTTATTTATGTCTGTGACCATATAGCTGTAATGTTTTCATAATGCGTAAAGTTTTTGCATTAAATTTTCGTTAGGATCGCCTGTCGAGCTGCTGCAAAAATTTCAAATATATCCATAAATTATATATTATCCATAAATTTTGTGCGAACCCAGGTAAAAAGACTAGCTGGCAATTTGATGCCTTTGATGGATATTAAGAATCCTTGAAATTTTGTTTGCATTCCTAAATTGAATTTAATTGAATTAACTTGGCTAGCAACACAAAGTTTGCCCCTATAAGACCTATTTCCGAAAAGGGCATATTGTTTTTTGTAATATATATATACATATATACTCTATATAATATTAGAACTGTAAGCAACTTTATGATGACATTGTTAAGCTTAAATATATACGAACATTATACAATGTTTTGTTTTGTTATAAATATTTATGCAAAATGTATACATTATATTTGTTTAAGAATGCTGCCAAATTTGATTTTATTATTATACACGTATTGAAACTGGTTTTGACTGTGTAGCTTGGTATCGTGTTTTATTAACTATTATTATATGTGTCGGTGTTTTGGTGTTTTGACCAGTGGCATCGTCTCCAATACGGGCAAATTGGCAAAGCTATGTCGCATTTTGAATCGCATCCATAAGTTATGCATCGGTACTGACCATAAGGTGAATTCAAATAAAAAAATATACTTTTTGTTGAACATTTTTGCATAAAAATTTATTATATTTTTTTTTTGGATTTTTTCACAATTTTTGTCAGGCCTTGCGTTAATGAATGGCTGGCTCCAGCGATCGCCAATATCATTAGCTTCTAAAAGCCACTACAAATGATGATAAATGCCAAACGTTGTCCAAAATAAACAAACCCATAGATAGTAGAAATTTTAATTAGATTTAAATTTCTTTCTGAACATTTTGAGCATTCACTTTGGGCCATTTGATTATAAATTTTATTTTTGTTAATCAAGCAAATGAAATCGTTTGTGTATTTAAAACACGTTTAATTGAAATTTATTAAATGTTGACTGCCACATTTTTATGCATTCTGTTTATTTATCTGTGTTCTTCTTTTCCTTTTTTCATTTTGTTTTTTTGGTTTTATTTTTTTTGCTTTCAACTGCTTTGATATTGTTTTGAGTTATTTCGCGAACAATGCACTCTCATATTTTTTCGCTTCTCATTTATTTTGTATTATTTTTATGTTTTCTTCACTTTGCGTTTTTTCCACTTATTTGCATATTAGTAATAATTTGCCAAAATCTTGATTAAAAACTTATTAAGGTTTATTATGGCTTTTTTGTTATTGTTAATATCATTTATTAATTGTATTGCAAATCTGGAATGTGTTGTCGATAACATATGTTGCCATATAAATAACGTTTTAAAAAATGCGTACATTTAGTATTACTTCTTTCAAATGCGGCGTATTTGACTCGTCCCGTTTCGCGTTCGACTCGTTCTACACGCAGCCGGCCCACGAGCTGGTCGACAGCGACAACAACTGGCCGCAGCATCCGGTTAACAGCGACTGAATTTTGGCCAACATCTTCAAGCATTTGCGCCGCAACACAATAACAGCGACGCAACAGCCGCAGTCGCCGACGGCGTCGTCGTCGCCGTCGCCGTTGGCAGCACAGCAAGAACTACCGGTTGCTTATGGCAGATTCTGCGAAGGCGCTTTCTCTCTCTCGCTCCTGCAGGCAATCTAAAAGATGCAAATACTTAATATTGTGGCATGCACTTAATTTTATTTAGTGGCATCTTTAAGTGTTTGTGGCTTGCTGACTACCGATTACGCGTGTGTGTGTGTGTTAGCCACAACAAGGACATCGTTAATGATATGCTTTCGCCTCTTATTGACCGCAATGCTTACGCACTTCACATCATAGGTTCAATTAAAAACAAAGGTCTTCAGATTATATTCAAATACAACTTTTACTTGTTCACTTTGAAGTAGCTTGACTTTTATTCCGTATAAAAGGACCCTAAGCGATTTTCTTTTCTAATAACATTTTGATGATGGCTTATTCCCTTAACTTTTCTATGCATTAAGTATGTTATGATTAAAGGTATATACCCTTCAATAAATACAGTACTGAGTAATTTTGAAAGTTCAACATTGAAATCCTATAAGTAAAAATAGAGAAAACAATTAGCGCGTTTGTGATATATATATGAATATGTTATTTTTAATTGTGTATTTTATTGCTTTGCAAGGCCTCAATTGCCTTATGAACAATATGTGTCGTTAATAATTAGTAAAGCGCCAGGTTTTTAGTGGCTTAGTTGCACAGCTAAAAACTATGTTGATTGACAAAATTAATATTAAAGAATCAGCTGACTAATTGGCTGAAAGATCTTTTTTTCAGCCGGCTGATTGGGCGGGCGTTTTGAAGTTCGCTTGCGAGCCTGTTTGCATGAGCGGTTAGGCGGTGGTTGTAGCCCCTACTGAACTTCTTAATTTGGTCCTCGACCCAGTCCACTTGCATGTCCCTATGCAGTACTGTATTCCGCACATAAAACGGCTTCCCTTAACTGACTTAAAATTGAATTTTGAATTGTTCCTGGTAAATTTTAAAAATACGTTTTAACTCATTTAGAGGCGCAAACATACTAGGCACAAATTGGTATTCCTTATCAATTTTAGATTTTGAAATTAGAATTAAAGGAGTTAGTTTGAAAAGTGACCAGTTAAATGACCGACACCAGCTGGCGCGTGCTCTTTATGGCTTGTAGTTGGTAAGATTTTATGGGTCCGTTGGGCGCTTGTTAGCCGTCAGTTTTATGGGCGTGTGCCGGCGAATCTATCATAGCTTTACGGCTCATAAAAGTTAAGGCCTGGTCCATATAAACGCATAAATGTTATTTGATGCGATTGAAGAATAGCGTGCGAATGACAAGGGCAAATAAATCAAATTCATTGCATGCATTCAGTATCTCAATCTTTATGCAAATAATGCAAAACAATACATTTTTTGGCACTTAATCAAAACTAAAGTCCTAAGCAAACAGTGGACGCTACAGCAGGGATCGCAGCACGCTGACAGATGGCGGCATCCCCAGGACGTGGTCCAACAGGGACTACACGTATCCTTTTCAATGCCAAGGCAAACACACAGCACGTGCCCGGCGACCCACTAAAACCCAAACGCCGCCTCGGAACAAACTGTCAGCTGTCGCTTTTCAATTTTCAAGTTCTGCTGCTGCTTCTTCGTCAGCTTCTGCTCTGGTTTTTTCAGTCGCTTTTGTTTTTATGCCAGCCAAAGAATTCGGTTGTTTTCTTTTATGAACACCAGGCATGACATCAGCGGGAGTATCGCCTTCACGTTTATATGCTGTTTTCTGTTTTCTTTTCGAAGTTCTGCCATTGTCGTCCTTGCTGCTGGTTTCTAGCTGGTTGTAGTTGCTGCTGTCAGCAGCTCAACTTGAGTTCTGTGCAAGTTTCCAATTCATTTAGTTTTATTGCAGGCCGAGCCATACTCAGCCAGTTTGGGCCAAAAGTCGTTTGCAGTTCGACCAACCCGTTGCCCATTGTTCGCCCTAGCCAAATGTTAAATGTAATAACTTTCTCATCAGGCACGCAACGCAACTGGGAGCTTAGAGCATGTGCAAGACCCACATCAGTATTTGGCGTACTCCATATATTTATTTTTATGCAAGCTTAATATACCCTATTGCTCTGGTAAACAAGTTCTTCGAACTTGACTCATATTTTGAAGAGAGCTTACTATACCCTGTAAAATTTGTGTTTGTGTAAACATGTTCTTGGAATTTAAAAGCAATCACAACTTGGCTGTTTGTGAATTGAGACCACAACTTTGATTGACCTGAAGCTGCTATATTTAAAAAAAAAACTGCTTCTTGGAAACTTTTATATGCGTCGGCATTCCCCTCACATCTGCTTCTTGGACTTCTTTGAATTATATATAAGATTGCCAAGTTTTCTTCTGATGCTTGTAGAGAATAGTACCTGTTTCTGTAAACGGAAATAGATTTTTTCGCTCTTTACTGGCATGACATAGCATTTCAGCTGAATTCTTTTGCTATTATTTGGATACCGTTTTTTTTCCACTTTCAATTTATGTGATGCGCGCACGCGGGTCTCAAGTCATCCTCAGTTATTTGAGAATTTCATTTGTGGCTAAGTGCGCTCTTCGATTAGCATTTGAGCCCATAATTTAATTAATGAAAAAGTTCATTTTGGCCTACGCAAAATTGGAAGAGTTCAATGGGTCGTATGAGTAATGACCAAGCAGAAAATTAGTTTTATTTTCTAATGAAAAGTTCGTTGCGCCAGAGCAGTCAGCAGGCCCAAGGATACTCTCATTGTGTCCTATTTCACTCAATTAAATGCTATGCAAATTAGGTAGCTCATTAAAGAGCGCTTACAAACATCTCAAGCGCTCCGAAATTGTGCGTAGTGTGGTCAAGTTATCGTTATCGTTATCGTTATCGTTATCGTTTAAAGCACTGCACTCGTAAATCAAGATAAGCGAACGGAGCTGCCATTAACTCGGCGGTCGACCCTTTTTGATTTAAGCCAAGCTATTTAAACAGCTCACAGCCCAAAGCTGCCCACAGTGGGTGGTCCACATGTGCGGCTGGACGTTAAATTATGCTAATCAGTTACTTTGTCCACAGCAGAGCTGACCACTGTGTCGCTCTAAGTGGCTTCTTTAACGTCGCTTCGGCAATCGCAATTGAATTGTCGTCAGTGGCAAGGTGGCGTATACGCAATTAAGTAGTGTCGGACTGACATAAGAATTGTTCATAAGAATTATCTATTTAATAGTATTTGCCCGGACGTAGCTTATCTGCATATCTCATGAATAATCCATTAAGAAGGAAAACTGAATATGCCTTCTGATTATTTGCGCCTCATTCAGTTGAGATTAAATATTTATAAGATACAAGAAAATGAGCAAAAAGGCAGCATGCTGATTAGAAAAGTTTTTGTTGTACTTCGGATGAGACGAATTTAAAGGATTTACGTAAGTTTACATATAAATATAAACATTTTGATAAATATATGCAAATATTGATTTTAATTTTTATCAATATTACTATTTATTTTTTTGTACATTTAATATTTTAATTATATACTTTGAATATAAAAGCAAATACATCGTTACATTAATTATTGATTTATGGAAATTGCTTTTGTTTTTCATATTTTTTATCTAATTATTTATTGAGATGATTTTCATTTTCATTTTAGATTTCATTTAAAAATTTAAGCTTAAGCTGCTTTGGTTCAAACCACATTCGGACGTAATAACAAGCCGCTGACAAAGTGCTCGCGGTATTGGCCCAAAGCCATAACCATTAGCAATAACTGAAGCAGCAGTAAAAATCCGCTGTAAAGCCACAGGCGTCATTTCCACCACGTCAGTTGAAGCCGCGTGTCTTAGTGTGGCCAAAACAAATACCACAAATCTGTGGTTGCTCGAGCCAAAGATTAATATGCGGTCCTTGCACATTGACGGCGGTTGTCCGTACAGGCAAAGAAAAAACAAGCAAAAAATTAAAGCAAAAACAAAACACAAAGCAAAGCAAGTAAAGTAAAATACATTTATTTTGGTATTTTATGGGCGTTTAACTGCTGTCAGAGTAAGAAGCCAACTGGTGCTTTGATTTCGCGTGAGTTTTGATTGTTTCGCTTTGGATTGTCTGGCGATGGGGGCCGTCTGGGTGCGAGAGAAAACCAGTTGAACGTCAACGGGCGGCGCCTCGGCCAATAAATATTAAAAGTAAGTGTTAGTGGTTTGGCCCATTTGACATTTCAATATGACGCTAAATATGCTTGTCTAAACTTTAATTCAATTCGATTCCATGAAATTGCCTACCGTTTATGGCAGCAGCTCTTTATTACGCATTCGCCATGTAACACAGTGCTAATGTCTATGCCCGACAGTGCGTGCTTATGTACTTATTTGTGAGTGTCTGTGAGCCGAATTGACTGGCTCGTTGCCAAAGTCACGGTAAAATGCATGAATTTATGAATGAAATTATGACCAAATGTTAAGAGCCACACTCACAGAGAGAGCTAAAAAGAGATAGGTAGAAGTAGTAACAGGACTAGCGTCTGCTGTTAGCTAACAGCTGTTAACTGTTAGCAAGCAGGCATCAAATGCTACCTCAACTGCCAAACGGAAACTCAGTCTAACATTGACTGCGCTGCAACACGGACGTTTGTGGGCGTAACAAAAAATAAGTTGATAAAGACAACTAAACAAAACTTTCCCAGCGCAACGTTAACATTAAAAAACCATTATCCTTTTTAAAATCATCTCATTAAAGTCCGCACAAAATTTAAATAATTCTGCTAAAAAAATTTTAAAACAAAGTGAGAAGAAAGTTCAATGCGCATTTTATCCGAAAAGCGTAAAGTTAGTTAAAGTCATAAATTTGATTGATATCATCGCGGAAGTTCTTTTGTGCGCTTATTATTATAGTCAAAGTGCTGAAGCAACAATATATACTGCAAAGAGAACTGTGAGACTGGCATAAAATGTAAAATGATATCAACAATGATGTGCGCTTATCGCGAGTTCTCCCTTAACCAGCTAAAGTGACTGCAAATCAAATAAATCGACTACACATTTTTAATGGCCTTTGTCGCCTAATCGAATTTGGTAAGCTGAATTTTAATTTTAACTTTCGTCTATATGTGGGTGGTATACGGTACATCTGGCTTACGCATTGTTGCGGAACAGAATTCAAATTATCATTGGACGTAGCCACAAAAATTGTTTAACAACTGCTAAATTAAACTGCCAATCTTCAAGCTTAACCTGGACCAGACATTAAGACGTTGACTTTGGTATTATAATTCATATAATTTAAATATTTAAACAATTGATTGGCCTCACTCACTGCAAATAATAGTTGTTGACTTGAGGCTTGCGGCTAGTCAAGTTTATTTTAGCATTTTAAATGTGCAGTGGTTGTGTATTTTTATTTTAGTAAAATGTTTTGCAATATTTAAACACAATGAAATTTCAGCAAAAAAAATTTATTTTCCATGTATATGTTAATTTTTTTATTTTCATTCATTTTTTTAATTATTCAATCGGGAAACTTTAATTTATATTTATTTTAACTAAAAAATGAACAATTATGGAACTCAACTAAACTACAAGCCTCTGTTAATAGGTTAATTAAATAGTCTGCTAGTGGACAATTAAGGTAACTAAATTAAGCAATCAAAAAAGTTCATAAAGTTATTTAATGATTGTTTTTTATAAAATTTACAATTCATGATTAAATAAGGAAACGCTATTTAAACAATTGAAGCAAATTAGGCACTATACAAAAATCAAGAAAATGCTCCAAACATGAAGGAAATGTCCTGAGGCGATCCTTTCCTAAAGATGTTAAAGAATGTAAACAATTTTAAAATATCTAAGAATGCTTTTCGACTAATTTAAATAAATTGTTATTTTGAATGCAAGTTAAATTCAATTATTATTATATAATTAATTTACTTAATTGCGTTAATATGCACTTTAATAAGACAAATATTCTTCTTTTTTTTACTACTAATATTATTATTATTTACTTTCTTGACTTTCTTTTATGGTTAGTCGACTTGGTCTCTCTTTTTAAAGAACTACTCAATTTAAGTACAACGATTTATTTTATTGCTTATTTCCGGCTTTAAACTATTTGCAGCATATTCAATTTTTTGTATTGTGTATTCGCTTTGTTAAAATTTACCCGTAAAATATTAAAGGTAATCCGGATGTCGGCCATCAAAATGGAAAATTCAAAACTCACAGGTAGCTGAAAACCACACACGCTGAAAGTATGATTAATACCAAGTGGTAGATTGCTGGCAAGAGCCATATGTTCCACACGGCGTATGTGCAATGGGGCCAGGAGTAAGGCAAAGTTCAGGTGCTGGCAGGGTCGGTTTCGTTATGACATTGGCAGCTGTTAGATTTACGTTTTGCATATTGTCAACGTGCCAAAGAAATAATGAGTGAATTATGAGCTTAAAGTGTCATTTATCAAAGATGCCATAAATTGCCTCACATGAGAGCCATGGCCTAAAGCTGGAAAAACACCCGCATATTTAGTTAACCAACTCGTTTGCACACTTGCCAAAGTTGTGTCCACCCACCGATTAGTTCGACCAAACTTAATGCCACACAAATTTGAAAAGTTTTGGTTGGGCGAACAATCAAGCCATGCATATCTGGAAAACTAAGCCCTAACTCCTATGGCTTCCATGCTCAATGCAAGATGTTGTCTATTTATAGTCAATAGATACAATTTTTGCCTAAAGTTTCTGTCTTAAGTATCTCCAAAATTTTCCACAATGAATTTCCCCAAATTACGCAGTTGCCATTGTAACAACGTCGGTAGCCACCTGTTGTAATAGGTCCGGGAGAACTGAAGGATGCTCGCATATTATTATGTTAAAGCCAGACGGACGGCCGGCCTATTTGGGATTCAATTTAAATTCATACTTAAGATTAATGACTTTTAATGTTGTTTGCTTTACAGGCGAGTGCACAATTTGGGGACTGTCGTCTGGTTTGTTTATCAGCCATGTGCACAACAAGAACCACAAACATAACTCAGCGGAGGATATACAACAGCAACAGCAACAGGCGTAGACTATATTAATAACAGTGATAAGGCCCACAATTTTAGCTTGGGGGCGAGAGCCACACCCACAGATTAATTGACAACTGGCAGCACGATGCAAAGCGCTGACTTTGCCGACGATGATGGCAACAATCAATCAATCATGCCTCATACGTTGCCAAATGGCAGACCAAGTCGCAGTCCTAGCGATGTCCTAGACCAACCCAGCCCGGAGCTGTTGTTGCTGCACAATGATAAATTTCTAACACATGTCGCTCAAATGCTCAACATGACGACCGAGAATCTAACAAATCTGCTTGCCGCGAATGGCACAAATGGCAGTTTAACGACAGCAATTACAACAACTGTGGATGGCATCTCGGATGAGTCGTCCACTCTGCTATTCGTTCTAACCATCTGCTATGCGCTAATCTTTGTGGCCGGCGTGCTGGGCAATCTAATCACCTGCATTGTTATCGCGCGCAACAACTTTATGCACACGGCAACCAATTTCTACCTGTTCAATTTAGCTGTCTCCGATTTAATTTTGCTGGTCTCAGGTAAGCCCGGTTTACGGGGCGTATGTGTAATAGGCTGGCTAATGCTATAGCTTCCGGTTTCATCATTAGGCATACCACAGGAGCTATACAATTTGTGGTGTCCTAATTCGTATCCCTTCACGGACGGCATATGTATTGTCGAGAGCGTCCTCTCCGAAATGGCCGCCAATGCGACAGTCCTAACTATAACGGCGTTCACCGTGGAGCGTTATATTGCCATCTGCCATCCCTTTCGGTAAGTGTACAACTGTGCGTGAGTGTATATATGTGTATGTGTGTGTGTGTATTTGGGCGCTCGGCGCGTGTCAAATTTCTGTAACATGACGCGACATGAACACAGGCCGCAATTTGAAAAGCGGCATTCAAGACGCACTTTTCAAAATATAATTTGCTTTCAATTTCCACAATTTTTATCAGTAATTCATTATATTTTAAATTCATGGGCCTAAAATTTCAAAAAATATTTTTTTAAAATTGTTTTTAATATTTGTTCAATATTTCTTGAAAAAGCTTGACTTTTGTCGTTTGATTTGATTGTTAGTTTTCTAAAATATAAACAGTACACGAATTCGTGCCCAATTAAACACGACACGCGCCAATCTCTAGAGCATAGTGTGTACTATACACACATACACACATATTATACAGACTCAAAGATAACAGATAATTAGCTACAACAACAACAAGATTAACTTAGCCCTATAAACATAATTAACCCCGAATATATTTTATTTATTGGCATTATTACTTACAATATTACATTCGTATATATTTGACTAGTTTTATGAGATATTATTAGCTGACCAATGATATATGATATATATAATTTACGCTAAATTCAAGGACTACAAAAGATTGTGCACCGTATAGATTGGGGAATGCTTATTAAATACATTTACTAGGGGTAGTCATTATGGAATTTTTTATCAATAGCAGCTATTTTATTGCAACAGCAAGTGTCTCATAATTAAATGGAAACAAACAATCGAAGAACTCAATTCAATTAATTCAATTTCCCGGAATGTGTTTTCGCATTGTCTCTCCACTTTTGCTAGCTGGGGACTTAAAAACATTTTTAAAGTTTTTTTTGTGCTCAACAAAAATTCAACTTAAAAGAGCCAAGTTTTCTTTGCCAATGGATTTTATAGTTTTGTTTATGTAGTTGACATAGTAGTTGAAATATAAAAGTTATATTACTCACTGATTTGCTGACTAATTCTGGAACAGCAGAAAATATTTAAAGCAATTCAGAATATTCCAACTAAATTTTGTATTTATTAAGAAATAACAAGTAAAAACAAGTCGGGATAAAACCGACTGCATTATACTCGTTAACGTTCTTAAATAAAA
>JAWNMO010000279.1:0-12119 GCA_035043915.1 Drosophila paramelanica | reverse complement strand
TTGATTTTGTACACTCTGCAATTTACGCAGATGTACATCGGACGCACAGCCATATAGCTCAATGCCATATTTCCATATGGGAGCTATAATTTGTTTATAAATGAGCAATTTGTTTCTATATGATAGTCGACGATGGCATAAGAGCCATTTGTGTTGTCTTAATCTGGCCCTCACAGTTGCTGTGATTATATGAATGTGTCGTGCCCATAGCAATTTTCTGTCTATGTGCAGACCCAGATATTTAACATGGCTCTTGGCCGGTATGATTGAATTGTTAACATATACAGTTGTACCCACATCAAGATTCTCACGTTTCAGTGTGAATATGATGTGAGTCGATTTACTGCTGTTTATCTGAATATTCCATTTGCTGCACCAGTCAGCGAATGTATTCAGAATATTTTGCATTTTTAAACAAGCAGCCTGTGCACAATGCGATGTCGTTAAAAATGCCGTATCATCAGCATATGTAGCCGTTAAGGCGGATGGATTTCGAATCTCCAATTCTGAGGTGCATGGCATGTCCGAGATGAATATATTGAATAGCAATGGTGCTAGAACGCTGCCTTGTGGCACTCCAGCCAATATTGGCCGAATTGTTGATGTGACAACATCATGAATGCCGCTGACTCGTACACAAAATTTCCTATTTAATAGAAACGATTTAATTAATTGATAAAGCGGTTCGCTCACATGCATACGCAGCTTAAATAATAGGCCAGCATGCCAAACGCGATCAAACGCTTGTTTTATGTCAAGGAATACACCTGATGTGCTAGCACCTTGTTCAAAGGCAACATTAATATGATTAATTAAACGATGGGCTTGCTGGATTGTATTGTGATCAGTTCGAAAACCGAATTGATGATTTGGAATTAAGCCGCTGTTGTTGCTGCTATTGTTATCATTGTCCGTGTCGGTATTAATACCAGCAAAGGGACATAGCTCATCTTCAAGACGACTAAGAATGGCTTTTTCGAATAATTTGGAAATTTGTGAGACAAGACTAATTGGACGAAAATCATTTTTCGAACTATTTTTTGGGATCATGCGAATTACAGCACATTTCCTTTTTTTTTTTTCTGGGATCTCAAATTCAATTGCTGTCATTGATGGCGATTTGTATATATATGCACACACACACACATATAAATGCATACATACAATTTGCCATACACTGTCGTATTATCGCTATTTGCTGCACAAGTCGTTAAATTATGATGCGACTATATTATATATATAGTGAGCGAGCGTGACAGTGTAGGCAATCTACAAGACATGCGATTTAGACAGTTTATATCAATTGAACCAGAATTTATAGTCTGATAGAACAGATGAATAATCCTTTCGATTTATAAATTTAGTTACCCATATGACAATTAAAGGGGGGAGTAACTAGACATATGCCGGAGATAATAGTATTTTCGTTTTGACAAGCATATGTGTGTATATGGCATTTCTGAGTGCCGGTATGATTAAGTGTGTGTGTGAGTATGATTTGATACAGTTTAAGTGCAATTGATAGCCTGACCAATGGCTAATTAACTAAATTGCTTAAATGACTTGTGAAAGGATTATTCATATACATAAGCGTGTTCATTCAACGACTGCAGCATCAGCAATCTCAACTAATTGCGAAACTTCTGTTATTCACAATATATAGCGTTGAGTTGCCATAAGCCAACAATATGCAGAGTAACTAATTTAACATTAGCGGGAGAGAGATACACTTGTGCTTATTTGGACACAATTTATGACAAAGTTTGGGGTATATTGTTCAAATGCAAATCTCATTGAATTTCTGATGTTTATAGTGCGTGCAATGCCGTGACTCTCTCTACCCAATTGTGATCACAGCCATGAACATCTAGAAATTTGGCCACTAATGTTTTAACAAGATTTACATTCGAACAATATATGTCTATGAGTGTGTGTGTGTATGTACTCTTTTAGAGTGTTGTACTGATTTGTCTTGATTTGATGTTTTACAATTTTGATTGTTTTTTTTTTTAAATTAGTTAGGATGGAGAGGACTTTGTATCCTTCCTCCTTTTTATTAGGCAGCCACGGGCGGAGCAACACGACCGTCCGGCTCAACAGACAAAACTTATATCATTACTAAACAAGCAACTTATAATAAATTGAAGTGGACCTAACTTATAACTAAAAAACAGGTCTGTTAAGAGTAGTGGCTGTCAATGATATGGTTGTGCACACTGGCTAAACACACAACAGCGCGCGACTCAATACAATTACATTTGAGTGCGCGCCAAATTATTCAAATTTAGCATATGCTATCGAATTAACATTACAGCTGCTCGCTCTGTTAGTTAGCAGAAAACTGCACTAACTGAGCGAACAGCTGTTCGATATGCAAAAATGCATTGTTGTGCGTGGCCATGTGCGAATTGAAATTGGACTTAAAGGTAAGTTTAAATATAAATTAAGAACATTAATGACTTAAATTAACAGGAAATACATGAGATGACATATGAAATGGACTGCGTTGGACAATATACATAAATACAAAAAGGTACAATTTGACTTAAACGAAAAATTGACATTTGTTTTACATACATTAAATGGCATACATAATTACATACATATTTAACTAATCTTATTTTTCTTATTTCCTTTCTTTTCAGGTGATGTCTAGCAAACATAGATGGCAGTTGGACTGGACCAACAGGTAAGTACAATTAATGGACAAAAAAGGTAAGTGCAAAATAAATTATACTAATTGACAAATTGACTAATTTCTAATTTTTCCCTAGGTACGAGACGTCAGCTGTTCGCACACAAAGGTCAGGTGAGTTTATATATACAAATTATATAATTTAAATAAGAGAATTAATACTAATCTCCTCGTCATTACAGCCTTTGGATGCTGCGGTTGTCAGCCAGATTGCCACGGCTGGGACGCCAAAGTCGCCGTGATGTAAATTTGTTGCCGCTGCTGCTGCCGCCGCTGTTGTTGGGTGCCGCGCCGCTGCTCGTCTGTATGCCTGCGTTCCACCGGATTTGGATGCAGCCAGCTGCAGCGGCCACTCGCTGGATGCGCACAATATGCGCATGGAGCCGCCGCGCCGCCGCTGATGTTGCTGCTGCCGCCGCCGCTGATGTTGCTGCTGTGCCGCTGCTCATCTGTAGCCTCCGCCAGGCCATGGCAGAGGCGTCACGGAGGCCGCACAGGATTTGGCGCGGCATTTGCATGCGCCGAAAATGGATGCGGCCAGCTGCAACGGCCACTCGCTGGGTGCGCACAATATGCGCAAGGAGCCGCTCGCTGCTGCCGCTTTGGCCGCCTTGCCCAAATTTGGCGAGTGTGCCAAAATGGGCCAGGCGACGGAATTCGCTGCTGCTGCTGCTGCTGCCGAGCCGCCCGGCAATGGCCAATGAGCGCCATATGCCGCCGCCCAGGAAATCGCCGCTGCTGCTGCCGCTGCTGTCGTCGCTGGACTGTGCGCCTTGCCAATATGCCGCCGTTAAAACGGCAGCTCGGAGGCAAGGCACACGTAAGTCGCCGGATCGCCGAGGAGCAGCCTGGGACGCCCAAGGAGGACCCGCCAAGCCGCCGCAGTCGCCGCATCGCCAAATGGATTGCCATGAAAATGGCATATTGGAGGCGATTGCTGCTGCTTCTGCCGCTGCCGCCGTCGCTGCTTCTGCTGCTGCCGCTGCTGCCACGCAACCCAGTCGCCGTATACGGCAATTGGGCTGCATAAAAGGCTGCAGCTGTAGTTGCGCAGCCAGGATGCCGCCAAGGAGGACCACTTCTGGCCCGTGATGTCGTCGCTGCTGCAGTTGCTGGCCTGCCGATGAGCTGCCATGAAAATGGCAAAATTGCAGGCCGCAACTGCCGATGCTGCAGCCGCGCTCATGCGCCCGAGTCGCCATGAAAATGGCAACCCAGGCACACGAGACGCTGCTGCTGATGATGCTGGAGCCAGGAAGCCATGCCAAGAGGACCGGACGATGACCCATGGCTGGATGTAGCCAAGGCAGACGCTGTAGCCGCTGATGTCAGGTAAGTGGCCAACTGCGCCTGCGAATATTTTGAAATTTTTAAATATTAATTAATTTTTCTTTTTCAGATGCTGCCGAAGCAGCAAACTGGAGCCGGCGTTGCCATTATAATGGCATTTTGGAGATCCTGGGCGAGATTTTATGTCCCGCCACAGGATCTCGAATGTGAGTTGCCAGTGCTGCTGCTCCACAGGCCGTGAAGCAGCTGCATGGCAATTTGCTGCTGGCTGCTGTTTTTGCTGCTTCTGCTTCTGCTGCTGCTGCTGCTGCTGCCCGCTGAAGGTGGTCAGCCTCAGTTGCTCCAGGAGTGGCCAAGATGAAGCTGGACTCCGGATTTCTTGCTGCTGGCTGGTTGTCGATGGATTGGAGCTGCTGGAGACGCCTTTGTTGCTGCTCCAGATGCCTCCAGTTGCAAATGGCCAACATGTGGCAATTTGCATTTTTGCGCCGTCGATCGCTGGATTGCCCGTTGTTGCTGCTGATTGTGGGCAGCCAATATGAAGCCAGTTTGTTGGCTGACTTCAATCGACTGCTGCTCAACTGGATCCCGTGATGTCGTCAGGTAAGTTTTGTATTTAGTCATGTATTTATTTAATGTATTTTGTTGTATTTGTTGTGTTTTATTAATAAATAAATACGTCATTGGCGGTGGTCGTATATTTGGAGTTGTTGTTATTGTCTAAGTTGCCAATTGAGTCAACCGACATGTCGTTGGGATTTGGGCTGGCTATCTTGACGATAGCCTCAATATGTTTTGGCTGCTGCTGTCCAGTGTTTTTGCTCGTCGATGTTGTATTTAGCAGCAAAACCTGGACGACTTGCAGCAGCGCATCCATCTTTTGCGACATCGCAAGCATGACCTCCGAATTGATTCGGAGCAGCTCAGTCAAGCCGCTATCAGGCTGCGGCTGACTGGGCGAATTTGGCGGCTGCTGTTCTGCTGGTTGCAGCTGCGCCTGCTCAGCCTGGAGCTGCATCTGGAGGCGATGCAGGTGACGACTGGCTGGCCCATCCTGCGCATTGGCGTTGCCCGTCATATTGCTGCCAATCCTGGCAGCCTGCGTAAGCGACAACTTTTTATTCTTGTTCTTTTTGGCCATTTTATTAATTTTTTGTTTTTGTTTCAGGTGTTGCCGCTGCTGTTCCTGCTGCTGCCTTGGAGCCCGCTGCTTTTGTGGAGTCTGCTGCTCGCGAAGCTGCCGCCCAAGTGGTTGTTTGGGCTGCTGCTTCCGGCTGGTTGCAGACTGCTGCGGCTCCTTAATCTGCTGCTGCTGCTTATGTTGTTGCTGCTCGTGCTGTTGCTGCTGCGGCGAAGACGGCTGAGTCTGGCGCTGCATTGGTCGGGATTTGACCAATGTCCAGCCGTCTTTCTGATGCTTCGTCATCTCCGTCCGCTGCTTATTTGCTGCCATCTTGGCACGAGCCTCCTTGAAGGCGACACAGCCCTTGTAGCTGGCTATGTGCTCGCCAAGGCAATTCGCGCACTTGGCAGGCATTTCTCTTGCCTTAGGGCACATAGCCGTAGCATGAGACCCAGCGCATTTCATGCAGACAAACTCCCGTCTGCAGTAATTTTTCGAGTGCCCAAATCTCTGACATCTGTGGCACTGCACTGGGTCGTGTCCCTTTCGCTGTCTCTCTACAGCGACATTCTGGCAGCCAAGCTTCTCAAGCGCCAGAATGCGCTCATTCGTTCCGTCCGGCTGCAGCTCAACCTCGAACATGTTCATGAGCATGCTAGTGTAGCGATGCTTCATGACACGAACGAAGCGAGCTGCATGGCCTAACTTGGCCAGCTGATCCCGGATCCACTGGATTGGCGTTGAATGATGCAAGTGTCGGATGACAACACGGAAGCCCCGCTCTTTACGCACTTGATGCGTATGCAGCTCCGTGTTGTCAGAGCCGAGTTCAGCTTTGACTGCATCGTATGTTGCCAAATCATCACAGTGGATCCGGACAGCCCCATTTCTTGTACATTTAATATTGTACCTATTGGCCGCGCCCCGGACTTTGTCAAGCCGATCCAACAGGTGCTGGATCGACTTGACATTGGATACGAATAGCGAAGGGACTTTTTCGATTTTTGCCAATACTGGCTGAGCGGACAATCTTCTCTTCGCTTGGCGCTGGTCGACTTCAAGGGAAAGCCTTTCGAAAAAGGAATCTATTTCCTTTTGGGCCTGTTGACGTTCTTCATCAGTCGAAAACTTAGAAGTTTTCGAACTGGTTGAGGCCTGGCTTGTATTGGCAGCCGCCACGGCAGCATAGGTGGCCGTTTTGGTTGTGTTTGTTGTTGTCTTTGTCGTTGTTTTTGTTGCTGCTGCTGCACTAAGTGCAATGTCGGGCATAAAAATAATTGGCTGAGTCAAGTTGGTGGCTGTCGTTTCGTCCTCCGACACCTCGTCAACAGAGTCCAACTCTGAGCCGTCGCCTCCGTACGTGAGCGTCTTGCCCTGCAAGAGGCGCTCGAAGTCACGTTCGGCCCGAAGGGCACGGAGGCGACGCTTGGATTTGGGGCTTGGCAGCTGCGTGCTCTTGCGCTTCAGGCCATTACTTGTGGCCGAGCGCGCAGTCGGGACAGGTAAGTATAAATAATTTGCAGATTCTCGCTTACCCGTCGCCATTTGCTTGCAGGCCATGGAGCTGACTGGCTGCTGCTGCTGGGACTGCTTTTGCTGCTGCTGCTGTTGCTGGGGCTGGAGCCGTTGCTGCTGCTGCTGCTGAGATTGCTGCTGCTGCTGCTGGGGCTTTATTTGCTGCTGCTGCTGCTGGCACTGGAGCTGTTGTTGTTGCTGCTGCTGCTGCTGCTGCTGTGTCGCTTGCTGCTGCTGCTGCTGCTGCGCCGCTTGCTGATTTTGTTGCTGCTGCTGCTGCTTCTGTTGCTGGGAGTGTTGCTGCGCGGCTGACTGGGCGAGTTTGGCAGCTGCTGATCTGCTGGTTGCTGCTGCGCCTGCTCATCCTGGAGTTGCATCTGGAGGCGATGCAAGTGCCGACTTGCGTTGGACAATATACATAAATACAAAAAGGTACAATTTGACTTAAACGGAAAATTGACATTTGTTTTACATACATTAAATGGCATACATAATTACATACATATTTAACTAATCTTATTTTTCTTATTTCCTTTCTTTTCAGGTGATGTCTAGCAAACATAGATGGCAGTTGGACTGGACCAACAGGTAAGTACAATTAATGGACAAAAAAGGTAAGTGCAAAATAAATTATACTAATTGACAAATTAACTAATTTCTATTCTTCCCTAGGTACGAGACGTCGGCTGTTCGCACGCAAAGGTCAAGTGAGTGCATATATACAAAATATATAATTTAAAATTAGAGAATTAATACTAATCTCCTTGTCTTTATAGCCTTTGGATGCTGCGGTTGTCACCAGATTGCCACGGCTGGGACGCCAAAGTCGCCGTGATGTAAATTTGTTGCCGCTGCTGCTGCCGCCGCTGTTGTTGGGTGCTGCGCCGCTGCTCGTCTGTAGCCTCCGCCAAGCCATGGCAGAGGCAACGCATACGCCGCAAGTGGATTTGGCGCGTTGGATGTGCGCACCGGATTTGGATGCAGCCAGCTGCAGCGGCCACTCGCTGGATGCGCACAATATGCGCAAGGAGCCGCCGCTGCTGCCGCCGCTGATGTTGCTGCTGCCGCCGCCGCTGATGTTGCTGCTGCTGCCGCCGCTCGTCTGTAGCCTCCGCCAGGCCATGGTAGAGGCGCCACGGAGGCCGCATTGGATTTGGCGCGGCATTTGGATGCGCCGAAATTGGACGCGGCCAGCTGCAACGGCCACTCGCTGGTTGCGCAGAGTATGCGCATGGAGCCGTCGCTGCTGCCGCTTTGGCCGCCTTGCCCAAATTTGGCGAGTGTGCCAATATGGACCTGGAAGCTGGATTCGCCGCTGCTGCTGCTGCTGCCGAGCCGCCCGGCAATGGCCAATGAGCGCCATGTGCCGCCGCCCAGGAAATCGCTGCTGCTGCTGCTGCCGTCATTCGCCGGGGAGTCGCCTTCGTCGTCGCTGGACTGTGCGCCTTGCTCATATGCCGCCGTGAGAACGGCAGCGCTGGGGCAAGGCACACGCAAATCGCCGCATCGCCAAGGAGCTGCCTGCGAGGCCCAAGGAGGACTCGCCAAGCCGCTGCAGTCGCCGCATCGCCAAATGGATTGCCATAAGAATGGCATATTGGAGGCGATTGCTGCTGCTTCTGCCGCTGCTGCCGTCGCTGCTTCTGCTGCTGCCGCTGCTGCCACGCAACCCAGTCGCCGTATACGGCAATTGGGCTGCATAAAAGGCTGCAGCTGTAGTTGCGCAGCCAGGATGCCGCCGTGGAGGACTGGATGCGCCCCGAGTCGTTGTCGCTGCTAGAGTTGCAGGCCTGCTGCTGGACTGCCATGAAAATGGCAAAATTGCAGGCCGCAACTGCCGATGCTGCAGCCGCGCTCATGCGCCCGAGTCGCCATAAAAATGGCAACCCAGGCACACGAGACGCTGCTGCTGCTGATGATGTCGCTGCCAGGAAGCCACGCCAGAAGGATTGGCCATGACCCACGCTGGATTTGTCGCCGCTTGAGACGCTGAAGCCGCTGTTAGCAGGTAAGTAGCCGGCTGCGTCTGAGAATATTTTAAAAAATTTTTAAATATTAATTATTTTTTCTTTTTCAGGTACTGCCGAAGCAGCAAACTGGAGCCGGTGTTGCCATTATAATGGCATTTTGGAGATCCTGGGCGAGATTTAGAGTCCCGCCACGGGATCTCGAATGTGAGTTGCCAGTGCAGCTGCTCCACAGGCCGTGAAGCAGCTGCATGGCAATTTGCTGCTGGCTGCTGGTTTTGCTGCTTCTGCTTCTGCTGCTGCTGCTGCTGCTGCTGCCCGCTGAAGGTGGTCAGCCTCAGTTGCTCCAGGATGGCCAAGACGAAGCTGGACTCCGGGATTGTTGCTGCTGGCTGGTTGTCGATGGTTTGGAGCAGCTGAAGACGCCTTTGTTGCTGCTCCAGATGCCTCCAGTTGCAAATGGCCAACATGTGGCAATTTGCATTTTTGCGCCGTCGTCGCTGGATAGCCCGTAGTTGCTGCTGTTTGCGGGCAGCCGAAATGAAGCCAGTTTGTTGGCTGACTTCAATCGACTGCTGCTCAACTGGATCCCATGATGTCGTCAGGTAAGTTTTGTATTTAGTCATGTATTTATTTAATGTATTTTGTTGTATTTGTTGTGTTATATTAATAAATAAATACGTCATTGGCGGTGGTCGTATATTTGGAGTTGTTGTTTTTGTCTATGTCGCCGAATGAGTCGACCGACATATCGTTTGGGTTAGGACTTGCTATGTGGACGATGGCCTCAATATGTTTCTGCTGCTGCTGCTCAGTGGTTTTGGTTGCCGAGGTGGCATTTAGCAGCAAAACTTGGACCACCTGAAGCAGCGCGTCCATCTTCTGACTCATCGCCAGCATGACCTCCGAATTAATTCGGAGCAGCTCAGTCAAGCCGCTATCAGGCTGCGGCTGACTGGGCGAGTTTGGCGGCTGCTGATCTGCTGGTTGCTGCTGCGCCTGCTCATCCTGGAGTTGCATCTGGAGGCGATGCAAGTGCCGACTTGCGTTGGACAATATACATAAATACAAAAAGGTACAATTTGACTTAAACGGAAAATTGACATTTGTTTTACATACATTAAATGGCATACATAATTACATACATATTTAACTAATCTTATTTTTCTTATTTCCTTTCTTTTCAGGTGATGTCTAGCAAACATAGATGGCAGTTGGACTGGACCAACAGGTAAGTACAATTAATGGACAAAAAAGGTAAGTGCAAAATAAATTATACTAATTGACAAATTAACTAATTTCTATTCTTCCCTAGGTACGAGACGTCGGCTGTTCGCACGCAAAGGTCAAGTGAGTGCATATATACAAAATATATAATTTAAAATTAGAGAATTAATACTAATCTCCTTGTCTTTATAGCCTTTGGATGCTGCGGTTGTCACCAGATTGCCACGGCTGGGACGCCAAAGTCGCCGTGATGTAAATTTGTTGCCGCTGCTGCTGCCGCCGCTGTTGTTGGGTGCTGCGCCGCTGCTCGTCTGTAGCCTCCGCCAAGCCATGGCAGAGGCAACGCATACGCCGCAAGTGGATTTGGCGCGTTGGATGTGCGCACCGGATTTGGATGCAGCCAGCTGCAGCGGCCACTCGCTGGATGCGCACAATATGCGCAAGGAGCCGCCGCTGCTGCCGCCGCTGATGTTGCTGCTGCCGCCGCCGCTGATGTTGCTGCTGCTGCCGCCGCTCGTCTGTAGCCTCCGCCAGGCCATGGTAGAGGCGCCACGGAGGCCGCATTGGATTTGGCGCGGCATTTGGATGCGCCGAAATTGGACGCGGCCAGCTGCAACGGCCACTCGCTGGTTGCGCAGAGTATGCGCATGGAGCCGTCGCTGCTGCCGCTTTGGCCGCCTTGCCCAAATTTGGCGAGTGTGCCAATATGGACCTGGAAGCTGGATTCGCCGCTGCTGCTGCTGCTGCCGAGCCGCCCGGCAATGGCCAATGAGCGCCATGTGCCGCCGCCCAGGAAATCGCTGCTGCTGCTGCTGCCGTCATTCGCCGGGGAGTCGCCTTCGTCGTCGCTGGACTGTGCGCCTTGCTCATATGCCGCCGTGAGAACGGCAGCGCTGGGGCAAGGCACACGCAAATCGCCGCATCGCCAAGGAGCTGCCTGCGAGGCCCAAGGAGGACTCGCCAAGCCGCTGCAGTCGCCGCATCGCCAAATGGATTGCCATAAGAATGGCATATTGGAGGCGATTGCTGCTGCTTCTGCCGCTGCTGCCGTCGCTGCTTCTGCTGCTGCCGCTGCTGCCACGCAACCCAGTCGCCGTATACGGCAATTGGGCTGCATAAAAGGCTGCAGCTGTAGTTGCGCAGCCAGGATGCCGCCGTGGAGGACTGGATGCGCCCCGAGTCGTTGTCGCTGCTAGAGTTGCAGGCCTGCTGCTGGACTGCCATGAAAATGGCAAAATTGCAGGCCGCAACTGCCGATGCTGCAGCCGCGCTCATGCGCCCGAGTCGCCATAAAAATGGCAACCCAGGCACACGAGACGCTGCTGCTGCTGATGATGTCGCTGCCAGGAAGCCACGCCAGAAGGATTGGCCATGACCCACGCTGGATTTGTCGCCGCTTGAGACGCTGAAGCCGCTGTTAGCAGGTAAGTAGCCGGCTGCGTCTGAGAATATTTTAAAAAATTTTTAAATATTAATTATTTTTTCTTTTTCAGGTACTGCCGAAGCAGCAAACTGGAGCCGGTGTTGCCATTATAATGGCATTTTGGAGATCCTGGGCGAGATTTAGAGTCCCGCCACGGGATCTCGAATGTGAGTTGCCAGTGCAGCTGCTCCACAGGCCGTGAAGCAGCTGCATGGCAATTTGCTGCTGGCTGCTGGTTTTGCTGCTTCTGCTTCTGCTGCTGCTGCTGCTGCTGCTGCCCGCTGAAGGTGGTCAGCCTCAGTTGCTCCAGGATGGCCAAGACGAAGCTGGACTCCGGGATTGTTGCTGCTGGCTGGTTGTCGATGGTTTGGAGCAGCTGAAGACGCCTTTGTTGCTGCTCCAGATGCCTCCAGTTGCAAATGGCCAACATGTGGCAATTTGCATTTTTGCGCCGTCGTCGCTGGATAGCCCGTAGTTGCTGCTGTTTGCGGGCAGCCGAAATGAAGCCAGTTTGTTGGCTGACTTCAATCGACTGCTGCTCAACTGGATCCCATGATGTCGTCAGGTAAGTTTTGTATTTAGTCATGTATTTATTTAATGTATTTTGTTGTATTTGTTGTGTTATATTAATAAATAAATACGTCATTGGCGGTGGTCGTATATTTGGAGTTGTTGTTTTTGTCTATGTCGCCGAATGAGTCGACCGACATATCGTTTGGGTTAGGACTTGCTATGTGGACGATGGCCTCAATATGTTTCTGCTGCTGCTGCTCAGTGGTTTTGGTTGCCGAGGTGGCATTAAGCAGCAAGACTTGGACCACCTGGAGCAGCGCATCCATTTTCTGGCTCATTGCCTGCATGACATGAGTTAATTATTGC
>JAWNMO010000278.1:0-15667 GCA_035043915.1 Drosophila paramelanica | reverse complement strand
AACAACTCTCGCTGCAGAAGGCTTCGGCTTCCTCCCGGAAGCAGCCATATAAAAGGACCGCTGCGCAAGCAACAGCTGCAGCCAAAGAATCAGAGCCAGCAACATCAGCAGCAGCAAGAACACTCGCTGCAGAAGGCTTCGGCTTCCTCCCGGAAGCAGCCATATAAAAGGACCGCTGCGCAAGCAACAGCTGCAGCCAAAGAATCAGAGCCAGCAACATCAGCAGCAGCAACAACTCTCGCTGCAGAAGGCTTCGGCTTCCTCCGGAAGCAGCCATATAAAAGGACCGCTGCGCAAGCAACAGCTGCAGCCAAAGAATCAGAGCCAGCAACATCAGCAGCAACAACATCAGCAGCAGCAACAATCTCGCTGCAGAAGGCTTCGGCTTCCTCCCGGAAGCAGCCATATAAAAGGACCGCTGCGCAAGCAACAGCTGCAGCCAAAGAATCAGAGCCGGCAACATCAGCAGCAGCAACAACTCTCGCTGCAGAAGGCTTCGGCTTCCTCCCGGAAGCAGCCATATAAAAGGACCGCTGCGCAAGCAACAGCTGCAGCCAAAGAATCAGAGCCAGCAACATCAGCAGCAGCAAGAACACTCGCTGCAGAAGGCTTCGGCTTCCTCCCGGAAGCAGCCTATAAAAGGACCGCTGCGCAAGCAACAGCTGCAGCCAAAGAATCAGAGCCAGCGCAACATCAGCAGCAGCAACAACTCTCGCTGCAGAAGGCTTCGGCTTCCTCCCGGAAGCAGCCATATAAAAGGACCGCTGCGCAAGCAACAGCTGCAGCCAAAGAATCAGAGCCAGCAACATCAGCAGCAACAACATCAGCAGCAGCAACAACTCTCGCTGCAGAAGGCTTCGGCTTCCTCCCGGAAGCAGCCATATAAAAGGACCGCTGCGCAAGCAACAGCTGCAGCCAAAGAATCAGAGCCAGCAACATCAGCAGCAGCACAGCAGCAAGAACACTCGCTGCAGAAGGCTTCGGCTTCCTCCCGGAAGCAGCCATATAAAAGGACCGCTGCGCAAGCAACAGCTGCAGCCAAAGAATCAGAGCCGGCAACATCAGCAGCAGCAACAACTCTCGCTGCAGAAGGCTTCGGCTTCCTCCCGGAAGCAGCCATATAAAAGGACCGCTGCGCAAGCAACAGCTGCAGCCAAAGAATCAGAGCCAGCAACATCAGCAGACATCAGCAGCAGCAAGAACACTCGCTGCAGAAGGCTTCGGCTTCCTCCCGGAAGCAGCCATATAAAAGGACCGCTGCGCAAGCAACAGCTGCAGCCAAAGAAGCAGAGCCAGCAACATCAGCAGCAGTAACAACTCTGGCTGCAGAAGGCTTCGGCTTCCTCCCGGAAGCAGCCATATAAAAGGACCGCTACGCAAGCAACAGCTGCAGCCAAAGAATCAGAGCCAGCAACATCAGCAGCAACAACATCAGCAGCAGCAACAACTCTCGCTGCAGAAGGCTTCGGCTTCCTCCCGGAAGCAGCCATATAAAAGGACCGCTGCGCAAGCAACAGCTGCAGCCAAAGAATCAGAGCCAGCAACATCAGCAGCAGCAGCAAGAACACTCGCTGCAGAAGGCTTCGGCTTCCTCCCGGAAGCAGCCTAATAAAAGGGCCGCTGCGCAAGCAACATCTGCAGCCAAAGAAGCAGAGCCAGCAACATCAGCAGCAGTAACAACTCTGGCTGCAGAAGGCTTCGGCTTCCTCCCGGAAGCAGCCATATAAAAGGACCGCTACGCAAGCAACAGCTGCAGCCAAAGAATCAGAGCCAGCAACATCAGCAGCAACAACATCAGCAGCAGCAACAACTCTCGCTGCAGAAGGCTTCGGCTTCCTCCCGGAAGCAGCCATATAAAAGGACCGCTGCGCAAGCAACAGCTGCAGCCAAAGAATCAGAGCCAGCAACATCAGCAGCAGCAAGAACACTCGCTGCAGAAGGCTTCGGCTTCCTCCCGGAAGCAGCCCAATAAAAGGGCCGCTGCGCAAGCAACAGCTGCAGCCAAAGAATCAGAGCCAGCAACATCAGCAGCAGCAACAACTCTCGCTGCAGAAGGCTTCGGCTTCCTCCCGGAAGCAGCCATATAAAAGGACCGCTGCGCAAGCAACAGCTGCAGCCAAAGAATCAGAGCCAGCAACATCAGCAGCAGCAACAACAGCGCAAATCAGAGCAGCACATAGCAGCAGCAAGAACACCGCTGCAGAAGGCTTCGGCTTCCTCCCGGAAGCAGCCATATAAAAGGACCGCTGCGCAAGCAACAGCTGCAGCCAAAGAATCAGAGCCAGCAACATCAGCAGCAGCAAGAACACTCGCTGCAGAAAGCCGGCTTCCTCCCGGAAGCAGCCATATAAAAGGACCGCTGCGCAAGCAACAGCTGCAGCCAAAGAATCAGAGCCAGCAACAGCAGCAACATCAGCAGCAGCAACAACACTCGCTGCAGAAGGCTTCGGCTTCCTCCCGGAAGCAGCCATATAAAAGGACCGCTGCGCAAGCAACAGCTGCAGCCAAAGAATCAGAGCCGGCAACATCAGCAGCAGCAAGAACACTCGCTGCAGAAGGCTTCGGCTTCCTCCCGGAAGCAGCCATATAAAAGGACCGCTGCGCAAGCAACAGCTGCAGCCAAAGAATCAGAGCCAGCAACATCAGCAGCAGCAACAACTCTGGCTGCAGAAGGCTTCGGCTTCCTCCCGGAAGCAGCCAATAAAAGGGCCGCTGCGCAAGCAACAGCTGCAGCCAAAGAATCAGAGCCAGCAACATCAGCAGCAGTAACAACTCTGGCTGCAGAAGGCTTCGGCTTCCTCCCGGAAGCAGCCATATAAAAGGACCGCTGCGCAAGCAACAGCTGCAGCCAAAGAATCAGAGCCAGCAACATCAGCAGCAACAACATCAGCAGCAGCAACAACTCTCGCTGCAGAAGGCTTCGGCTTCCTCCCGGAAGCAGCCATATAAAAGGACCGCTGCGCAAGCAACAGCTGCAGCCAAAGAATCAGAGCCAGCAACATCAGCAGCAGCAGCAGCAGCAAGAACACTCGCTGCAGAAGGCTTCGGCTTCCTCCCGGAAGCAGCCATATAAAAGGACCGCTGCGCAAGCAACAGCTGCAGCCAAAGAATCAGAGCCAGCAACATCAGCAGCAGCAAGAACACTCGCTGCAGAAGGCTTCGGCTTCCTCCCGGAAGCAGCCTAATAAAAGGGCCGCTGCGCAAGCAACATCTGCAGCCAAAGAAGCAGAGCCAGCAACATCAGCAGCAGTAACAACTCTGGCTGCAGAAGGCTTCGGCTTCCTCCCGGAAGCAGCCATATAAAAGGACCGCTACGCAAGCAACAGCTGCAGCCAAAGAATCAGAGCCAGCAACATCAGCAGCAACAACATCAGCAGCAGCAACAACTCTCGCTGCAGAAGGCTTCGGCTTCCTCCCGGAAGCAGCCATATAAAAGGACCGCTGCGCAAGCAACAGCTGCAGCCAAAGAATCAGAGCCAGCAACATCAGCAGCAGCAGCAGCAAGAACACTCGCTGCAGAAGGCTTCGGCTTCCTCCCGGAAGCAGCCATATAAAAGGACCGCTGCGCAAGCAACAGCTGCAGCCAAAGAATCAGAGCCGGCAACATCAGCAGCAGCAAGAACACTCGCTGCAGAAGGCTTCGGCTTCCTCCCGGAAGCAGCCTAATAAAAGGGCCGCTGCGCAAGCAACATCTGCAGCCAAAGAAGCAGAGCCAGCAACATCAGCAGCAGTAACAACTCTGGCTGCAGAAGGCTTCGGCTTCCTCCCGGAAGCAGCCATATAAAAGGACCGCTACGCAAGCAACAGCTGCAGCCAAAGAATCAGAGCCAGCAACATCAGCAGCAGCAACATCAGCAGCTGCAGCTGCAGAAGGCTTCGGCTTCCTCCCGGAAGCAGCCATATAAAAGGACCGCTGCGCAAGCAACAGCTGCAGCCAAAGAATCAGAGCCAGCAACATCAGCAGCAGCAAGAACACTCGCTGCAGAAGGCTTCGGCTTCCTCCCGGAAGCAGCCTAATAAAAGGGCCGCTGCGCAAGCAACATCTGCAGCCAAAGAAGCAGAGCCAGCAACATCAGCAGCTGTAACAACTCTGGCTGCAGAAGGCTTCGGCTTCCTCCCGGAAGCAGCCATATAAAAGGACCGCTACGCAAGCAACAGCTGCAGCCAAAGAATCAGAGCCAGCAACATCAGCAGCAACAACATCAGCAGCAGCAACAACTCTCGCTGCAGAAGGCTTCGGCTTCCTCCCGGAAGCAGCCATATAAAAGGACCGCTGCGCAAGCAACAGCTGCAGCCAAAGAATCAGAGCCAGCAACATCAGCAGCAGCAGCAGCAAGAACACTCGCTGCAGAAGGCTTCGGCTTCCTCCCGGAAGCAGCCATATAAAAGGACCGCTGCGCAAGCAACAGCTGCAGCCAAAGAATCAGAGCCGGCAACATCAGCAGCAGCAAGAACACTCGCTGCAGAAGGCTTCGGCTTCCTCCCGGAAGCAGCCTAATAAAAGGGCCGCTGCGCAAGCAACATCTGCAGCCAAAGAAGCAGAGCCAGCAACATCAGCAGCAGTAACAACTCTGGCTGCAGAAGGCTTCGGCTTCCTCCCGGAAGCAGCCATATAAAAGGACCGCTACGCAAGCAACAGCTGCAGCCAAAGAATCAGAGCCAGCAACATCAGCAGCAACAACATCAGCAGCAGCAACAACTCTCGCTGCAGAAGGCTTCGGCTTCCTCCCGGAAGCAGCCATATAAAAGGACCGCTGCGCAAGCAACAGCTGCAGCCAAAGAATCAGAGCCAGCAACATCAGCAGCTGCAAACAACTCTGGCTGCAGAAGGCTTCGGCTTCCTCCCGGAAGCAGCCATATAAAAGGACCGCTGCGCAAGCAACAGCTGCAGCCAAAGAATCAGAGCCAGCAACATCAGCAGCAACATCAGCAGCAGCAACAACTCTCGCTGCAGAAGGCTTCGGCTTCCTCCCGGAAGCAGCCATATAAAAGGACCGCTGCGCAAGCAACAGCTGCAGCCAAAGAATCAGAGCCAGCAACATCAGCAGCAGCAGCACGAACACTCGCTGCAGAAGGCTTCGGCTTCCTCCCGGAAGCAGCCATATAAAAGGACCGCTGCGCAAGCAACAGCTGCAGCCAAAGAATCAGAGCCAGCAACATCAGCAGCAGCAACAACACTCGCTGCAGAAGGCTTCGCCTCCCGGAAGCAGCCATATAAAGGACCGCTACGCAAGCAACAGCTGCAGCCAAAGAATCAGAGCCAGCAACATCAGTCAGCAGCAAGAACACTCGCTGCAGAAGGCTTCGGCTTCCTCCCGGAAGCAGCCTAATAAAAGGGCCGCTGCGCAAGCAACATCTGCAGCCAAAGAAGCAGAGCCAGCAACATCAGCAGCAGTAACAACTCTGGCTGCAGAAGGCTTCGGCTTCCTCCCGGAAGCAGCCATATAAAAGGACCGCTACGCAAGCAACAGCTGCAGCCAAAGAATCAGAGCCAGCAACATCAGCAGCAACAACATCAGCAGCAGCAACAACTCTCGCTGCAGAAGGCTTCGGCTTCCTCCCGGAAGCAGCCATATAAAAGGACCGCTGCGCAAGCAACAGCTGCAGCCAAAGAATCAGAGCCAGCAACATCAGCAGCAGCAAGAACACTCGCTGCAGAAGGCTTCGGCTTCCTCCCGGAAGCAGCCATATAAAAGGACCGCTGCGCAAGCAACAGCTGCAGCCAAAGAATCAGAGCCAGCAACATCAGCAGCAGCAGCAAGAACACTCGCTGCAGAAGGCTTCGGCTTCCTCCCGGAAGCAGCCATATAAAAGGACCGCTGCGCAAGCAACAGCTGCAGCCAAAGAATCAGAGCCAGCAACATCAGCAGCAGCAACAACTCTCGCTGCAGAAGGCTTCGGCTTCCTCCCGGAAGCAGCCATATAAAAGGACCGCTGCGCAAGCAACAGCTGCAGCCAAAGAATCAGAGCCAGCAACATCAGCAGCAGCAAGAACACTCGCTGCAGAAGGCTTCGGCTTCCTCCCGGAAGCAGCCATATAAAAGGACCGCTGCGCAAGCAACAGCTGCAGCCAAAGAATCAGAGCCAGCAACATCAGCAGCAGCAACAACTCTCGCTGCAGAAGGCTTCGGCTTCCTCCCGGAAGCAGCCATATAAAAGGACCGCTGCGCAAGCAACAGCTGCAGCCAAAGAATCAGAGCCAGCAACATCAGCAGCAGCAGCAAAGAACACTCGCTGCAGAAGGCTTCGGCTTCCTCCCGGAAGCAGCCATATAAAAGGGCCGCTGCGCAAGCAACAGCTGCAGCCAAAGAATCAGAGCCAGCAACATCAGCAGCAGCAACAACTCTGGCTGCAGAAGGCTTCGGCTTCCTCCCGGAAGCAGCCATATAAAAGGACCGCTACGCAAGCAACAGCTGCAGCCAAAGAATCAGAGCCAGCAACATCAGCAGCAGCAACATCAGCAGCAGCAACAACTCGCTGCAGAAGGCTTCGGCTTCCTCCCGGAAGCAGCCATATAAAAGGACCGCTGCGCAAGCAACAGCTGCAGCCAAAGAATCAGAGCCAGCAACATCAGCAGCAGCAACACTCGCTGCAGAAGGCTTCGGCTTCCTCCCGGAAGCAGCCATATAAAAGGACCGCTGCGCAAGCAACAGCTGCAGCCAAAGAATCAGAGCCAGCAACATCAGCAGCATGCAAGCAAAACTCTCGCTGCAGAAGGCTTCGGCTTCCTCCCGGAAGCAGCCATATAAAAGGGCCGCTGCGCAAGCAACAGCTGCAGCCAAAGAAGCAGAGCCAGCAACATCAGCAGCTGCAAACAACTCTGGCTGCAGAAGGCTTCGGCTTCCTCCCGGAAGCAGCCATATAAAAGGACCGCTGCGCAAGCAACAGCTGCAGCCAAAGAATCAGAGCCAGCAACACCAGCAGCAACATCAGCAGCAGCAACAACTCTCGCTGCAGAAGGCTTCGGCTTCCTCCCGGAAGCAGCCATATAAAAGGACCGCTGCGCAAGCAACAGCTGCAGCCAAAGAATCAGAGCCGGCAACATCAGCAGCAGCAGCAGAACACTCGCTGCAGAAGGCTTCGGCTTCCTCCCGGAAGCAGCCTAATAAAAGGGCCGCTGCGCAAGCAACATCTGCAGCCAAAGAAGCAGAGCCAGCAACATCAGCAGCAGCAAGCAACTCTGGCTGCAGAAGGCTTCGGCTTCCTCCCGGAAGCAGCCATATAAAAGGACCGCTACGCAAGCAACAGCTGCAGCCAAAGAATCAGAGCCAGCAACATCCAGCAGCAACATCAGCAGCAGCAACAACTCTCGCTGCAGAAGGCTTCGGCTTCCTCCCGGAAGCAGCCATATAAAAGGACCGCTGCGCAAGCAACAGCTGCAGCCAAAGAATCAGAGCCAGCAACATCAGCAGCAGCAACATCAGCAGCAGCAAGAACACTCGCTGCAAAGAATCAGACAGCAACATCAGCACAGCAACATCAGCAGCAAGAACACTCGCTGCAGAAGGCTTCGGCTTCCTCCCGGAAGCAGCCTTATAAAAGGGCCGCTGCGCAAGCAACATCTGCAGCCAAAGAATCAGAGCCAGCAACATCAGCAGCAGCAAACAACTCTGGCTGCAGAAGGCTTCGGCTTCCTCCCGGAAGCAGCCATATAAAAGGACCGCTACGCAAGCAACAGCTGCAGCCAAAGAATCAGAGCCAGCAACATCAGCAGCAGCAACATCAGCAGCAGCAACAACTCTCGCTGCAGAAGGCTTCGGCTTCCTCCCGGAAGCAGCCATATAAAAGGACCGCTGCGCAAGCAACAGCTGCAGCCAAAGAATCAGAGCCAGCAACATCAGCAGCAGCAAGAACACTCGCTGCAGAAGGCTTCGGCTTCCTCCCGGAAGCAGCCTATATAAAAGGGCCGCTGCGCAAGCAACAGCTGCAGCCAAAGAATCAGAGCCAGCAACATCAGCAGCAGCAACAACTCTCGCTGCAGAAGGCTTCGGCTTCCTCCCGGAAGCAGCCATATAAAAGGACCGCTGCGCAAGCAACAGCTGCAGCCAAAGAATCAGAGCCAGCAACATCAGCAGCAGCAGCAGCAGCAAAACTCGCTGCAGAAGGCTTCGGCTTCCTCCCGGAAGCAGCCATATAAAAGGACCGCTGCGCAAGCAACAGCTGCAGCCAAAGAATCAGAGCCGGCAACATCAGCAGCAGCAAGAACACTCGCTGCAGAAGGCTTCGGCTTCCTCCCGGAAGCAGCCTAATAAAAGGGCCGCTGCGCAAGCAACATCTGCAGCCAAAGAAGCAGAGCCAGCAACATCAGCAGCAGTAACAACTCTGGCTGCAGAAGGCTTCGGCTTCCTCCCGGAAGCAGCCATATAAAAGGACCGCTACGCAAGCAACAGCTGCAGCCAAAGAATCAGAGCCAGCAACATCAGCAGCAACAACATCAGCAGCAGCAACAACTCTCGCTGCAGAAGGCTTCGGCTTCCTCCCGGAAGCAGCCATATAAAAGGACCGCTGCGCAAGCAACAGCTGCAGCCAAAGAATCAGAGCCAGCAACATCAGCAGCAGCAGCAGCAGCAAGAACACTCGCTGCAGAAGGCTTCGGCTTCCTCCCGGAAGCAGCCATATAAAAGGACCGCTGCGCAAGCAACAGCTGCAGCCAAAGAATCAGAGCCGGCAACATCAGCAGCAGCAAGAACACTCGCTGCAGAAGGCTTCGGCTTCCTCCCGGAAGCAGCCTAATAAAAGGGCCGCTGCGCAAGCAACATCTGCAGCCAAAGAAGCAGAGCCAGCAACATCAGCAGCAGTAACAACTCTGGCTGCAGAAGGCTTCGGCTTCCTCCCGGAAGCAGCCATATAAAAGGACCGCTACGCAAGCAACAGCTGCAGCCAAAGAATCAGAGCCAGCAACATCAGCAGCAACATCAGCAGCAGCAACAACTCTCGCTGCAGAAGGCTTCGGCTTCCTCCCGGAAGCAGCCATATAAAAGGACCGCTGCGCAAGCAACAGCTGCAGCCAAAGAATCAGAGCCAGCAACATCAGCAGCAGTCAGCACGAACACTCGCTGCAGAAGGCTTCGGCTTCCTCCCGGAAGCAGCCATATAAAAGGACCGCTGCGCAAGCAACAGCTGCAGCCAAAGAATCAGAGCCAGAAACATCAGCAGCAGCAGCAGCAAGAACACTCGCTGCAGAAGGCTTCGGCTTCCTCCCGGAAGCAGCCATATAAAAGGACCGCTGCGCAAGCAACAGCTGCAGCCAAAGAAGCAGAGCCAGCAACATCAGCAGCAGCAACAACCTCGCTGCAGAAGGCTTCGGCTTCCTCCCGGAAGCAGCCATATAAAAGGACCGCTGCGCAAGCAACAGCTGCAGCCAAAGAATCAGAGCCGGCAACATCAGCAGCAGCAAGAACACTCGCTGCAGAAGGCTTCGGCTTCCTCCCGGAAGCAGCCTAATAAAAGGGCCGCTGCGCAAGCAACATCTGCAGCCAAAGAAGCAGAGCCAGCAACATCAGCAGCAGTAACAACTCTGGCTGCAGAAGGCTTCGGCTTCCTCCCGGAAGCAGCCATATAAAAGGACCGCTACGCAAGCAACAGCTGCAGCCAAAGAATCAGAGCCAGCAACATCAGCAGCAACAACATCAGCAGCAGCAACACTCGCTGCAGAAGGCTTCGGCTTCCTCCCGGAAGCAGCCATATAAAAGGACCGCTGCGCAAGCAACAGCTGCAGCCAAAGAATCAGAGCCAGCAACATCAGCAGCAGCGGCAGCAACGCCAGAACACTCGCTGCAGAAGGCTTCGGCTTCCTCCCGGAAGCAGCCATATAAAAGGACCGCTGCGCAAGCAACAGCTGCAGCCAAAGAATCAGAGCCAGCAACATCAGCAGCAACAACAGCAGCAGCAGCAACAACTCTCGCTGCAGAAGGCTTCGGCTTCCTCCCGGAAGCGGCCATATAAAAGGACCGCTGCGCAAGCAACAGCTGCAGCCAAAGAATCAGAGCCGGCAACATCAGCAGCAGCAGCAGCTGCAAGAACTCTCGCTGCAGAAGGCTTCGGCTTCCTCCCGGAAGCAGCCATATAAAAGGACCGCTGCGCAAGCAACAGCTGCAGCCAAAGAATCAGAGCCAGCAACATCAGCAGCAGCAACAACATCTCGCTGCAGAAGGCTTCGGCTTCCTCCCGGAAGCAGCCCAATAAAAGGGCCGCTGCGCAAGCAACATCTGCAGCCAAAGAAGCAGAGCCAGCAACATCAGCAGCAGCTAACAACTCTGGCTGCAGAAGGCTTCGGCTTCCTCCCGGAAGCAGCCATATAAAAGGACCGCTGCGCAAGCAACAGCTGCAGCCAAAGAATCAGAGCCAGCAACATCAGCAGCAACAACATCAGCAGCACAACAACTCTCGCTGCAGAAGGCTTCGGCTTCCTCCCGGAAGCAGCCATATAAAAGGACCGCTGCGCAAGCAACAGCTGCAGCCAAAGAATCAGAGCCAGCAACATCAGCAGCAGCAACATCAGCAACAGCAAGAACACTCGCTGCAGAAGAGCTTCGGCTTCCTCCCGGAAGCAGCCATATAAAAGGACCGCTGCGCAAGCAACAGCTGCAGCCAAAGCATCAGAGCCAGCAACATCAGCAGCGCAGCAGCACGAACACTCGCTGCAGAAGGCTTCGGCTTCCTCCCGGAAGCAGCCATATAAAAGGACCGCTGCGCAAGCAACAGCTGCAGCCAAAGAATGCAGAGCCAGCAACATCAGCAGCAGCAAGAAACTCGCTGCAGAAGGCTTCGGCTTCCTCCCGGAAGCAGCCATATAAAAGGACCGCTGCGCAAGCAACAGCTGCAGCCAAAGAATCAGAGCCGGCAACATCAGCAGCAGCAAGAACACTCGCTGCAGAAGGCTTCGGCTTCCTCCCGGAAGCAGCCATATAAAAGGACCGCTGCGCAAGCAACAGCTGCAGCCAAAGAATCAGAGCCAGCAACATCAGCAGCAGCAACAAGCTAGACTCGCTGCAGAAGAGCTTCGGCTTCCTCCCGGAAGCAGCCATATAAAAGGACCGCTGCGCAAGCAACAGCTGCAGCCAAAGAATCAGAGCCAGCAACATCAGCAGCAGCAACATCAGCAGCAGCAAGGCTCGCTGCCGAAGGCTTCAGGACCTTGCTCCAGCAAGCAGCCAAGAATCAGAGCCGCTGCGCAGCAACAGCCTCGCAGCACAGGCAGCTGCACGCAAAAACTCGCTGCAGAAGGCTTCGGCTTCCTCCCGGAAGCAGCCATATAAAAGGACCGCTGCGCAAGCAACAGCTGCAGCCAAAGAATCAGAGCCAGCAACATCAGCAGCAGCAACAACTCTCGCTGCAGAAGGCTTCGGCTTCCTCCCGGAAGCAGCCATATAAAAGGACCGCTGCGCAAGCAACAGCTGCAGCCAAAGAATCAGAGCCAGCAACATCAGCAGCAGCAACAACTCTCGGCTGCAGAAGGCTTCGGCTTCCTCCCGGAAGCAGCCATATAAAAGGACCGCTGCGCAAGCAACAGCTGCAGCCAAAGAATCAGAGCCAGCAACATCAGCAGCAGCAAACAACACTCGCTGCAGAAGGCTTCGGCTTCCTCCCGGAAGCAGCCATATAAAAGGACCGCTGCGCAAGCAACAGCTGCAGCCAAAGAATCAGAGCCAGCAACATCAGCAGCAGCACAAGCGCGCAGCAAGCAGGCTAGCAACATCAGCTAGCAGTCAAGCAACATCTGCGCTGCAGAAGGCTTCGGCTTCCTCCCGGAAGCAGCCATATAAAAGGACCGCTGCGCAAGCAACAGCTGCAGCCAAAGAATCAGAGCCAGCAACATCAGCAGCAGCAAAGCAACACTCTGCTGCAGAAGGCTTCGGCTTCCTCCCGGAAGCAGCCATATAAAAGGACCGCTGCGCAAGCAACAGCTGCAGCCAAAGAATCAGAGCCAGCAACATCAGCAGCAGCAAGCAACACTCGCTGCAGAAGGCTTCGGCTTCCTCCCGGAAGCAGCCATATAAAAGGACCGCTGCGCAAGCAACAGCTGCAGCCAAAGAATCAGAGCCAGCAACATCAGCAGCAGCAAGAACACTCGCTGCAGCAAGCTTCGGCTTCCTCCCGGAAGCAGCCATATAAAAGGACCGCTGCGCAAGCAACAGCTGCAGCCAAAGAATCAGAGCCGCAGCAACAGCAGCTCAGCAGCAGCAACAACTCTCGCTGCAGAAGGCTTCGGCTTCCTCCCGGAAGCAGCCATATAAAAGGACCGCTGCGCAAGCAACAGCTGCAGCCAAAGAATCAGAGCCAGCAACATCAGCAGCAGCAGACAAGAACTCTCGCTGCAGAAGGCTTCGGCTTCCTCCCGGAAGCAGCCATATAAAAGGACCGCTGCGCAAGCAACAGCTGCAGCCAAAGAATCAGAGCCAGCAACATCAGCAGCAGCAAACAACACTCGCTGCAGAAGGCTTCGGCTTCCTCCCGGAAGCAGCCATATAAAAGGACCGCTGCGCAAGCAACAGCTGCAGCCAAAGAATCAGAGCCAGCAACATCAGCAGCAGCAACAACTCTCGCTGCAGAAGGCTTCGGCTTCCTCCCGGAAGCAGCCATATAAAAGGACCGCTGCGCAAGCAACAGCTGCAGCCAAAGAATCAGAGCCAGCAACATCAGCAGCAGCAACATCAGCAGCAGCAAAACACTCGCTGCAGAAGGCTTCGGCTTCCTCCCGGAAGCAGCCATATAAAAGGACCGCTGCGCAAGCAACAGCTGCAGCCAAAGAATCAGAGCCAGCAACATCAGGCAGCAGCAAGCAACATCACGCTGCAGAAGGCTTCGGCTTCCTCCCGGAAGCAGCCATATAAAAGGACCGCTGCGCAAGCAACAGCTGCAGCCAAAGAATCAGAGCCAGCAACATCAGCAGCATCAGCAGCAGCAACAACTCTCGCTGCAGAAGGCTTCGGCTTCCTCCCGGAAGCAGCCATATAAAAGGACCGCTGCGCAAGCAACAGCTGCAGCCAAAGAATCAGAGCCAGCAACATCAGCAGACATCAGCAGCAGCAAGAACACTCGCTGCAGAAGGCTTCGGCTTCCTCCCGGAAGCAGCCATATAAAAGGACCGCTGCGCAAGCAACAGCTGCAGCCAAAGAATCAGAGCCAGCAACATCAGCAGCAGCAACAACACTCGCTGCAGAAGGCTTCGGCTTCCTCCCGGAAGCAGCCATATAAAAGGGCCGCTGCGCAAGCAACAGCTGCAGCCAAAGAATCAGAGCCAGCAACATCAGCAGCAGCACAGCAACACTCCGCTGCAGAAGGCTTCGGCTTCCTCCCGGAAGCAGCCATATAAAAGGACCGCTGCGCAAGCAACAGCTGCAGCCAAAGAATCAGAGCCAGCAACATCAGCAGCAGCAACAACTCTCGCTGCAGAAGGCTTCGGCTTCCTCCCGGAAGCAGCCATATAAAAGGACCGCTGCGCAAGCAACAGCTGCAGCCAAAGAATCAGAGCCAGCAACATCAGCAGCAGCAACAACTCTCGCTGCAGAAGGCTTCGGCTTCCTCCCGGAAGCAGCCATATAAAAGGACCGCTGCGCAAGCAACAGCTGCAGCCAAAGAATCAGAGCCGGCAACATCAGCAGCAGCAACAACTCTCGCTGCAGAAGGCTTCGGCTTCCTCCCGGAAGCAGCCATATAAAAGGACCGCTGCGCAAGCAACAGCTGCAGCCAAAGAATCAGAGCCAGCAACATCAGCAGCAGCAACAACTCTCGCTGCAGAAGGCTTCGGCTTCCTCCCGGAAGCAGCCATATAAAAGGACCGCTGCGCAAGCAACAGCTGCAGCCAAAGAATCAGAGCCAGCAACATCAGCAGCAACAACATCAGCAGCAGCAACAACTCTCGCTGCAGAAGGCTTCGGCTTCCTCCCGGAAGCAGCCATATAAAAGGACCGCTGCGCAAGCAACAGCTGCAGCCAAAGAATCAGAGCCAGCAACATCAGCAGCAGCAAGCAACACTCGCTGCAGAAGGCTCGGCTTCCTCCCGGAAGCAGCCATATAAAAGGACCGCTGCGCAAGCAACAGCTGCAGCCAAAGAATCAGAGCCAGCAACATCAGCAGCAGCAAGAACACTCGCTGCGAAGGCTTCGGCTTCCTCCCGGAAGCAGCCATATAAAAGGACCGCTGCGACAAGCAACATGCTGCAGCCAATAGAATCAGAGCCGAGCAACATCAGCAGCAGCATCAACTCGCTGCAGAAGGCTTCGGCTTCCTCCCGGAAGCAGCCATAAAAGGATCGCTGCGCAAGCAACAGCTGCAGCCAAAGAATCAGAGCCAGCAACATCAGCAGCAGCGAGAAAACACTCGCTGCAAGGCTTCGGCTCCTCCGGAAGCAGCCATATAAAAGGACCGCTGCGCAAGCAACAGCTGCAGCCAAAGCACAGAGCGGCAACAGCAGCAGCAGCAACAACACTCGCTGCAGAAGGCTTCGGCTTTCTCCCGGAAGCAGCCATATAAAAGGACCGCTGCGCAAGCAACAGCTGCAGCCAAAGAATCAGAGCCAGCAACATCAGCAGCAGCAACAACTCTCGCTGCAGAAGGCTTCGGCTTCCTCCCGGAAGCAGCCATATAAAAGACGACCGGCTGCAGCAAAGCAACTAGCTGCAGCCAAATGAATCAGAGCAGCAACATCAGCAGCAGCAACATCAGCAGCAGCAAGAACACTCGCTGCAGAAGGCTTCGGCTTCCTCCCGGAAGCAGCCTAATACAAAGGGCCGCTGCGCAAGCAACATCTGCAGCCAAAGAATCAGAGCCAGCAACATCAGCAGCAGCAACAACTCTCGCTGCAGAAGGCTTCGGCTTCCTCCCGGAAGCAGCCATATAAAAGGACCGCTGCGCAAGCAACAGCTGCAGCCAAAGAATCAGAGCCAGCAACATCAGCAGCAGCAACATCAGCAGCAGCAAGAACACTCGCTGCAGAAGGCTTCGGCTTCCTCCCGGAAGCAGCCATATAAAAGGACCGCTGCGCAAGCAACAGCTGCAGCCAAAGAATCAGAGCCAGCAACATCAGCAGCAGCAACAACTCTCGCTGCAGAAGGCTTCGGCTTCCTCCCGGAAGCAGCCATATAAAAGGACCGCTGCGCAAGCAACAGCTGCAGCCAAAGAATCAGAGCCAGTAACATCAGCAGCAGCAACATCAGCAGCAGCAAGAACACTCGCTGCAGAAGGCTTCGGCTTCCTCCCGGAAGCAGCCATATAAAAGGACCGCTGCGCAAGCAACAGCTGCAGCCAAAGAATCAGAGCCAGCAACATCAGCAGCAGCAACATCAGCAGCAGCAAGAACACTCGCTGCAGAAGGCTTCGGCTTCCTCCCGGAAGCAGCCATATAAAAGGACCGCTGCGCAAGCAACAGCTGCAGCCAAAGAATCAGAGCCAGCAACATCAGCAGCAGCAACAACTCTCGCTGCAGAAGGCTTCGGCTTCCTCCCGGAAGCAGCCATATAAAAGGACCGCTGCGCAAGCAACAGCTGCAGCCAAAGAATCAGAGCCAGCAACATCAGCAGCAACATCAGCAGCAGCAAGAACACTCGCTGCAGAAGGCTTCGGCTTCCTCCCGGAAGCAGCCATATAAAAGGACCGCTGCGCAAGCAACAGCTGCAGCCAAAGAATCAGAGCCAGCAACATCAGCAGCAGCAACATCAGCAGCAGC
>JAWNMO010000277.1:0-12599 GCA_035043915.1 Drosophila paramelanica | reverse complement strand
TTTTTTTTCGCAGGAGAAAGATCGAAAAATACGTCAAAACTGTTTACAAACAATTCTAGAATTTGTAACAAAAAAAATAAAGGTAAACAAAATTAGATGACTATATAGAATCGTAATACCCAATTGGTCAAAAACACCAGTTTTGTAATGTTAAAATCTACGATATCAATAAAAGAAAAATAGTTTTGTTGTATTATCCAAAAATCAACCTTTTCGGCACGTTGTCGTTGCCTTTCCAATTGCTCCTCCAATTTGATGGTTTTTAACTGGGCCTCTAGGCGCCTATTCAAGACAATAATATTTTATCGTTACGAATATCTCGCTAAATTATATGCCAAGTTGAACCAACCTGGTCAGAACCTCCTCCTGGCGTCGTTCCTTTTCCCGTATTATTTCAATGGAGCGACGCTTCTCCTCGATCTGCTGCATCAAGTCCCTTTGATAGTCCTTTTTGCGTGCTGTTTCTAGTTCAGCGCTGTGCATATTACGCTCCATGATGCCATCGCCGGTAACAATGTTGGATAGCTCGACATGGCCCAGATCCTGGAGCAGCTGATGGCGGTTAGTGCCCGGCCGTATTTTGGGCGGCACATAATTGGGATTATTGTTTACAATTAACTCTAGATCAGTCTTGTCCGTTCGACTATGGGCTGTGCTCGTGCTGGATTGGCTCGAGCGAGTCGTTTGCAGCTGCTCCTCGGCCGTCAGCACCGGAGGCGGCAACGGCGACGGCGACGTCGACAGTTTCAGCTGCCGTCGCTGCTTGGCCACCGGCGGATGCAGCATCTATATATAAAATAAAATAATTACATTTAGTTGGTACGTTATAAATTTCACACTGATTACCATAACGGATCGTCATGGTTGATGGTTGATGGTTCATGGTTTATGATTTGATTTATGGGGTACTTACCTGGTGCTTGAGAAAGTTCTGCTGATTCTCGCGCTGTCGCTCACGCAAATAACTTTGCCGTTTCTGATTTTCATTGTTAAAGCCGGGAAAATACGAATAAAATGTGTCCGTAACCCATTGCTCCATATCATCCTACGAAACGTGCGTGTAAAAGGGAGAGAATACTTTCAGTTAGTATTTGGTATTTTCGTTTCTGTTTTATTTTGTCGTTTGTGTGTGTCGCGGTCATTCGGCGACACTAACCACCAGCAGGAAACTGGTGTACATTTTGTACGCTGCTGCTGCGTGGGCTGGGCCTGAAGGTAAATTATTTCCCAAGCGTCGTTTCTTTGTTTTTGGGGTCAGCCAATGGCCTATAGTGCTTAAGGGCAGCGGACTGGAGCTGATCCAGCGAGGGCTCCACATTGCCTACTGCCACATTTGCCACATAATTTTTATGCCGGCGACGCTGACGTCGACGTCGATGTCGACGTCCCAAATCGCGTGCGGCGTTGGCATCAACATTTATATAGAGAACAAAGATTTTAAAGGCAATTGTTTGACTTTTAAAATATCCTGCAAAAGTAGCATTCAAATATTTTGTTTTATTGAACTCAATACAATTGAATAAAGTTAACGAAAAATAAACTTTCAGTTAAAATTCAGTCTGGCAACCCCAAAACGCAAGAAGAAGATGACACAAATATTCCATACTAGATAGAACGGCAAAATACCTAAAGTAAAAGTGTTAAAAAATCAAGAAAACAAAGAGAGGAAAAAGAAACCACAGGCAGAAGATGCACGAAAGAGAAAAAAATACATAAGAGTATCAAAAAAATATTGGAAAAGAGAAAAAATATTTGAAAAAAAAAAACGAAAACCAAGCTAAGGATACAAATTTTTTTAAACACAGATTGAAACAAACTCTATTAAACCGTTCGTACAGGGTATAATATTGCGAAGAGCATTATGAACAGAGGCAGAGTTTGGGCGGGGACAACAACTGCGTCATCGGCGCTATTCAAAGACGTTTCCCATGGCAGTTTATCAACAAGGCCCAGGTGTTTCAAGCCTTTCGAGTCATTCGAATACCAGACTCATATTGCCGTTACCTCGGGACCCTGAACAGTACCGAGTAGCACAATGTATTAGCTGCATGCATTTCACTCGTCTCAAATTAGTTCTGATGTTCCCCCTACCCCCCATCAATTAAAGTTCGTTTAAACAATTTCATCACTCGACAGCGACCAGGTTCTGCCAGTTGATTAAATACCGCGCCTCTTAGCATAATTAAAGGCTAATTTGCAGTAAGTTTGTGTGCTGTGCAAATACTTGAGTGCCAGTAGACGATGTTATTAGTCTGGTATTCCATCAACACTCCACAAATAATTTGCATACAGTGGCAGTTTGTTATTCGGGTCAAGGAAACTATCAACGAAAATAGGTGTACATATAGTATATATTTATATATATATACATATTTATAAATATGAATATACAAAGAATGCTTTGCGAATTGATCAAAGTGTACAAATAAATAGTTCATGCGACTCCGCTTGAGCTGGGCTCGGCTACTCCATAGTAAATGAGGGTGTGCTGATCTAAACGTCAAAGTGCTTGCACAGTGGCACAGAAAGCAAATTGAATGTATAAAATTTATTAAAACAATTTGAAGTAATAATTAATGAAATTATGGAGTTAATGTTAGAAAATACGATGCTTCGATTGTTTCGATTTTTTAAGATCAATAATTTGAAGAAGCTGATCTTTGAAAGTTGGTTAAACTTGCTGTAAAAATCGAAATAATACTTATACGGTAATCAACTTAAAGGAATGTACAAGTATACAGGAAAAGAACAGAAAGCCCTTTAAAACATATAACATGTAGTCAATGTTTTAACCTAACTAAAAGCTTGAAGTACAATTTATTTACACTTTGCTGGCTATTTAGCCATTGTGTTAGGGTTATCAAAGTTTTACTACGTCCATTCATTAGTGGCGTCTCTTGCGTGTCCCGTTGGAATTAGGTTAACTAAGTGGTAAACTCGTTTCTGTGAGCGCGAATAGTGCGAAACCTAATGAAAAAAAAAAATGCGTGTAAATGCGCAGTGGGTGGGAAAAGTAGGGAAAGAGCGATGAGCGAAAAGCGGCTCTTTGGTTGTATTTTTCAGGCATTTATGCTTACGGGCCTTAAGTTCAAGGTCATGTCCGTGGAATTTAAAGCACGTCGAACTGAAAATTATACTGTATGCAAGCATTTCCACTCTTCGGAAGCTTTTAGTGTCACGCTTTTCAAATTATTTTTAACGGTTCATTAGGCAGACCGAGCGGCAAAAAAGTAAATCGAAAGAACACTAATAATACCCCATAAGTCGTAAAGGCCACACAATACTGACCAATTAATTAGAGGCTTTGATATAACTGACCTTGTTTAATACGTGCCCTTTTTTGTATTTTCACCTTTCCTTTCTTTGGCTCTAATTACATAAGTGGCCTGGCTTAAGGGTCTATAAAGCTATCGATGAGTTGAGCACCTCATCATCAATCATCCACACACAAATTTGTCATTAGCTATTAGAAAAAATAAAAACGCCTTCGCGGAAATGACCGGATACAAAAACAATCCACAGAACCGACACCCGGCCCCTTCCGTAGGGGCCAGAACCAGAAAATGGTACAATGCACTTTGCTGACGGAAATTGCATGACCAACGCTTTCAGTTTTTTTTCCTCAACTAACATTAAAAAACGTACAAAAAATTTACAACTAAAAGTCGCTAAAAATGCTAAAAAGGGGTGTCGTAAAAAAACCCTTTAAAACTAGCAAAACATACATTGTAAAAATATTTGGGCAAGGGAAGGTGTGTGCAAAATAAAATATACTCTATTAGTGGTTATAAATTAAATTATTTTAGAATCTTTTTGAACAAATATTTTAAAACTTCTTCAACTTTAGTTCGTTCCAAAATTATATAAGCAGCAAACTTAACTTGAGGACAATTAATTAATGTACTTACTAAGTATATATTCAACAAAAAACAAACAAAAAATATTGAAATATTTAAATCGAAAAATTTGATTTTAATATATTTTTTTTATGATAATTTTAGTTAATTATTAATAATGCGGTCAAAATAATGAACGGGGCAAAAAAATTAACTTAGAAACCGAAGTAACCATAAAAGGGAGTACAAAGATAATAACTATTTTTAACCAAAAATAAAAGTTTGTTAAATATTTTGAAATAAAATACTTAACTAAAATTTTACTAAATATTTTGAATTACAGGTATTACTTGAATCAAAATATGTTTTTTAATGTGCTTGTTTCACTTTAAAGGATATTTTATCGAACGTATAAATTGGTTGTTAGTCTGTATTCAATTTAATGTGTTCAGAAAGCGTATTCAATTGCCGCAGTAAACTAAAAATTAAAACACAGCAATTTCTCTAGTCATGTGTTAGTTCTGTCGATTTGTTTGCTCAATTTTTCTTTCTATCTCTCTCTGTTTCTCTCTCACTGGGCCGGTTTACTTTAACCACCGGCTTTTTTTGCACAATTTTCGCACAGTAAGGTTTACATTCTTTGAGGTACGTCACAAGCTTCAATTTAAGCATCGGGTTAGCTTCAATTAAAGCAATTGCGTTTTTTTTTTAATTTGTTCGTGTTTTCTATACAATTTTAATTAGCGACAATTTGTTAAGCCACGCCCCCTGCTCACCTATATATTGTTGGCATGTAGTATGTATATTTAATTTGTATATTGTTTGCTTTTTGTTGTTCTTTTTTATTTATTTATTTGTTTAATAACTTTTCAAGTTCAGGCCAAAACAAAGGCAACAAACGCAACAAACGAGCTTCAAATTACAACTGAGCAACGCCAGGGAAATTCATTAAACGAATAGACGCCAATACACAGCCAAAATGCCAACTGGAGCACGAAGAACCAGCCACAACAACAACAACAACAATGACAACAGTAGCAACAGCTTTAAGGGCATAAAAGATTCATGTGACCGAACGTTGACCATTCAAAGTTAAAGCGGCACAAAAGAATAACTTAATAATTAAAAATATTACAAACCAAAATTAACTTTGCTAGCCTAGTTAGATATAGCACACAATATATTGTATACTAAGTCCTGCTGCCTGATATGCCCAATTTGTAGTGCACACGAGCTGCACTTATTAACAACATGCACGTTATAAACTCAAAGTATAACAAATAAATACCTTGAAAAGTGAATTGTGAAAAACGAAAGCGTCCGCATATGTATTTATTAGTTTTCTAATTGAAACGAGTTAAAGTGTAGGCGAAGAGAACATGACTACGAAATACCCTGCCGTTACATATGTATGTACATATATAAAATTGACATTAAAATGTGTTCATTTAGTAAAAACTTCTATCTTTTATATAGTTCTTTGGAACAGGGAATTTAAAAAAAGCATCTATGTATGTTTATTTATAAAATGCATGAGAAATTTTGTACCCGTGCAAAGAAAGCTGCCCAACTTATGCGCCAAAAGGTTGCATCCATCGACATTTATCGATGGGAAAAAAAGTAAGTTTCTCATAAGATAAATGAATCAAATCTGAAATCTGATAAAAGTAACTGTTTCTAAAAATAATTTTTTATCGATGTCAGAAGAAAAAAAATTAAAGAGTTATCGGTTAGTTGCTCTTTAAATTCAGAGTTTAACTCAATTTAACAAACGGCAGAAAGAACAAACGGACCTGATTTAATTAATTACATTAAGCGTGTTCGTGTTCGGATCAAGAATATATACATATATACAATATGGTAAATAAAATAAGATAGTAAAATATGAAAATCGAAAGCATATCATTTTTAAAATTTCCTCACTCAAGATTGAAAAAAACTCACGCACAATTCGAGAAATAAATCAACTCGCAACACTCTGAAAACCCGTTGACAACTGAAAATTAAGTTTTGTGCCAGCTGCTCGACTAACGACGCTTGGCGCAACGAGCCGTTAAGAAATTCTCATAGTTATGGATAATCTTGCGAGCGTGATTTTGGGCGTTGCGCCAATCAAGCGTGAATAAAATTGGCACAAAAAAAAACATGAGTTCTCTTGTCTGAAATGCCCGACTAGGGTTTACCCTGTGCCACAACTAACAAACAGAAACAGTCTGATATTCAATAAAGTTTTAGAACTTAAATACTCTATCTAAGGCAGACCAGATTATGTGTATAAGTAAAATGTATGTATGTCATACGAGAACTTACATACTAAATTTGGTTTCTCTTGCATCTCGGATATGTCTCAAAATTCATAGCAAAAACCCGTTGATTAGATTAATTTAAAATAGGTACCTCTTATAATTTCTGATATCGAACAGTTCGTATAGACAGACAGATGGACATAGCGATATCGACTTAGGTATTTATATATATTTTGTGGCTTCCTCTGCCAGTTACATATGCTGGCAAAAAAACTTCTATGCCACATTTTTAACACGGACAGGGTATCAAAACTGACATGGACGCCACACCCCGGAGCACTTACCGCTGCTTTGAGCCGCTGCTGCCGCCGCCCGCCAATTGGCAAACGATTCTCGCTTTGCGGTCGCTCGCTCTCCAAATTGGCAAACGAGCCATTTGGCGATTTGTATTGTCGCGCGCTGCCAACGAGCAATTCGCGCTGATTCACAAACTCCTTGGCCGATTTAAGCAGCGATGTGTTGGCCAACTGTCCCACCTCCTCTTCCTGTGCCTCGTCCAGCTCCAGTTGTTGCAACTGTGAGTTTTGAGTTGCCATGTCTTTTATGGGTTCGGATTCGGGTTCGTGTTCGGGTTCATTGCACTCGCTGCTTGTGTTGGCCCTGCGCTGACATTGCATTGGCTTATAGTTCTCTAACTGCATGAGTAAGGCGGCTGGACAAGTCGTTTGTGCATTGTTTACCTTTTTGTTATTTTTGAAGCTGTTGTTCGCTGCGTTTAGTCGATGGCGATCCTGTTCCAGCTGCAGCCGTTCTAGTGCTAAGAATTGCTGTATATCCATGTCGGCCATGTGAGCTATAAAATAAACAACATTTAGAGATCGATTGCCAAAAACAGAAAACATCAACAAACTCACTGGAAATCAAAATGGAATTCATACGTGCTTTGCCAGTGGATTGTTAGCCTCTTTCTAGCTAAACTATGCGTTGTAATTGCTAAGCTCATAAATAATAGCGAACGGCGAATACCTATTTTCATCTTTAATGCCAACCTTATATATATTTTGGTTACTTCACTGTATTAAATGGTTTTATCACTTGATTTTGTCTTCATTTAGCTAACATAGCCGTTTTCACGTCAAACTCCCCTTGTCGGACAAGCTAGACAACACAGCACTGACTGCTGCACTAAAACTGTTAAATGATTTACATATTCTTTGCACACAACACAACATTTCACGCTGCTGTGAAGTCAACTAAAGCGTTTCCATTATTTGCAAACATGTTGTAGTACAACCCGCACATAATTTTAATATTTAACTCTCACTGAAACATAATTTCGAAACTGTGTAATTTTCTGCGCGCTTGACTGTGATGGCACGCTGTAAAACGAGGGCTGCACAATTAGCGTCGCACACAAAACAGTGTTGTAAAAGCCATATAAATATAAATAGGTTGCTGGTCACACTGCACGGCAGCCCTGCTACTGCGAAGTTTTCGAATTTTCATAATGGAATTTGTTTTCAAGCAGGCGGCATTTACTTGCCAACTGTTTTCATTTTAAACATAACATAAATTAGAATTATCATTATATACCAACTTTACGAATTTTGAGGTAGGTTGAATAGAAAAAATAAACTAGTTTATATTAGTTAAAGCAATTTATCATTTAAAATTACCAAAATCAGCTCGTGCGAAATGTCTGAAAAGAATGGGCAACCGAAATCGCTTGAGCCTAAGTTACCTTGGTACTATAACGCGTACAACACCATCCGGGATACTCCCTTAAATCTGACACTAATTATTATCTCGGCCTTTGTATTTTATAAAGTGGTGAGGATAACGCGCCAACGGCGTAATTTGATTTCTATACGGAATTTCCTTAGAGGCAATGGCAATGCCAATCAGAATTCACAACTGCCGCCGCTGCAACGCGATATTACAGTGAAAGAGCTGCTCGAGTTTAACGGTACACGACCTGATGGACGTATCCTGGTAGCCATTAATTTTAACATTTACGACGTATCCTGTGCAAAACACGTTTATGGCGAGGGCGGCACGTATCCTCAGTATGCGGGACACGATATTTCGCGAAATTTAATCAATTTTTCTGCAGAGATAATTGACCGCCAGGATTTTGATGACCTGAGCGATTTGACCGATAAACAAATAGCCACTTTATTGGAGTGGGATCAACAGTACAGTGAGAAATATCCACTTGTTGGCCACTTGGTGCGTGAGGAAGAACCGCCCGTTGTTTCAAAAGACAACAATACGGAAATTGAAAAACTAGTAGAAGAATATAAAATGTAAATTATATTATGAAAATTAATCACTGCAAGCGTCAGATATACAAATATACAAATAAGTAACAGTGAAATCAGTTTCTTTAAATGCTTATTACTACTGAAAATGCAACAGTGGTACCAAACGTTTTGCAACACTGTATAACACAGCTGTTTTCTCAGTGACAGCGCCTGTCAAACAACGCGTCCACTTCCGTTTCTTTTCACTTTTGACCAGCAAGATGAAGTACGTAAAAATGATTTAATTTGCGAAATTCGCCCGCATCACTGCCCAGAGTCCGCTGTGTCGTGTATTACAGTGCAATTAACGGTGTACTTTGGTGTTGTGCTGTGATATTTGCCATGCCCAAGCTCAAACAATACGTTTTTTTATTATTGATTGCAGAATCGGTTTGTGCGCGTTCAGCGGGTATAAAATTTACCCCGGCCATGGCAAGACCATGGTCAAAATCGATGGCAAGGTAATGTACATAAAGATGATAATTTTCTAAATGCCGCCTGATTGAAGTAAATCTTCTCTCTTAGACCTTCACCTTTCTGGACAAGAAGTGCGAGCGCTCCTACCTGATGAAGCGCAACCCACGCAAGGTCACCTGGACGGTGTTGTACCGCCGCAAGCACCGCAAGGGCATTGAGGAGGAGGCATCCAAGAAGCGCACGCGTCGCACACAGAAATTCCAGCGCGCCATTGTTGGCGCCTCGCTCGCCGAGATCATGGCCAAGCGCAACATGAAGCCGGAAGTGCGCAAGGCGCAGCGCGACCAGGCCATCAAGGTGGCCAAGGAGCAGAAGCGCGCCGTGAAGGCGGCCAAGAAGGCCGCTGCACCAGCACCCGCCAAGAAGTCCGCGCCAAAGCAGAAGGCCCAGAAGGTCACACAGAAGTCTGCTCCTCGCGTCGGCGGCAAGCGGTAAACAACATCAACAACTGCGGGAAGTGAAGTGCTTCGGTTTTTACAACAATGAATTAAGGAAAAACAAATTATAGTGAAAAACTAATTAAAAAACAAAAGCTACGAATGCAAATTTGTAGCGGTAAAAAAAAAAACGCGTGTTTTGATTGTGCTGGTTAAAAACGAACGATAGCGAACTGTTACATTGGAGGTGCAGACTGTCAAATACCCTGCATATAATTATATATTTAGCGAACTGTGTATGCTAAAATCAAAAACTAAATTTTTGAAAGATATATACCCAAAGCTCTTAATTGTCAAGACTGATTGGCATATCTCTAGAAATAAAAATAGGTTTATACCGATTATTCCTATGGGAGCTGTATGCTAAAGCGGTCCCATAATAATGATATTTTGCATCTTATATACTGATACGTTCAATTGCCAAGTTTGTTGAGGATATATTAACAACCAAAACTTTCGACCGATTATTTCAATGTAATAAATTATCCTATTCCGACGGGTCAATTGCCTGCGGCGGAAATACGGAAATGTGCAGTTTCACAGCTTAGGAACAGGTATATATTCATTGAAATTGCAGTGCAAATGACCTGCAATTTAAGGATTGATAGATCCTTCAAGTATTTATGTAGAGACCATTATGGGACATTTTTTTTAGAAGTGCTGAAGTTATTTTCACCTGACAACAATATTTTTTGCATCAGCCATTACAAAAATGGCTGAAAAATAAAATAAAAACCGTAAAATGTACTGTTCAGTAAAATATCAGTATTAACAAAAAAAAAATCGAAGAATTCAACATAACTCATTAAAAAATTTTAACTTATCAAGTGAGAGGGCTCTAGTCGGGGCCACTCGACTAGGAGATACCCTGTGCCCTGCGATCTGTCTTTATAAGCATTTCAATCCGTTTGCATTTGTACATACATATACAAATTCGCACATACACACACACAAATGCACGCCGCACACGCTTCACTCGGTTGCTGTATGATCGTTAGTATATGATCTGTAGTATATGATTTGGGATTTTTATGCTTTGTCGATACTGGGGGCGATTGAGGGGTGGTATCCAAAATCCGGAGGTCCAGTCTACTCAAAAAAATTGTTGGCTCTAGCTCTTTTAGTTTCCGAGATATTGCAAAAAACAAATGCTTGTTATCGATTTGTATCAATATTAATGAAACGGAGCAAGTAATCGAGAAAAAATAATAAAATTGTTCTGCGTTTGATATATACGTCCTGAATGAGACAAAGATCAGCTTTCTAGCTTTAGTAGTTGTCGAGATCGCTGCGTTCAAACAGACGGACATGGCTAAATCAACTCAGCTCGTCGTCCTAATCAGAATATATATACTTTATGGGGCCGGGGAAACCTCCTTGTGCCTGTTACATACATTTTAACAGGACCATTATACCCGTTTTACCCATTTTGAATGAGTTTAGGGTATAAAAACCCGAGTCAAAAAAGCAATAAATCAGATTTCTAGCTCTTGTAGTCTCTGAAATCGACGCGATCATACGGACAGACGGACATAGTTAAAGCAAAGACAATATAAACACTAAGATGAGTAACGCAGTACAACGAAATGCTACAAGGCAGCTTGATATTTTGCAAAATTGAGAACGAAAACGAAATCGGTTCACTTGCGCTTTCACAAATAAAGAGCGTAAAATTCTAAAAACAGAAGAGAGCATTTATGTTTGGTCTTGGTTTCAATTTCAGCAGGCCGGCCAATTTTAATAACTTTTGATTTTCGAGCCGCGAGTATACCCTTTCCCTGAAAAGGCTATGTTTACTTTTTTGGTGCTTTTTACATTTTACTTCAAAACTACTACCAAAATATTGCTAAATCAGTATGAAGTAAAATGTTTGCTGCATTTATACTGAGTTTCAATTAAACCATTACTTTAAATATGTTTTATATAAACATTTTATATATGAAGAGTATTAATAAGAGTATTTTTGCCTCGATGTACCAAAACAATACACACATTGTCGTGCCAATGCATAAGTATGCGTGTCCGCAACCCATAATATGCATGAAAATCTAAAGGTTGCATATTTTTTCAATTCGCGACGTCACATCTTAGGTTTCTGTGCGAGTGTGCATATGCTGATGTGACGTCAAGTCGACGCGCCAAATTATGGACCATTTCCCTTTTTACTATGCTACTCCGGCAGGCAAAATTTCTAGCTACCTGCGCCTTGCTACACCCCGTACCCCTTCCCCCTCTTTTCTCATATTTGTTCTCTATTACTCTATGGACTTCGGCATTGAATCGTGTGGCTTTTCGAAAAGCCACTCGGTTGGTGTGGCGTTTGAAGAGCGAAAAGCCACTTGAAAAGCCACACCAGAAATTTTTGCTTACGTTCAAATGTATGCGCGTTACTCATCTTAGTGTTTATATTGTCTTTGGTTAAAGCGACTCGGCTGGTGACGCTGATCAGGAAGATATACACTTTATGGGGTCGCAGATGCCTCCTTCTGCCTGTTACATACATTAGCACAGAACCATTATACGATTTTTTACTCATTTGCACTGAGTTCAGGGTATCAAAGGGCCCATACCAAAATTTTAGGGCCGCCGTACTTAACGATGTTGACGGTATAATTTGGAATATACTCGGTGATTGTCTAAAACCTAGTCCATCAAAGACCATTTTGGACTCATCTTTACAAAGAATATTACGCCATTTTGCTTTGGGCCAGTTCCAATGGTTATTCGCAAACTCCAACCGGGTTTTGATATGCCTTTTTATTAAGTAACAGCACCTTTTGTGGGCTTTGCACATTCAAAGTTTCATTCAATAGTTGACGTCGAATGGTTACGGCTTTTGCCGAAGCGCACTATGCATCGGTCTTCTAAATTTGTAGTTTTGCGTATGGCATCACGTTTTCGGGCTTCTGTTCATAATTAATGGCATTGTATATTATTATGGAAGAAGACTTTTGGATACTTATTTCTTTATATGTTTTGGCTTTCTTTCTAAGCTCTGCTCTGCTCCAACTAAGCTCCAAGGAGTTCCTCTTCCTACTAATATGAAATTTGTTCCAGTTTATTTGTTATAGTTTATTGTCATTAAAATTATAATAATGAACTTAACCAAACTCACTATCAGAAATTTACAAATATTTTCGAGAAGACCTAAGACTGATATTTCAATGAACAGCCAAAAACATGTAAAAAAGCGCAAAAATATCAAGAAACACACAAAATCATTGCAAATCAAAGGGGGCTTTGCTTTTTATACCCTGAACCCATTGAAAATGGGTAAAAAAGGGTATAATGGTTTTGTGC
>JAWNMO010000276.1:0-351941 GCA_035043915.1 Drosophila paramelanica | reverse complement strand
ATTACAATTTTTTCCAATTTCGCACTCTTCTTTGAACTAAGACACATATTTCATCAAACTTGACTTAGCAAATTAGCGTACAACGAGGTTTATGATTGAGCAAATATCAAACTGGGTTCTTCAAGTTAAATTTCATGTTATTAACTTAACCCGCCAGCAGTCGCTTGTATCAAGCTCTGAATATCTTGCAAAACAATGATAGATCTACAACATCGGTCATTAAACAACGTAAACGGCCAGAAGATGCGGAATGTGTAACTACATGTATTCCGACCACGGCGAACACATGCCATAAATAGTTATGACCCGGGAAGTTCATAGCCTACTTTTTGGGCACTTGCTTCATTTAGGCGGCGCGTGTTTTGTACAAGTTCTCAACTTAAATTGCGCAGCGAAACGCGTTTTGATGGCACGCACATATACCATACCCTCCCCCTCCCCCTCCCCCCAGCACCCCCTTCACCCATCCCCTGTTTGGCAGCTGCTCCGACGCATGCAAACTGCGTCGCGCAGCCTTTGATTGATGAAGTTGTTAGGGAGTTGGGCGGTCAAAATTGTGGGCCTGGCCGAGTGTTAAACACTAATGGCAGCTTAAATTAGATTAGAAAGCTCTACTTCTCCCTCTCTCTTTCTGTTTTTTTGTTTTTTTGTGCCTATGTGGTGTGAAGTGTGACCAGCGCATTTGCCATTTCCGCTTCCGCTTGAATTTGAATTTAATACCATTTTTTTCTTAATTTCTTCGACCGGCCATTTATTTAAACTATTTGGCAACCCCGTAAAGCAAAAAAATAAAATAATATATATATATATATATATATATATCCTCGCATCAAAATCAACTCATAAAAATCGCACAAAAACACATAAATAAGATTTATTGTTATAGTTGCTACGCATACAAGCACGACCACACACAAATAACGGGCGCCCTCCTGGGTACATTCCTATGTTCATTACGTAAACGCAATGGCTTGTTTCCCTTTTTGGCTGGGTGTTAAATTTGACGTAAAAATTACGCTAAAAATTAAACATAAACACTTTAATCAGGTAAAATGGAATTTGTGTGTTCGGTTTGGTCAAAAGGCAACGATAGTAGAAATTATGCGGCTTTGGGAAACTTCCATTTATACATTTAAAAATTATAAACATAAGCTTATATATAAAGCCACTTTGATCATATTAAAATTACAAAAATTATATTAAAATTCGTTTCATATTAAAATCAATATCATTGTAAATAGTCACTCTCTCTCTCTCGCTCTCTCTTTCTCTTAATTATATTAAATATAAAAACCAATAGATTAAGAAATTAACTAATCAAAAAGGTTTTTTTTATTTAGAGGTCTACGAATTTCTATAACAAATAAGCTTAATCAATTTATATTGACTTATTTTATTATTTTGTTTTATTAACATTAAAAATATTTGTAAGTGTATTTGTTCCTTTAACTCGTTTTTGTAATAACAAACAAAACTTTTGTTTGCTTTTCTGATATCGTGTCAGTAAAACTAAATACAAATATTTTACTGTATGTTTTTTCTCTATTTTGTTTTTCCCCTATTTCTTTTGGTTTGCTTTTAACCACGTGAGCTGGTTTTTGTGTGTGGAATTTCATGGTTACAAATAGTTAATGTACAGTTAATTATTACATAATCACTCGCCCGCACGACACGGGAACCGGACTGTTGCCCGTTGCCAAGTCCATTGACTCGCTGCTCAAATTTATATAGTACCCATTCCTGCTACCATTTGTTAGTGCTGCCAGCCATAAATATTAATTAAAAAGGACAACAACAATAATAATGTACGAATAATCAACTAAAGGGTTGACCGTCTGACCCGCAACATTTCCTGTTCTTCAATTGTTATTACGTTTTTATTTGGGCTAAAGCAATGTCCAAAAGCACACAATAGCCACAACAAAATGTTGATTCGATGGGCGTGGTCTATTTTAAATTGCTGCTGCCTATAAATACGCCAACAATTTGTGGTTTCTACGCAGCTGCGACTTAACTTTTCCTTACAAAAACAACCGGTGAAAGAACTGCAGTAATGGTTACTGGCCTTTGATGGCCATAAGCCAAACCCTATAACCCACTATTGGTAGAGTTAACAAACAGGTAATAATGGTAAACAAGTCAATATCTAAATTATTCTGCTGTACATACTAACACGTGTCATTGGTAAGCTAACCTCAATAAATTTAATGAAATGATTGACATTTAAATCAAGGTTCTATTCCTATAAGGCTTAAGCTAGAAATCTGGCCCAATGCTTGTGAAATACTGAGACAGGTGCTGCCAACATTTTATTTAAAGAAACACTTAACGCAACCAATTTCTGATATACCCTTTTTGGGTATTAGCCCCTTTGTATGAAGTTTATTTTTAGTCATACACTAAACCACCAATTAGTGTTAAACGTGAGTTCAAGGTGCTCAGATATTATATGCTTACTGACGCTAATCAAATAATTGTCATAAAATGAATAAAGCATACATCAAAACGTACAATAATCGCAGGCGAAGCCGTGGAATTGCCAATTCAAAAATAGGACATTTGGTGTTGAACATGTTGCGGCCACTTTTTGTCATAAATCAAGGGAAAAAAATAACTTGAATTTTTCTATACATTTTTTCAATTTTGAACCAGGAACTGCCTATATAAGATTAATATAACAGCATGTCTTAAATTATTTATATTATTATTTATATTATCTTATATTATTATGGACAATATTTTGCGTCCACAAGAAGTGGATTGTGTATAAAAATTGCTTTCTAAACGTCAGACGCAAATTGTTTCACTTGACAAGCTCGAGAGCTTCAAAGCGCCGGCAAATAGCAGCGAAAGCAAAAGGCAAGTTGATTGAAAAGTTGTTGGCCAACTGGTTGAGGTAGTTACCTGACTGGGGATTGAGCGCAAGTGGAGAGTGCGGCTAAACTCCCCGTTGGCCTTAAGCTCTACAGCAGCATCAGCTCTTTCAGGTAACTTTTAACAAAACACTTTGCACATGTTTTTGGGGGCGTTGCGAGCTATTTGACAAAAGTGCCAGGCCAAAAGCCTGGCTATTTATTATGCCTGGCACTTTGGGCCAAACACACGCACACCACACACACACACACACACACACACACTCGCGTGCATGCAAGCGGGCAACTGCGTAAATCATTTCCACTTTATGCGCTCTGTAAGCCAGACAATGTCAACAAACTGCAAAGACAGAACACGCAGAGCAGTAGCCGAGGGAAGGATGAACAGAGGGGGGCGGCAGCGAGAGACAAGCATTATAACGCATTAAAAAGTAGCTGCAGAGTTGGGTCGAAGGGGTAGGGAAGTGAGGCAACAGCAAGCGACAATCTCTTGCCAGCCAAAAAACTTTAGCCGTTTAGAAAAGTGTCAAGCATTTTATCACACGAAGCAAAGTCCACAACAACAGCAACAGCAACAGCAGCGAGAGATGAAGCAGAGCCAGACTCTAATAAATCTCGCAGTGAGAGAACGAGAACAACTTATAGAAACGAGCGGAAGAGAGAGAGAGAGAGAGAGAGAGAGAGCGAATATGAGCAAGAGAGCGAGTGCAGTGAGTGTTGTAATGCATTGCAGCTAAGTAGGCGCCTAAAAGTATGCAACGTGCAACTGTAAACAGTCGAGTCGAGTGACTAACTGACTGCCTGACTGACGGCAAGACTGAGTGAATGGCCAACTGACAGTTTGGCCATTTGCTAAGTTTGTCCGCACAAGCCGAAAAACTTGTCAACATGTTGAGTGCAGCAGTTGGCTGTCGCCGCCGGGAGATGTCACCGCAGTTACCCGCACAAACTTTGTGGCAAACGGGAAAAGAAAAGTTAGAAAAGAAAACCTGTAATAATGCTAGATTAGATGATACCTTATATAAAACAATTGTATATTGCATGCTAACAACTATTATCCGATTGTGGCCGGTCAAAATTACATATTATTCTAGCTGCACAATATTTGACGATATATTTGACTTCATGCCAATAATTAAAGTAACACCAAAAAAGTGTCTGATACAATTTAAATTATCTGTGCACTACTTTAGTACAACCTCTTCTGACTACTTTTAATAGGGTATAAAAACAGCAGAAAAAACCAAAAATATATAAAACTGTCATCAAAAATGAGCGTGTTTGTTATTTGCGCTTTGGTTGCCTTTTTTTGGGTTAGCCAGTGTTAAGTTTGTACAGGTGCATTCCTGCGGGAGCTTAAACCTTCTTTTAGCCCGCATCGTGAGTGGATTTAGGGGATTTTCTGCATACTAAACAAACAGCAGAAAAAACTTTTTGCTTGCTAATTGCATTTGAGATCTGCAAATAAGTACATATAAAGAGCAGAAAGAACAGTTGGCTACGAAGTGGCGAATTTAAACAAAAAAAAACATTGGAGTCACATATACAAATATTATTTTTATTAACCCCCAAGGAAATTTTCCCACTTAAAGTAAATTTTTTATGCTGATGCTTTTTATAATGTTTGAATCAAAGACAATTTTTCTAATTCGAATATCAGATAATCAGAAAGGGATGGCAATGTGCATATAATATTATTATACCCTGTCAATATAAAATATACCACCTGCCAAGGAATAATCAACTTCTTCGCGAAACTTTTGAATACTTTAAGCATGCTCTGAGAAATTGTATTCTCTATGCCTGCCTTGCTTTGACAACTATAAATCTTGGGGTAAATCTTTAGCCAAAACATTGCCTGCCGGAATGGCTAATAAAATAAGTTGACGTCAGGGCTGGTGACGAGTTGCCATTGAATTTTTAATTACCACTGAGATGAATTGACAGGCGGTTGGCAGGTGCTTTATGTTGCCCACCTGCAGCTTTAATTAATTAAGATTGAAGCTACGAAATGTACACAGGCCACAGGAGAGGAAAAGAGAGAGAAAATGGTTACAGAATTTCCATTTTTGGGCTTTGGCTATTTTTAAATGACAACAGCTAAACCAGAAAACATCTGCAAGATATTAAATACGCTTTTGGGTATCAGGTGTAGTTTAATAGAATTGTAAACTTGTAGCTGAAGCTGTAGCAGTGCTTTAGCTTCAGAAACTGTAGATAAACCCTTTGACAAATAAAATCGAAGAAATCAACCAGGAAAAAATTCAGTATAATGTTTTTTAATGACTATCTATCGTTCAGCATAAATTATTTTGTTTTGTTTGTTATAAGTTATATATTCTACTTAAGCAAAGGAAATACAAATGCATTGTAATTTTTTATTTAAGGGGTATTTGTGCAATCGGGCATGCCCTGCCGTTGGATAATTTTTAGTGATTATAGCTAAAGCGAGCTGCCGTGTCGAGACAAAAACCAAATTACGCCGCTTATCTGCACAATTTACGTGCCCGAGCACAAAGGACATTGCCGGCAGGTCCTTTTTGTCTGCAGCGCCGTCTCCGTCGCCACCGCCGCCGCGCTGCATTTTTTCGTCTTTGTGTACGCGAGAGCGTAGAATTTGTGAATTTCGCGTCGAGCGGCAAATTTCGCCAACATCAAATGCAGCGCGTGCCGTAATTTCAAAAGGATTCAAAGCGAAAGCTTTAAAACAAAAGACCCAAAAATGCGAAAACGCCTTGAAGCCAAGGCAACCAAGGCGACAAAGCAACAAGGATGCCAACGCAACACAGCTCGCATTACAAAGGACGCATCGCTGCAGCCGTTACAAAAGCGCAGCTTGTTGCCCAAAATCCATACAGAATGAAAGTTTTTCGCTTCTATTATATGCATACACTGACTTTCAAAAGGACTCAACAGTATGTCTCTTAAAATACAGTTTAAATGCCACCAATTTTAGATATCAGTTGAAGAGCCAATATTGTATAAGCTGATTTTACACTGTAACCAATGCCCTGGTTGACATTTTGATTCATATTGAATTTTGAATTTTAAATTTAAATTATATAAGAATTCAATGTTCAGGTAATGATCTAACAAATAATACAATTCTGAGTTCGCACCGACTTTACATTTATATGATTTTAATGGATCGGTTTATGACTTACATAAGTAGTAAAATTCCGAACAGGTTCAAGCCCGGTAAGCATCCGTTTTTTAAACAGAGTATTGCGTAGTCGCGTATGCTTAAAAAACATTTTTATTTTGTAATGCTTTTGTTCTACACTATGCCAGGCATAGACATTGCGACTTATTGTACACACATACCTCTATATATATATATTTGTATATATATATATTACAAAATTCTAAGCAGCCCGAAACGAGCTTCGAACTAAAAAAGTGGAGTTTGTGGGAGGAGGTGGGGTATGGTGGCAAGTGCCAAATGCTTGGCTCGCTTTTTTGTGACTTTTATGTACCATAAATTATTTTATGTTATTATTATACAATACGTACAACATGTAACGGGTGGAAAGGCGAAGTGGAGGAGAGCCGGGCAAGCAACAAGCAAATGGTAAATCTTACTTTTATTGCGATTACGTTCACATCTTGATGGTGTGTTTTTTTCCTGGAGTTGTTTTAAAATAAATCTAGGAAAATACTATTAGACATTGAACTCCATAAACTAAGCTGATTTTACAGCTGAGACATCAATTTTCTGAACATTATTTATGTGAGATCAATGGGCAATAATATAACCGGGATGCAAACAGTCGAGCATTTTAATGTAAAAATAATAATTTAATAATTAGCTGATTATAACCAATTTGCATAAAAAAGACCTCAAAGCTTTTTTCTAAGAATTTAAAAAAACAGTAAAAATATTTTTTTATTTTTTGTATTATACTATATGAAAATACTAACGCCGTGTTTCTGGCACTGTAAGCATTTTACAAATTCCATAAGCGTTTGTTGTGTGCTAATGGAGAGTTTAGACAATCGAGTGGAGCATTTTATCGCTCCGTTGAGAGGAAAGGGGCTGGTGGAATTAAGTTGAAGCGAAATGCAGTCGTCGCTCTGGAAACAAGGCGAAATGAAATCATAAATGCCCGGACACGTGCCACAATAGTGCACAGAGCACCAACCACGTGCATCAGTTGCAAGTTGCCACTGGCCCCATTTCCAAGCAGTGGCAACGAAGTGTTAAAGTTTTTGGCAAAACTCAGAAAACGGAGTTAGTTTAATATTTAAATTTATTTATTAACGGCGCGGTCGGGTGGAAGTCAGAGGCCGGCATGCGGCACACCGGCCGCCCATTTAAAATAATCAGAAAAACTAAAAAAGAAAAACAAGTCAGGCAAAACCAACTTACCGTGTGCATCTTTGCCGAGTCCAGAGTTGCCGCCCATTCCCATTCCCATTCCCATTCCCATGCCCATGCCCATGACAGCGCCGTGTCCAGAGGCACCGCCGCCTCCGGCTCCTCCGGAGGAGTGCTGGTGCGCTAATGTGACCGGCATTACGAGCGCCACAACCAGCGGAGCCATAAAAATTTTCCACATTGTTAACGTGGCCATTTGACTTTTATTGCACTTCATTTTCATGCGCTGCCGTTTTTTCTATTTTTAAAATTTGCTCTTTTTTGTTACTTCTTTTGGCCAAAAGCTGCACTTGGCTTACTACTGATTCTACTTCTTTTTTTCCTGTGCGCCGCTTGTTGATTTTAATTTGATGTGACTTAAGTTGGATTTGGTTTGCAGATTTCGTCGTCGCAGCTGCAGTTTTGGCCCGTCTGGTTGCCAGTTTATGCTTCACTACTCTCCCTCGCTCTTTCTCGTCCTCTCGCTCTCTCTCTTCTCTATGTTGGTGTGCTCCACCTGCTGCAGCTACAGCTTCTGCCTAGTGGAAGCACATTTCGATGGCGCCGCGCCGGCAGCAGCTAAAAGAGAATCAAAAAAAGAATGAAAAAAAATCGAGTTGAGTACGTTGAAAAGTTTTTAAGATGGAACTGGGCGTTTTTAGGGAGGGGCAGCTAGTTAAAAAGTTGTGAAAGTTTTCGTTAAAGTCAAATTGAAGCCGCAATTATCGAGTTGTAAAGCGTAGATACGCACACACGCACCTCCACACACACACACACACATACACAACTCACCCAGTTGTGCCAATTCCCAGGAGAAGTTACAACCAAGCCACATTCAGATAAAGAATTTTTAAGGAGCTATTCAGTTTGTCAACTTGTTGAACAGGATTTTTCATGTCTAGCACAAAAATTGCGTAAAATATTTATGTATATGTATGTCAAACGCTTTTCTCTGAACGTTCAAATAAATTATTTCTTGTTTAATAAAACTAATGTATCTCAATCGGGTATCGTAGCAAAGGTACATCTACATATCAAAAAGTTTAAGTTATTACGACTTTAGAAACTTGTTAAGTTTGTTAAATTATCAAATGCAAGCAGTTAACAAATTTTGTTACATTTTTTCGACCGCACATCAGGAATTCAGAAAAATTATTCTAGCCTGCCACCAGAAACTCTGCCATACCACAGAACCCTATAGAAATTTGTTGAATGGAAGTTTCAAACAGTATTCCGCTTGCTTTTGAACGATGTGCGCAATGAGAATTTCTTTCTGGGTTTCTATAACCAGCACAACACAATAAACACGAATGATAATTTCACATGAGACTGGTTTGGGTATTCGCATTGTTACTCAAAACTCAACAGCAGCAGCTGCTTCTGCAGAGGCTCTTTGTATGGCATCCAATAGGATGCGCATTCGTTTTTGCATTCACATTACCATTCCCAAGTAGCTGTACAGATAAAGCCACCAAGCAGCAACAAACAAAAATTTACAATTTCCGGCAAGTCCCTTAACTCCCGCTCAGCACCCACCTCTTACCCATCTAAACGTAGATTGTCAGCGTTCGATAAAAATGTTGCCGTGAGCAAAAGGAAATTCAAAAGGGATGCTTCGCAACAACAACAAAAAAAGTCTATAATAAAAAAATATAAGAAAGAAAAAATATAACTAACATAAAAATTAAGGTACAAAAATTTGACACACGACAAAAAAATGTAATAAGAGAAAAAACGAGAAGTGAAAAAAGGCAAAAGCCACTCATATATCTCTTTCAAGCTAAAAAGAATCTATAAAAATTCTCAGATGCAAATAATAATGATGATTTGCAAATACAACTGACAACACCAAAAAGAAAAGGTAAAAGAAATACTGACAAGAGAAAGGTTGCACTAATAAATGGACACAAAAGCTGATGCCAAGTGAGGGTTGCCTCAGATATCAATATGCGGCACGGGGTCAAAGGGTTCACAGTCTAGGCCATGATAAAAAATTGTGAATGGGCGTTGTGGGTGACTGGGCGTACTGCGAGGAGCTCGAGAAAGAAATAAGAAAAGTCGCCGGCAAATCAATAGAAAAGCAACCTGGGCAATTTTTAAGCTTTACCTGACCTTTTTTTTTTGAAATTCTCTAATAACTTTGGGGGACTCTGAATTTGTCGGAAAGAGATGCATTTTATTTTTTAAGAAAAAAATACTTTTTCTAGTTTTCCAAACATTTTGATGTCATACAAGAAATTGTATGTTATTAAAAAACAGCTATTAAAAAATAGTTATTTATATAAAAATTTTATTTATATTTTTTTTTACTGAATTAAATTACAATTAGGAAAATTCATATGTGCAATGGAATAAAGCAAACTGAATATAAAAATTATTTGAAATCAGCAAACTTCAAAAAACTTTATGAAAAGAAATTATGTAAATAGATCTTACAAATTTGAATAAAGTAAAAGGGTATTTAGGATTTCAAATTGGACTGCTAGTTTCAAATTTTTTCTTGTTGTTATTTTTGTTGCCACTTCTGTTTCTATTGTCATTTTGTCAACGTGCCCGCGGAGTGTCGTCACTGGAATAGAATGACACGTGGTTTGGGTTTCGGGTCGCTGTTGAGTTTGGTATATGGCAAATGGGATGCGGGAATAAGAATGGGAATGGGTATGAGGGGAGGCGTTAATAATGATAAGAATGTAAGACATTGCAATAAGCGACCAAATGGCCGACAGATAAGCGAAGGCAAAATGCGAACAATGGGAAGGTGCCAATGCGAGAGAAATAATAATGCCCCAGACGATAATAATAATGATGATGATGGTGATGATGTTGATGCTGATAATGATGTTGCCGTTGATGATGATAAAACTAATGGGCCGACGGCAATTAAGTATGAGAAATTTGCTTAAGTTTTTTATTTATTTTGAAATATCGCAGAATACGAGAACGGGGATAAAAAACTGAATGGACAGCTTCAACTACACTTGAGCAATTTGCGCACAGTCGAGTGCGCACATTAACCCAGAGAACAAAGACACATACCCACACACACACACACATACACACACGGCTCAAAACAAACACAACAAAAAAAACAATAAAGAGCCTGGCAAAATCAACATGGCGTACAGGCGCCGGAAACGGAAACGTCGGCCGGTCGAGCGGGCGGAGAGACGAGCAGTCGGTCGGGCGACCAACCGACCCAGCGACCAATAGACAAACATTCAAACAGCAACAGGAAAGGCGAACACGACCAAAGCAATGCAAAACAATAAAGCAATGGCTATATACGACTTGCGTATGCCCTTTCAAAACAAGTTAAATAAGTAAGTGTATTAATCGAGAAAACAAATATATATAGAACAAATATGGTAACTAAATAAATATATGTAAAGTATAGAAATAATATACATAGCTTAAAATTAAATATTATAAAAAAATATACAATTAAGAAAAAAATTTAAAATATAGTTTACATTTTTAATATAAGAATATAATATAAAAAAATTTTGTTATATTATAAACAATAATACAAAAAAATTTTGTTGTATTATAAAAAATATAACAATATTTTTTTATTGTTGTATTATAAAAAATATAACAATATTTTTTTTTTTTTTATAATACAACAATATTTTTTATATTATATATAATAATATAATATAATATAATATAATATAATATAAAAATGCTTTAAAAAAAAGTATGTAATAAAAAGGCAAAAAAATAGTAATATATTATATATTTATGATACTATCTAGTGTTTTTTAAATTTTTAAGAATTAAATTTAAAATATTATAGACTATATTAACGATATATAACACAAATTTATCGATTTTATTATTCAAAGCTTCGGCAATAAAAGCTGTTACACTGTTATACTCTATGCTTTTGGGTCAAAAGGAATAAGACTAAATAAAAATGGGCAACATTTGATAGACACATTTTATTGCATGAAGGCAGCAGCCCTCAGTAAGAAAGCAGATCCTAAAAAGGACGCTCGTCTAGCAATTGCTATAGACCTGCACTCATATGGCATGCACATACTTGTTTGAGTGCCTATCCGTGTGTGAGTATGTGAGTGTGTGTCTGTGTTTGGCTAACCACTCTAGACAATGGACCCGTCAATAGCTGCCTTCGCATTTCCTGCTGCCCATCCAAAGCTGAACTCAGCTGAAGCTTTAGCTGTAACTGTATCTCCACGTTGTAGTTTATTATTCCCGCTAGTCTCATTCTTTTCTATTTGCTCTAAATAAATTTTTATCATGTGCCAAGGCACATTTTGTGTGTTTGTGTGTGTTGGCTGTATTCCATCATGCCGTATCCATGCAGTTGCCCAGCTTCATTCGGAGCGTTATTCATTTATTCATTCACTTCATTCACTTGCTACTAGCGCTGTTTCTTATGGTTTTTGTGGTTATTGAAGCGATCATTTGGAACATGCACAGCATTTTCATGTTTGTTATTTTGACTACTCCTCCTACGTTTTCTCTCTCTCTCTCTCCTCACATTTGCTTTTACCTCAGCTTCTTTCCCATCTCCTTTCGCGTTGGTACTTTTATTATTGTGGCCCGCTCCACCACCGCCTTGTGCTCCATTATTAATGGCCAAAACGTTTAATATGCGAATTTAAGAAAATTACTTTCATAACACGACATTAATGGCGACATATAAATGGTATTACCCACACCCCTCTCTCTCCACCACGGTGGTGTCTGGACTTATATATCTGATTTTTAGTGTCGATGAGATTTATCGTTCCATTCGAACGCTGTGTCCACTACGGAATATACTTGACTTATGGCCGAACAACTTTTTATACTCAGCTGGTACCCCCGAAAATACACTATATACGCTGCTCTCCTCATCACACATACAAACACATACAAAAGAGGAAGAGGACGGATGAGCACTCGCTTATTTATTGGCCTCACTTATTGTCATTGCGCGTTTGGTGTACTTGCGGTCTTCAGCAAATGAAATAAAATCGTTTTTAATATTGCCACGGAAATTCGCATAAACTTAAGAAGTGACAGCACAAAAAATAAACGAAATATATATTTTAATATATATATATATATATAAAGCTATAAGTATATATCCTGTCGGGACATATGTGAGCTATCTGATTTTAACACTTTATCTATATTTATGACTATTATATATCAAATTTAACTCACATAAAAAACTGAAACTTATTATGGTTATATTTACATAATGTCAAATTATATATCATAACATGAAATATATCTATTAACAATGTTTAAATGAAACCATGCAAATAGTTAAGAACTGCTAACCGACTTGTAATTAAGCATATTTTTATTTCATTTAAAAATAAATCTTTTATTCTCAACAACATGATTGACCAAAACCTTTATTTCGAATTTCACCCTCATCTGATCTAACTTTTCCAAATTGTAGCAAAGTATAATTAAAGAATAGATTTACGCTCAAACCTCATCAGTTCGGTATTACTTTAATAAGACTCCATCTTCCATTTACTGTTTTATTCTGTTTTTGTTTCGGTTCCGTTATATAATCTATAGGGGCTTTTTCCCTTTTGGCATTTAGTACATTTCCAATGTTGAGCGCCCTATCGTATTAACGAAATGAAACATTATTTTCGGCTAGGCAGGGGATTGAGGTTGTGAATATACTTATTTGCGCCTTTTTATGAGGTAAGTTTGCTTAACTGGAACTGGAACAGCTGCCGGGTAGACAGACGTAGTCGCAGTCCTTTCAGGTGGCTCGGTTGCCAGGCGGGTATTGCTTTTGTGGTTGATCTGATCTGAGTCTGTGTGTGTTTCACTACAGTTCGAAACTCATCTCGTATTTTGGCTTATCTGCAAGTTTGATGGATTTTTATCCTTTTGGCCTGTCGCTCGATTTGCCTCCTGCTTATGTATTTTTATTATTATCTCTCGCTCTCTCTTTTCTCCTTTACCCATTTGCTTGTGTTGCTTTGGTGCATTTGTATTTTTTATTTTATTTCTTGTGTATTTTTATTATGGCAGCAGACACACGCAGTTTATTTATTGTGCCTGTATTTGCTTTGGCCTTTCTTTCTCTCTCTCTCTCCTCTCTCTCTCTCTCTCTCTCTTTTCTCTCTTTTTCTCTCTTTTCCTCTCGTTTTCTCCAGTTTGGCATTTATTTTTATTCGTTTCCTGTGTTTTCGCCGCTGTGTTGTCGGCGCATTTATAAATATAAATGAGTTTTGCTCGATGAAGGTTAAATTGAAATTTACTTTGTGCACAGCGATGGGTTTATTTTTAAAGAAATACCGAGTCTTTTGGCATATACACATACACACATAAATATCTCTTTATGTGTATGTCTGTTTGCTGCATGATGGAAACCGGCTGAAAACTTTTAGACCTCTGCATTTCCGCTTTTATGACTTCCCCCTCAACACACTTCAATTATTTCTCTCTTTTTTGTGGTTTCATTTTAATTTTGATAAGCAAATGCGGCACATCCTTTTTTCGGCTGCTTCTGATGCTTCTTCGTCATCTGGCCGGGGTGTGAAAAGTTTGTTTGCCTGGCTGCCTTTTGTTTGGCCTTATCATTTGTCAAAAAAAAGGAAAAAGGAATTCTTCAAATTGAATATTTGCATAAGTTTATTGAAACAGGCAGACGCACAACTTGGCCAACTTCACATCAAATCTAGAAGCGGGTGTGGATGGGTACAGGTATATCTGCCCCTTCTTTGTGTGTGGCATCGGTTTAATTTGACGTATCTGTAACTCAAGGCTGTCTGCGGAGTGATTCATTTGGCTTCTTCGATGTCCATTGCATACTTTTTAGGGCAGGTGCGAAAAATAAACAAAATTAGCTAACATTTTTTCACTTGTAACAAATTGATGGCTTTTCTTTTTGAACTGTATTTGAAAACTAGTCTCCAAATCTGCTATTTTTTTAAAAAAATCATAAATTAAGGTCAAAGCAGATTACAAATAGTTGTCTTCAACTTATATTAAATTCGTTAGCTTTTGACTTAAGAATAATATAAGTTGCTTATAATTGAAACCAACCAAGATTTAATTCATTCCAATCAGAATATCAATTTTATTTTAAAACAAGCTTATATAGTTTTGTTTTTAACATAGCAATAAGTACGATGTATATAAAACTCCATTTATACACATCTTTTTAAAGGTCTCTTAAGGTCTAAGAGTATTATAAATATGATAAAAAAAAATGTCTTTCTCTGTTCCCATTAAAAAACCTGAAGTTTGCGTTATTCTCAAAAAAAATAAAAATTAAAAAAAGTTAAAATTATTTAGAATGCACACACACACAGGAAAATGAAACACTTGAAATCATCACAATTGCAACCGAAGGCACCCGTTTTTCATTTTACTTTGGTTGAGTTGGGACTACACACACTCTTCGAAAGAGGCGCTCAAGTTTTATGCGCCCTGACGGATTGTTGCTTTCATTTGTTTTTCGCATTTTGCTTTCTTTTTTGTCGTATTTTCGCCAACTCATGCTAACCACCGTTGTTGTGGGTGTTGCTGTTGTTCAGATCGATTACCGTTACAAGTGCCAGATACTTGAGCATAAAAACGCAAGCGCACGTGTCTACAGGTTACCTCACGGCTCCATCCACCACCCATCCACCCCCTTCAGTTATTGTTGTTGTCTGTCATTAGGAAGATTGATTTCAAAGCGTGGCGCATTTTTCCACCATTGTTGTGGCAACAACACAGCACGCAAGGCCCAGAACCAAATGAAATACTACAAAAAACAAACACACTGAAATATTGTCGCCTCACCCCCTCTCTCTCTCTCCGCAGTCCCAACATTACCCTCGCTTATCACTCACATCTTTATGTTTGGCTTTGTTCTGTCAAGAGGAGATCATTTTGATTATATTTACTGTCAGTTTATTTGCTATTGTTGTTCCTGCCAGCAAAATAAAAACTAATTCTTTTCATTTCATATCAAGCACATACCACACATAACTTTCCAAAAATTATTTTACCTTTTATTTCGTCACAAGATTTGATTGCGGAGCGTCATGCTTTTAAGAAAGTATAACAGCATTCAAAACGGTTCATAAAAAAACTAAAATGCTTTGAATGCTCAATAAAAAAGAAGAAATTATAAAATTATAAAATATAAATAAAAATTACTAACTTTTAATAAATTTGATGACCTATGAATTCATTATATTTCCAACAAATTTATTTGTTCTGAAAAAATTCTAAGCAGGGAGTTTACTGCCGAGCAAAAACTTTACTGCAAACATTTCATTAAAAAAATACTTTTCGTAAATTTAAAAAATAAATCTACTCCAGAATTGTAGTAATTTTTGCAACAAAAATAAAGCTTTCAGAAATAGTCACCAAAAGTTTTGGACAGGAATAATTATTTAACAGTTGAAAAAGGTTGTTAAAATTTAAAATTAAATAAAAGGAAAGCAAAATAAAACGGGTGAATATAAAAATAAAAATTCAGCCATAATGTTTGTGTCAGAAACTTTATTGGCATTGGCACCCCTTATAGCCCTTCATATACGCAGCCACATGCTCAGGAGAAAGGGGGTGTCTAAAAAGTACATTAAAATCACATTAACCCGTCAACGGTTAACGCTGCGTATACGCAACTTTTGTTTATGCGTTTTGCTTAATGCCCTTTTGAAGTACACAACGCTCACGCAATTTGTGTTTTCGGTTTGCTTAGCACTTTGATAAGCCAATGAAAATATAAAATATACATACATATATCTATATATTTATATATATATGTGTACACATAGTATTCTTGTGCATGCAGCTGTGCACAGTAAAAAAAATGTACACAATAAAAACAGTTGCATACAGCAAAGAATAGATTAAAATATATATCAATCAGTTCAAAACAAAATTCATTCTTACACAAAATTGGAATACAAACTATTTAATTACAAAATTAGTGTTTTGTAGTTTTGGTTTAATTTGATTTCTATTAAACCAAAACTATTTGCAATAAATTTAATAAATTTAGCAGAGACTGAGCTAGCAGCTAAAAACAACAGTGATACAACTTTTGGTGGCAATTTTTATTTTATTTTGATTTTCAAGTTTTTAACTAATGCCACCTTGCAATTTAAGCAGATCAATATGTGTCTTAAGCCTAAGAATAGTAAAGCATTAATGCCACAAGGAATTAAATCAAAGCAAAGATTTTTAACTGTGTATATATGTATATTTGACAACTAAACGCCCACAGCCAACCCTTTTGTGGGTTAGCCATTTAAGGTCCCCGCTCAGTTGTCTGTTGTATTAGCTGCCAGACGTAATTGGCTTTTCGCTATAAATTTCAACAATTGTTTGACACACACCACTCATACAGCCGACCCCCGGAAACCTCACTCGCACCTTCGCAGCTCCCCAGGGACATTAGGCTTAATTCGTGTGTGTGTGCGTGTGTGAGGGAATTGTCAAAATTTACATTTGGACGACACAATCAGCTTATCAAAAATGCAGCATACGAATTTTGTAACTGTATTCCTGTTTGTCCATCCCCCTCACTTGCAGCCTGCTCGTGCGTACTTTGGCAATTGAGTTGGCTGGTCATTTGCGTAAGTCGAAAACCGGTTTTTCGCTAACTTCATTTGCATATTTCAATTGTCGGTTTTCCTTTTATTTATTTGACTAATTTATTTACATTAACTTTAACTTCAACTTTAAAGAATATAAAATATTTCTTATAAAACTTCTATTTAATATTATTAGAATTACATTTTTTTCTCTTCATCATTTTGCTCTAAATAATTAGTAAGCATTAGTTCGCATTATCAATATAAATTTTGATAAATAAACGAAAAAAAATCAACTTGAAAGAAATAAACTGATCACGTTCATACACGCGCAGGACAAGTCTGTTTTGCAAGGCAGACTTGCATAAACTTATTTATATAAATAAAGCCGACAAATCCACTAATACAATTGCAACAGAGAGCGTACAACATAATCTAGCTGCATCGCTCACACCAATAGCCGCTTCTCCTAATCACTTCTTTCACTCACACGATCAACATGGCTCGGGCTCGCGCTCTCTCAGGCTTTTGGCACATACAGTTACACCATATAACATAACCAAAGATTAAGAAAAGGTATGTGTACATATGCAAATAAACATTTTCCATGTCTATAAGCTTTCTGCTAGCGCGGTGATCGACGCCCCTCTATTTACAATTATATAGTGTATATAATAGATACATTTCTATATATATATACGTACGCTCTTCAGACCCTTTACATAAAGGGCTTGCTTGACAATGTTAGGCAAAATATATATAAGAAAAATATAAAACAAAAAATAATAATAATAAAACAAGTAACTAAAGTTTAGGCAAAAGTTTCGCCAACTTTTTGGCAGTCAGTTCGCGCATTTTAAGTTACGGCAATCGACACGGAAAGCGCGGGGAGGCGGCACTTGGGAAAAGGCAAGATATGGACAGTGCGAAAGTGAAAAACTGAGACAAGAGAGCTTAAATAGCCGCAAATTTTGTGCATAAGTAGACGCCTTAAAGCAAATGTTGGGCTGAACTGGGAACTGGAGAAAATATAATCAAAAAAAAAAGAAAACACTCACCTGGCCACGAAATTGCGTTTTTGGCCTTGCAAAGTGATAATCCTTAAATTGTTGTTTGTTTTTTGTTGCTAGTTGTTTTTGTTGCTTAATTGTGTCACGCACAATGGCAACACTGGATTGGGCGTACACAAAACATAGCCCAAAACTTTTGGCCACGTGACCAACGAGGTTAACCGGGACTACAACTACACGAAAAATACAAACACACCCACTTAAGTGTAGCCCAAAAAACAAAAGCAATTCTCGACTTTCCTATAAATGTAAACAGATTTTATATAATACCCACAAACGACACATTTACCGTTTTTAAGTTTGCACTGTGCGGCGCATCATTTGCGATTTGTTTGCGTTTTCAATTTTAACAAATTTGTACTCCAACTTGGATTTACGCTGTTTTTGTCTCCTGCTTTGAATTGAATTTTTACTGTAACTTTGATTAATGCTGTGTTAATCGTGGCTTAACAATTGCTTTTGTCTGATTCATTGAGTTTTAACACGTTTGTAAATCAGTAATTGTAACTGTCGGTTTACGCTGCGTTTAGCATCGTTTTTGCCGAGTTTACCGTTAACGAGAGAACGCGATGTTGACGCGCGACAAGCGTCAGCATTTTTGCATACGTTCAAAACACTCCGACGGCTGAGCTTCAACTAAAACTACAACGCACAACAGCCACTTCGTTAAGCGTCGTCAGGGCAAAAAATAATAATAATAAGAAAACGAAGCATGCGAAGTTGCACAAAACGACAGCGCGAGAGGACGACGGCGCACGAAGCTGCAACGGACAGAACAACACGACAAGTCGTGCATAGACGAACATCTGACATTGCTGAATACGAGTGCGAGTGTTGTGAGAGCAAGAGAACAAATTAGCAAGAGCAAGGCATTGGTAGAGAAACCTCTCAGCTTGGTTAACAGTGGCTTTGAGCTGTGAAGAGCGAATAACAGCAAAAGGACGCGATCAGACTGAATAAGAATTGTATATAAGTTTTAAAAATCTGACGGCTTAAATTTACAATCTACCAATGGTTGCTCTGAAATTTTTCCTTTACTTTATTGTCTATACATAAGGTCGCTTTGCGGAAATTGAAAGATAGGAGCTAGAAGCCGACATTAGCAGCATAGCCTCATTTATGCGTGAGTGGATTTATTTTTATTTTTAACAGGTGCCTGTTATGCTTGTTGCGCGTAAGATAAATTTACCTTAACTTTTTCACATAACGCTCTCCCACACAAATTTCCGTTCACAGCGCCTATACAGCGCCATCTATGTGTAAGTTCATGGCATTGCTTGTATAAGAGCGCCAGCGAAATAGGCATAAGTGGTTGTTGTCTGTGCTACAGTTATGTTAATGACTTATGTTAACTTAAGCAGTGTTTAATTAATTAGATTAAACAAATATATATATATATAAATATAGACACAGACAAAGTCTACGCATAAAGTTAACATTTAATATTCCTTATATGGCATTCAAATTTCATTAGAAATTTATTGAAAGTTATTCTTCGAATGCAATTCCAATATAAAAAGTACTCCTCCCCCCTTCCCAACGGTACATTCGCTTTCTACCACATGAAATCAATGCACTCAAATGTTAGCCAATTAACTTGAATGTTTCTCAACACTGCACACTCAGGCACACGAACACACACGCTTAAATAACACTCTTACATATGTAAGTCTATCAAATGCGCTTGTTTATTGCCTTGGCAAACTTATACCACTGCCCCCTCTCACTAGCACTTACTTCCACCCTCCCTCTATCGCACTCTCTCACTCTCTCTCTGTCTTTCGATACAGCTGCAATCACTCAAAGTAAAAATTGTCATCAAGTTTCTCAGAGCAGATTCTAAAAAATAAATAACAATAAATAAAACAACACTAGCTACTTACACGATTGTTGCGAGCGCAAGACTGCCAAATACCCTGTATTTGGCAGAATCATATAATATTTGAATTTAATGTTTGTCTTTTTTACTAATCAAAACTAATATATAAAAAAAAAAAAAAAAATTGATATTATTCAACATGGAATAAAATAAAACATTTCAAAACAATTATAAAATAAGTAATATTTATAGATATTCATTAAAGATCTTAGAGTAGAGTACAGCAGAGAGTGGAAAAAATATTTTTAAAAAACTGAAAAAAAAAACATTTTTAAGATGACTGCAAATGGAAACGAAATCGTAATAAAATAAAGTAATTATATTATATTATATTTTCAAGTATTTCTGATCCGAAGGAACACGCAGACATTCTGTCAATTACAGGGTATTTAAAAGAAAGCAGCAGCAAAACCCAAAAAACGAATTGCAACAAAATGCTCAAACACACTCAACGAAATTGACTTAAATAAATAAATGACATAAAAACAAAGACAAACACATGCACTCTGAGTAGACGGCAGCAGTGTGGGGGATTAAGGGGATGGGGGCGTGGCACACAAGACTGCAGCAATGCAAAAGAAAATTTACAGCCAACAAATGGCCAAGAAAGAGTGAGTGGGAGGGAGGGGGTTGAATAGCAGTTGTTTTTAGCTTGTTTGCAAAATTCGCATTTCATTTGATGCAGTCAATGCGCAGAGTGCAGCAGCAACAACAACAACAACATTGACAACATTTAGTAGCTCATCCATTTTCATTTGTATTAAGCGAAAAGCCAAAAGTGCCGTCAACATTTCGCAGGCACTGTCTCAAGCAGGCATCCTTGCAGACAATGCCGTGCGACGCTTGACAACACAGCTAAAAATTGCAGCAATCACCCCCCCTCGGGGGGTCATCCACCACCTTTTAGCCTGAGACGCTCGTTAGCGCAGCTGCCATTGAAATTTATCTTATTCTTCATGGCACTCGCCTTTCAATTCTATCTATTCCCTGTTTATACACATATTTGTATTTTTAGCTCTGCTCTGCTTGGCATTTGGACATATTGTTGGCCAAGTGATCGATGCAAATTGCGGCGTTCTGTTGATGCCAATGCAATTTAAAGAACAGCCAAACCCTTTTAATACCCTTGTTGAGGGTATTCTAATTTTTGAATGCATGCGCAGCTGTGTACAGGGGATCGTCTCGTCATGCACTCCCGACAAGAGCTCCTTTACCCGTCAGGAAGCCTTTGAAAATATGAAGAAAGATTAAAATGGGTTCGTGGAGGTGTATGTAACAGACCGTAGGAATATCGGACCCCATAATATAAATAATAGAATATATATATATATAAATTCCTGATCAGGTCAAGCTTTCCGAATATTTTTCACATAAACCGAACGCAGAGCAAGCTTAACATATTTTTTTCAATGTCCTGCACCGTTTTATTAATATCGATATATATCGATAATAATGGCTTTTATAGTATATCTCGGCACGAGCCACTTAATTTAATTTGTTACGTACTCAAAAAAATTTAAAATTCAGAAACTCTAGATTTATACTTGAAGTTATCCTCTTCCTCTTCCCACTGGAAAAAAATGTCGATACATATAGATACGCCTCAAATCGGAAATCGATAAAATTTAAAGATAGAGCCACCAAATTTTGCATGTAGATATATACTGACATTGACATTGCGGCCACGCCCACTAGAATGCTCCCAACGCTCACGCCCTTAAGATCGGATATCGGCCGATATCTCGGCAGCGTCCGACTGCAGCGTTCTTATTTGTTTTAATTTTGATTGTGTGAATTTTTAAGTAAAAAATTATGGTTTTAAGTTCTTTAATATCAAAACAGAAATCTGTAAACATAGTTTTAGTAGATTTATTTGAGCAGAAAAAAAGAAGCAAAAAGTGCAGCATTTGCAGTAACAACAACAACAACAACAGCAATAACGAAAAACAGAGGCCCATAACATTGAGATGACGAAGAAGCAGAAGCAGGACACAAAAAATATCATAAATAAGAGGCGCCGCAATTTGTTTATATTAAAATGGAGAGTCAAAAACGCGTCCTAAGGTCCTGAAGCACACACAGATTTTTGCATTGCATTTGCCAAATGCTAACTGCCAACAACAATAAGCGAGATGCACTCCCCCACCTCACCCCTCCGCAGACCTGGCCTGCTGTTTTGTGAATTATGCGCCTTCCGTTGCATGCGGCGGCATCAGAAGCCGGAGCCGTAACCGGAGCCGGAGCCAAGGCCCCCAGTTTTCTCAGTCGGAGCGACCAAATAAGGGCCTGGATGCGCCTGGCTGCATATTTTTTAAATCAGCAGGCGGCCCTCGTTTCGTTTCTCCCCCTCCGGCCAACGAGAGTTGTGCACACTGTGCACTGTGTCCTGTGTATTATTTTTACAGTCGCCCACACAACAAACGGCGCTCGTTTTTGTAATAAAAATGTCATAAATCTTGATTTCTGGAACTAAACCAAAAAGCGTGCGATAACGACACGACTGTCTATGTGTGTGTGTGTGTGTGTGTGTGTGTGTGTGTGTCTGGCAATATAACTGTCTACTTACAGTTGTGCATATGAAGTACATTTTATTTGCTTTTATTTATTTGCACACGCTTGCACATAATTGATTTATATTCACTGAATTTAAATATTCAATGGAGTCAAATAAGAAATCAAATGCGAAGCTTTCATTAGACACTTAAAACTGAAAAAGATGATCAGGTTAGCTTAATAATCAAACCGGAATACAGCTTACTTAATAAGATATGATAGAAACCATTGATGAAACTTTAAAGTTTACATATAGTTATCTAAAAAAAATAATATTTAGATTTGGTAAGCATTTTGTAAATTCATAATAATTTATTTTCTTTTCTTTAAGTGTATTACTAAAACTGTTCAGTTTAGACAGCGACAATCAATTTAGTATTGAGCTACATCATTTTAAGTGACTAATTTACAAACGGGGCAGTTTATCTACCTTTGCCGGGACTTTTAAATTTACCAATTTATTTCTAGCATCTAATCTAATTCATATCACATATTAATTAACCAAAAATATTTATATTTAATAGATAATCAGAGAGAGAAACTGACCACTTGACTGATAAACCATTTCGGAGATAAGCCACCTCTTTAAAAGTGGGAATCGAGCGTTGCCAAATCAACATTCAACGTGCGATATTCAACATGAAAACTTTAACTATTTACCTGTTGGTGCTCGTCTCGGGCAGCTGTCTGCTTATTCCAGATGTTTGTAAAAATTTTCGATAAAGTTCAGCTTTTTTGAAATTTATTAATTTTGAAATGTTCTGATTTTTAGGCCAGTGCTGGCAGTTTGTTTGGCTTTGAGGAAATTGAAACCTTCAGCGACGATGGTTTCTTCAAGACCATGGAGAATATCGTAAAGAAGGCTCTGAGCACAGTGCGTGGTGTTAATTGTACCATTAAAGAGGTCATTGAGGTTTTGATTGCGACCACCCAATATGTGGATGAAATTGATGCCTGCGGCACGGCAATCCCCAAAGATGTGGCCAAAATTGTGAAGTCCTGCCAGAGCATTATTTCAATTTGCAACGATATCATCCATCTGAACAGCACAATTTGCGCCGAAGAGGAGGACGGCAAGATGACATCGGCCAAGTGCTTTGGAGAACTATTTTTGGCTATGATGAAGCTGACCCACCAAATAAACACCACACTGAAGCTGATCGCCAAACTGCCGGAAGATACCGAGAGCTGTTTCGTCGATGCCACCAAAAAGGTTGAGGACAGCTATAATAACTTTTTGCCTTGCATCAATGATTGCATCGATCAAATGTAATCAATATAAAGTGCATATAATACAGCTAAAAAGAGTTGAACAAGACCCATATTTAACCCAATTTAAATGCATTACTAAAAGCTTCGAAAACTCTATTCATTTTTCTATAAAATAATTATTGTATTTACTCACTTGTGGATTGATTCATTCCAAAACCTATTTAAGTTTGTTTCAATGCAAATTAATGCTCATTTTGAATTTACGTCATCAATTCAACTTTGGAAATGAAAATTGTTGCATATATATACATATATCATAAATTTCTTCATATAGAAAATTCACCTCACATGAAAAATAGCTACAAAAGAAATTTATAGTCACTTTAAAAAAAATACGTTAATTTAGGTTGTTGCATTTGTTGCTATATTTGTTTATTTAAAATGTATGTGTATTTAATATATCGTCACAACTTAAAAACTTAGTTTACACGCAGCATCTTTTAAAATAGTTCGTTAAGCTTATCGTTACATTCACTGGCATGGAATTCGTTTAAGGCATAATTTGAATTGATTCGCATTGAAATTTAATTGAATCGCATTGTTTTAAATTTATATCTATAATGCAAAGCATTTCGTGTCCGTCGTGTGGCAGATTCAATATATTATCTTATCACAATGGAACATCACGAATCGAACACATTTTTATCGATAGGTGTTTACAAATAACAATTTTCGTTTTAGCTTAAATATGTAAAATAATTTAATTAAAATTAAGTGAATTAAATTTAGCAAATTTGTATAAGTACGTCAGGTAAATTATGCGATCTTGTCAATTAGTTTTAATTTTCTTATTTTTTCGTTAAGTTTTCTTTGCTTTGTTTTTTAAATTAAGGAAATTATCACAAATTGTTTTGTAGCGTTTTTTTCTGGTTTCTTATTTTGTTTGTCAAGAATTTTCTGAATTGCCAAGAGTTCGTTGCCATGTTAAGGCGCTAAAGTTGGCTAAAATCTGGTGTTTACCAGTGATCCATATCGCGAATGCGCTCCACGGGCGGATTACTGTCAAATATATAAAAAAAAAATTTGGGTTAACGATATATATACAGTTATGGGTAAGACATTAGAAGCGTATTTATTTATATTTACAATTTCTACCATAATGTTAAGGTTGAAGAAAATAATTGCGTCTTTTAGATTCAAATCTTTTGTTACAATTTTTTGACTCGAAAAATAATGAAATGAAAAATTTAGTCAAAAAAAGGGAACGTTTCATTGAAGAATTCATAATATTTTAAATTGATCTTCGTATTGGTAAATTACCTCAGAAAACTAAACTTTAACTCTTTTGTAGCTAACAACAACGAGTTCCAACATTGTTCTTTAACACTATTTCGATATACACTGATCGATTCTTCTTTATGGAAACATCGATTTTAACTCAATAATTTATTTTTCGACGCATCAATGATAAAAAATCGAATTATTATTTTTCGTTTCTATTATTTTGGCCATCACTGTATTAAGATATTATTGGTGTACTCACGGCAACATTCGCGACAGCGTGTGTTTGTGCAGCGGCGACATTTGCACCGCCGCGGAGGCTATGCTGGAGCCGGAATCCTGTGAGAGTGTGCGCTGCATGTGGTGCATGGGATGTCCCACAACCGGACCGCCGCCCACAAACTGCAGCTGCTGCTGATGATGATGCTGATGCGGATGCTGATGCGAGTGCTGATGCGAATGCTGATGCTGCTGCTGCTGCTGGCTATGATGCAACGCATGCGAGCTGTGTGCATTATGCGGCGGCAGTTGTTGGGCACGCCGAAAGGGATGACGCCATGGACTCTTTGGCGCATCGCCCTGGAAGGCTTTGTTCTCGACACCGCTGCTCGAGACGCCGGCGGGACTGCCGCGCCGCGGCGCTGTCGCGTGCTGCATGTCGCGCGCTTTGGAGCTGAGGCGACGTAAAATCCGCGAACCCAAGCCGGGCGGGTCCTCCAGACCGCGACTATTCCGCGGCTTGCGATAGCGCACATCGCTCGACTCCTCCAGGATGACGTGACGATCGTACGGCGTGCCATAGTACACCTCCAGCACCGTGGAGAAGGTGTGCGGCCACACCAGATCAATAATCGAGATCAGCACACCGGCAATGAAGCAGAGAATGCCTGCAAAATTACATTGAGAAAATTACATAAAATACATCTACAAAATATTTATTTTTTTTCCATATCATATTTTCTTCGATTTTCTTCTTCATCAAGACCACATATATTTCAAATTTCAAATCTCAAAACAGGCAGACGGATGGAAAACAATACGAATTTTGCACACATCCAACATACTGTTTTCAGTTTGAGAACAGGTTAAAAAAAATAGGTGAAAACGAAATAAATAATTGGAAATACAAAATAATCTAGGTTTGAACTAGGTTTATTAATGTTGAGGTTCAAGCCGAATTATCATTATTTATTTTTGTATTTAAAATGTTAACTCACCCGCAACCAGCACCAGCCAGTAGCACCAACCAAAGTGGAACTCGAGGCGACCGCCCTCGAGGAATATTATCAGCGGTCGCTGCGGCAAAAGGCAGTGGTAACCGATAGCGGTGCAGACGAGGAGCGCCCCAGTCAATGCCTTAAGGTAGGCGCCATACCGCGGCACCGCCAACAGCAGCAGATTCATTAGGAGCCACGAGGCGAGCGATGCCCACAGCATGATGCTGGCAAAGTAGCCGGCAGCGCGATACTGGCCGCCCCACGAAAAACCCTCGCGGCCCAGGCTAAAGTACTCGGCCACGGTCAGAATGGGGAAGGGGAGGCCGCGCTGCAGGGCGAGCCGATAATTGGCGCTCATGTCGTTGGCGCCCTCCCATGTGAAGCGCTCGTTATAATCAATGTCCGGCGATGTCCAGTTGCCAATTGGAATGGCTGCAGAAGCGAGAAAGAGGCAAAGGATAACATTAATCGCTGTTTAAATTCAAGAAATATTAATGTAAGCACATATTTAAAAATAAAATCAATCTCAATCTATATATACACACATATACATGTATACATAAAAGAAAAAAAAAGCTAATAGTCAACAGCTTTTTAACATATCATTTAACTAACCTACAGCTTGACATAAATATTAAAAACAAATAAAAATTTTATAAATCAACGATTCAATTTGTTGGCCATTTTGTATATTTTCAATAATTTTATTTTTTTTATTAAAGCTCAAAAAAATTGTTGTTCCGGTTTTAATCAATATGTATATTATTTCTAGTGTGCTATTTATTTTTCTATAGAAATAAAACCACTTATTTAACGATATTGCATGACATTTTCTGTTTTTTAGCTCTTTATAATAATTTGCATTTTTTATGTTGACTTGTTGACTTTCGAATGGGAAAAAAACATAATTTTGCACCTTTTACTTTAAAGTGCCGCCGCAAAAAGAGACCGTCTCTCAACATATGTTTTGCTTTGCCTGTTTATTCTTTTTTCTTGCCTGATTCTTTTTATTTTTTTCATTTTTTTTCGTTTTTTTTTCTTTTGCATATTTTGTCACTCGGTGCCAGACACTTTGGCAACGTGCGCGCCTCCACAGCAAACAACCGCCAACAACAATAATAATCATATATCATTTGTGTTTTGAGTTTTCGATGATGAAGACCCCTTTTAACTGTTAAAAAGTAACGCCAAAAAGCAACCGAAACAAAAAGAGGAAGATTAATGGCTTGCATAAACTAAAATGGTTTTAGAATTAAAAGCACAAATCGGATAATATCGCGTGGTTGAAGTATATAGCGTGTGGGTTGGCGATAAAAATTTTTAAGAATTTATTATTTTTGTCATTTTAAAAAGCAGCCCAGCAAAATTTAGAGCGTGTTTCAATTAAGTTTCTCTATGAGATCGATATATACAAATTTAATGTGATCTTCGCATTAGCCGATTAATCAGCTTATGACGCAATGAACAGTTAAACACGATTTATTTATGTGTATAAGCATTAAAAGAATTCTCTATAATAAGTGAATGGTGTATAAGTTTCTGAGAGATGCAAAATCGATTTGACTTAGTTGTTTTTGAAGCACACAAAAATATAAAGTCAAACTAGTTGAGAAAAGTATGCAAGTGGAAAAATAAAATATATAAAAGGATAAAACGATTCATTTCGGCTTTTTAATTTTTTGAAATTTTTATAAATTTTATAAACTTTTAAATGTAAAAATGTCAGAAGTTGATACATTTCTGAAGGGGTATTTAGTTTTGTACAGTGTAGTTATGTTTCTTTGTACATAAATTTATGCAATATAATATTTGTAATATATTCTCTACATTTCAAACAAAACAGAGTCGGGCAATTTTAACTTAAAATACTAATACTTAGCTGGATTAATCTTTTAACTGCAGAATATCATTAGTTATTTTTGACAATATCCAACAAAACTTTTGAAATGACCCTCGCACACACACGTACACAAAATATGAAGCGGGCCGAAAGCGCGTTCGCTTTTGCAAACCGGAAAATGTTGACGAATGTTAACAAAATATGCAAACAGTTGTTGTTGTTGTTGTGCAGTGACTGCAATTGATTATGCGATGTTTTTGTTGTTGCTGCTGTTATTGGTGTTGCACTTTTGAGCCGCTCACTCGAGATGGCTGGTGCTTAGTGGCAGTTGTTGTTGCAGTTATGTAAGGTTAGCTCGAATCAGCGTCGAGCCATTGACAATGAATTGCAAGTGCGAACAGCGTGCAACGTGTGGGCTGCCGGCAGCGGGGCAGCGAGGCAGCAACGAGGTGCGTTGCTCTGCGTTGCACACACGTTACGCATACGCCGCGTGGCCGTTGGTCTTGACGCGTTGCAGCTGCAACAATTTCCGGCTGCGACAGGAAGTGATTTTCAATTGATTTTCATAACTGCGAAGGTTGCTAAAGGTGTTTCAGTTGCAAATTGTTGTTGCCTTTATTGTTGTTAAGTAGTTGAGCACTTGAAAAGTGCTTGTCAAATGAACCGTTGAATTGGGTGTTTTTGTCAAGCAGCTGTCAAGCGTTGGCAGCCGTTATATTGCGTGTCTTAATGTATTGCACAAATGATTTATTGAAAGGAGGAAGCATTTCAGAAACTGTTTTGATAGTTTGAGTACATATGTGAAAAACAATGAAAATATAATAAAAAAAAACAAATAAAAATATATCATTTGAATAAATTTTCAAAAATATTTAAAAATTTTTTCTAATGGAATAAAATAATATGCAAATTGATGTAACAGCAACTTTGTTGAAGATTTCAAAATTAGTTGAAACAAAATATCTTAATGTTATTATTACAAAGTAGTTGCGAGTGGAACACCTAACTAAAGCAATCATTATTTCTTGAACTTAAACGCAAACTCTCTTTTACATCAAACTGATCTCCTTCCTATATTATACCTTTCACATACGGTAAATCATTCGCCCGCCCTTCACATGGCATGAATATCTGCATAATAATAGCTTTAATCCCCAGCCAACAATTAGCATTCCAAATAGTTTAACACATTGAACCGGTTTAAAAAGCAAGCAAAATATACAGTCAAGCCCAAAAAAATGTGTTGATTTTCAATCAGCCACCAACTGGGAAATCATATCGATTCGGCAGTTTAATGACTTTTTATGATCGATCGCAGACGCTGCTTAGACATTCAACGCATTTTTTGTAAGCAATTTTTGTTTCGGTTCGGTTTTGGGTTTTCCTTTTTGGGCGCATTTTTGGTGTTCAGCCAAACGCAAAAGTGACAAAGAGACCTTGTGTCGAGTTTAAGGCCGATTGTGAATTGTTGTCGTCAACAACATTTTACAGCTGCCGATTTGACAATTTGTGTAATTGTCAATATAAACAATATATATAAGCATATGCTGTCAAATGTAACCAATTTAAAATTTTGGATGATGTTATCCAGTTGTTGGTAACTCGGCCAATTTCTGTGCAGATTTGCGTGTCCGTTGATTTTGGGCATACATGTGAGACGCCTTTTAAGCGGCTTACGTGACGTATGAGTCATGTATGAAATTATAAACCAAAAAGCGTTTATCATAAGCGTGGGAATTTCTATAAAATGTGAAAAATCATCGAAGTAAATATAAAAACACAAAGTGACTCAAAAGGCAATACCCTGTTAAATGCGCAGTAATAATAATAGGTGTTAGAGGATAAGACAACGTCTAAAATAAATACATTATAAGGCAATATATATCCGAGAAATCCGATTAAATATATCCATTTTGAAGTTAAGCAAGTAAGCACTTTGCAGTCAGGTGGAACCGACAGAGCAATACTCGTTCACACTGTAATAATAACTAAAACATGTAGCTTACTTAGATTGACAAACTAACATGGCTTAAATTAAGAGTTATAGAGTAAAAATGTTTTTCAATTTTGGCATGATTTTTGACCAAAATTTTTACACCCTCAGAATCGGGTTTTATATGTATTTTATAGTAATTTTGATGACCACAATCCATTAAAAGTACAAATTCGCAATTCTAAACAAACACTTTTTCAAAAACGAGTAAGGGGGTAGTTGATTTTTTGACCATCTATATTGTCAATCTAGATGACAAATCACGAACAAAAAGCCATGTTCTGATTAGTTATGATATGGTTGAAATACGAGAGTTTATATCGCAAGAGCTTCACATGCCAAACTTTTTGTCCATTTTCACATGATTTTTTGACAAAAAAATTTAATAAAATTTAATTTTAATAAATGATATTATTTAAATGCAAATCAATCTAGAGGACATACAATAACCAAATGCCAATAAACGTTAAAACCGGCTAAGTTTTAACATAGTTATGAAAGTTTGAAAACTTGAGACCTATACATTAGTCATATTGCATCATAAAACACTTGATATTACAAGTACATATATTGGAAGACAGGCGGAAAGCCAACGGCCATTGCCGAAACATAGAGTATATTTTCAGATCGTGAACGAGTGTTAAAATAATACAAATATTTCTATTTGGTCTGCGTGTTCAAAAACTAAAATTTAACTCGATAGTTCACTTAAAACACGTATTAAACAAATGCGATAGTTTTTGTATAAATCAAGAAAATTAAAAATATAAAACAAGATCTCATTCATTAGGCGCTCTCATTAATTACTAAGCGTGTCAAATTACTTCCTGAAAGTTGTACGTTCCACAAAATATGCAGATAAAACCAAAAACAAAATATAATTAAAGACAAGAGAATAGCGACAATAACAAAAACTACGGCAAAGGCAACATAAAGTAGAATACAAAATAAATATTAAAAAAATTACCATATCGGCGGCAATAAAATTGATGTTTTCCTACTTAATGCTTGAGGCACAAGCAACGAGGCAGCTCGCGCTTAAGTACAGGCAACAACAACCATCAACACACATAGCAACAAAAAAATGTTTAGTAATTAAATAAAAAAAAATGGTTGGTTTTTTTTTGTTATGACTTTTCATAATTTGAAGTGATGATTATGCTGATTTCTGAATGTTTGCTTTCTTGCCCCTCAAATGGCTAAAGAGTGTGGATACATAAGGGTAGGTAGGGGTAGTGAGACGAGGGGGGATGTGTGCTGCCACTTGCACACAGCTCACACAATTTGGCAGCAGCGGCAGCAAAAATGAATTAATAATCATTTATGACAGTGGACCAAAGGCACACGACAAAACAACAATAACAAAATAACACTCTACAAACTGATTACCGGACCCTCTCTAACCACCCACCTTCTGCCCCACTCAAACTCAAACAATTGTGTGTAAAAATAAATGGCTGTTCCGCATCTGTCATCATTTTGACAACGCTTGAGTGTCGCATGTCCAAATTCATAATGAAAGCTCACAAATAGAACTTGACGCATTTTAAAAATAGCTTTTGAAAAGCTGTCAAAAAATAGAATGAATAGTTAATATGCAAAATCAGTTTATAAATACAAAAGTTATAATATAGCATTATTAAAAAATAAGTTTTAATTGATCACTGGTCGAAAAGCTGTCAAAAAATAGAATGAATAGTTAATATGCAAAATCAGTTTATAAATACAAAAATTATAATATAGCATTATTAAAAAATAAGTTTTAATTGATCACTGGTCGAGTGGGCGTGGTCAGGTTGAGCGAAGAGTAATGACTTAATTGAATTTGTGTTATTTCATGATACTCAAATGTGATATTAAAACAAGTGAGATTGCTCGCGAACGCCTAATACATACAGCCCGTTGCAAAAAAGTTCCTAGAAAAACGCAAAACAAAATTCTGCATTTGTATGTATGTATGCGTGCACATGTACACAAATGTTTCTTGCGCATCAGCCAAGCAGCTGCGGTTGGCCCCTACTACTGAAAGTCGATTCTTGATTTGCTTGTAAACTAAATTTATTATGGTTATGAAATTTTCAGGACTTTTTAAGATTATCGAAATGTATGTACAAACCAATTTGCACGTGTATAGTATTTGATTTGGAGTTTTTCTGGTTTCTTCGACACAGGGGACGATTGGGGGAGGTATCCAAAATCTTAAATATTTAACATCTTGTGTGCATTATTTATTAGATTAGATTTATCGATCTTTTTAAATAAACTTGATCTGCGTATGGTATATACGAACCAAATGAGTCCAAGATGAGTTTTCTAGCTTTTGTAGACTCTGAAATCGACGCGTTCGTACAGACAGATGGACAGGCAGGCGCCTCCTTCTGCCTATTACATACATTTGCCCAAAACCCTTTTTTACCCATTCTCAATGGGTTCAGGTTATAAAAAGCTTTTTAATAATATAATTCGTTCATACTGAAACCTTCCAATAGTATATATATCTAAACCTGTCAAATAACAGGCTCGAAAATTTTATATGATTTGGTTTAAAAATTATTTTGTTGTTACACGTTTAGAAATATTATTATTTCAGGCTTGCAGCCTCAGTTTGGGTTATATATATTTATTGGCAATAAAAATTTAAAAATTTTAAATTGTTTTAAACTTTAAGACGATGATGCGAATTCTTCTGGTTTCTATATTTTGATTCAAGGTGATATTTTATTTAAAGATAAATATAAAAAAAAATCAGACTTTAAATAACCATACATGACTATCAATATTTATAGAATGATATATATCTGTCTATCTATCTAATAAACTAATGTTATAAAAGCAAAAGCCCATAAAAATATTGAAAAATTCTAAAGTTTATTGTAAAATTAATTTCAGTTCATGCTAAAAAACACTGCTATAAAGTTTCCTTAACATCAAACTCGATTGTCCATTTTAATGCATTATTATGATAAAGTCGTATAAAAGAAAAAAAACTTGTTTGCTGCGTCATTTGACTGTCGCTTGGCATCACACGACGCAATCAATGGCTGGCTATATAAGGCCAGAATAATTCGCAGGCGTTTGCCACTGCAACAGACTCAAAGCCAGGTGCGCTACAAAAAAAACACACACACACAGAAATAATTTAACTTCCAAGATTTCCCAAACGGCAACAAATGCCACTAAATGTGGCAGCGTATGGAGCGTGACACACACCCACAATATTGCAGCACGATATGCAATGCAAAGCTATAGAAACCATAAAAATTAACAAAAATAAGAAACATAGTAAAAGCTTTAGGCCAAGTGTCAGGCAAATTGGCCGCACAATCATTAGAAATACCAGCTACATCATCAGCATCAGCATCATTATTATTATTATGGTGATTATTATAATGGCAATAACAATGCCTAAGCCGCAGTCCCAATTATTACACCTAGACATTTAATATAAATGTAGGTATATATGTTTTGGTGACTTGACATTGCTTCAAAGCGCTTCAATTTCAATTTGTATTTGAATTTGAATTGAATTCGAGGGGCAACAATTAAGTTGTCAGCATTGGACTATGCTGAACTACTCGATATAATCATCCTGCCACGGATTGACACACGCAATTATCATATTTAAAACTATAACAAAAATGGTATAAAACCAGTGTGTTCAACCTCTGCTAAAAAATTGCACGACTTTGTATTACCGTGCATTATAATCTGACAGTGGATGTGCTTATGCTAGATAGCCCTATAGCTGGTATTATGAAAGTAGATTCTAAAATCCAAGAGATATTAAAAAAATAACAAATTCGGCGAACCATCAGGAAATTAAACTACACAGAAACAAACTACACTGGAAAATGTACAAAATATCTTTTTCTAAAGGGTATCAAGCTAGCAAGTTTACAAAATAGTTCAGTAGTTTTGGCTTTTCTCAGACTACTTCAGCAGCTACGTTTGCCCTTTTGGCAAGTGCGCCCATAAACTGACACACGCCCACAAATACACACACGCGCACTCAAAGCGATTTGAAATCAACATGAAGTACTTTTGGCAGCGTCAGTTTTGTAAGCTGCTACTGAAACATTCGAAAAGGTGAGAGACGGAGCGGAAAGGGGTAAAGGGGCAAAAGAAGTAAGAACGGTTAAAAATCGGTTATAGCTAGAAAAAAAACCAATATATTTGCAGTTATGAAACCAAAGAGCTTTTCGTTTGCCGTCATCAGCAGCGAAAGAAACACACTTATTTAGACAGCGCAAAGAAAATCGAGGAGAGTCCAACAAAATTCTTACAAATTGGGTAATTTCAGTGATGATTTAAAGAATCAAAGCATTATCCAATAAAATCTTTTAGATTGGTATATATAGAAAAAATATATTGCACTTTCAAAATATCTACAAATTTGCTTTCAACTTGTTTTAAGTTTACTTATAAAGCTTTTGTAAAGCGCGTGTGGAGTGCATTAAACAAATAGAGCATTCAAAGTTCGGTTAGATAAAGATTTGCATACATCTTATGGTAAGTTTATTGTTATATGTTATATGTTATAGCTTGTCGTTGCAGCTCTTGGCTGGTATTACTTCGACTTGGTTGGCATTTCAATTGATTTACTGCGGCAGCTCCAAGCAACCATTTCACCTTTTCCTATTGTATTTTGCCTCATTTATTGCTTTTGTTTGGTCGAGTGCATGAATCAATGAATGAACAAATGTGCGATTGAGTGAGTGAGAGAAGCAAACAAACAAATACGAGTATGCATGAGTATAATTTGTGAGTTGAAAATATACAAACATATATAGATACACAAACACAGTTGAGAGGCAGCGCGTCGGCAGTCACTTGTGCGAATATTTCCGCAGGTGTTGAGTGGCATTTTATGCGATTGTTGTTGGATGTTAATTGTTGTTGTTGTTGTCTATGCGGGAATCGTGACATGCAGCTTGACTTGGCACTTGGCCACAGAGCACACAAATCCAAAAGCCGCATCGCTGACGTCACTCGATCAACGAGCTAAATATATATTCCGAGCTTGTGTGTGTTTGCAAATATTTTTTTTGGCGACTTCCACGGAGGCAAATCAATTAGCCAATGTAGTCAAAAGGCCAAATTGCAAACTGCAACCGTTACTCTATACCCTTGCCAACAAAAATTTAATTAAAATCTTTTTTGAGTGCCGATTAAAATCTTGAACGAAAATTGCTCAATTGTTGCGGCTTGCGACATTTTGAAACCGTTGTCTCTGCAGCGCTGCGCTGCTGCTGCTGCTGCTGCCTCAGAGACGTTTATCTTCCGCTTGGCATCAGTTGGCAAAGGGGCACGCCAACACCAAAAACAATAACAACAGCCTGCCTGTGCATATATATATGTATCTCTGCTAATGAATTTCAAGAAAAAAAAACCGCTTTTTGGTAATACATTCATATTCACAAACTATTCAATCAACGGCGCAAATAGGGGGCGGGAAGCATCAAACTGTTGCTGTTGCTAGTTGTTGTCGTTGTTGTTGCTGTTGTTGTTGCTTCAACAACAAGGAAAAACAAACAATTCGTATACAACTTTTAACGAGAGTCAATTTAGAAACCGCTTGACGAGGGCTGCTTAAATAGTTTGTTAACTCAAAAAACAACAAGCGTCACAGACTTTTTACATATAAAAGAATCAAAATGTTGCATACTTCGTTTACAGTTTCATAACAGTTAAAATAATATCGTAAAGTGGTTTCCTAATTGAAGGTACCGTGAACTTTAAACTTTGCGTTTTAAAAGAGCGGAAGTGAGCGATGCATTCATATTTTTGAATACTATAGATAAACATAAATATATATAAACATAATCACCCTTAGGTATATTTATATGTATATATATAACGCAATATTTAATCCAATCAAATTTCATAAAATTAAAAAATAAATGAAATAAATTATAATCTGGAATAGTGCTGATTTAATTAATAATTTAACTCATTGTTTCTTTTTTTTAAATATTTTTTAAAATAAGCCGTCATAAGGCATTGTGTTTTAATAGTATTTTATATTCAATATACGTTATGTGAATCTTGACACGAACATTTATTAAATAAAAATGCCCAAACCTATATTATTAAAGTTGACCTTAAAAGTTGAGAAACCTATAGCAGATTTCTGGCTCTTACATTTTTAAACAACATAACTTTTGTTTTAGCAACGATGAGCCATTTAAGAGTGCTTTAATTAATACTGATCAATATTAGATATGTATACATTATATATTTATCAGCACATTAATATTAAATTATCATTTATATTATTATGTGCGATCTACTAAAAAATTGTTTTTTAGATTATAAATATTTTTAAATCAATTAATTTATATTAAAGAAATGCTACCATAATATTGCTCTTTAAAAATTCTAAGTTTTTCAAAAACTCTAGTATAAAAAGTAGCTTTTTTAAAATCAATATGTTTACCCGATTTTTGTCGTCGTAACTAGCACTTAAACTAGTGAGACTGCGGAGAAGGTTTTATAGAGTTGCAGTGGAATTACCACGGGTGGGGTTCAGACTATAACTTATCTTTATTTGAAAATTCTGGGATTTGTGTGTTAGAAATCGGGAAAAATATGTTTTTTGTTGATAGATGTCGCTCTTGTAGTCAGTCCTTGCAGTGCATGGGAATAACATGATCCCATTGCTCAACATTAATGATCTTATAATAAATTATATTTTGTTCATATTGCTACTAAACTAAACTAAATGTGCATCTTAATACACTATATATCAAAGACTGTGAAAATATTTCTATCGCAATCTTGCAATTAAATAAAATAACCCTTCTCTTATCCAATTATATATATTTGTGTTTATAAAAAATATGTTTATATAGTATATACATATATTGTGGCAATAACTCACCTGTGAGTGTCACATTGACGTGCATGAGGCCAATGTGGGTGCCGATGCGGGCGGGCAGCTTCTCGCGTGAGAAGGCTTTGTATGGTGCAATGATGGTTGCATGTGCCACATGCCACGCCGAGCCCAAGCGGGTGACTGCAAGAAGAAGAAGTAGAAGAAGAAGAATAAACAGTGACAATTTGGAAATAAACGAAGCTAAGGCCAGCGAGTACTCACTCAGTATGACTAGACCGACAAAGAGGCTCAGTGTGACCGTCGAGAATGTTGTGAACTTCTGTAAATTTGAAATCGAGATGGGCGGATTAAAATTATATGCTAAAGCTATATGATTGCCTTGGCACTGGGTGTGCGTTTGTGTGTGTGTGTGTTGTAAATCAAAGCGTAATTGCAATTATATAAGACGTAAGCGATTTAAAGCCAGTTATGGCCAACAACTTGGCCAATTGGCGGGCTAATTGAATAAGCCACTCAAATTGGCCAAACTGGCTAACTAAGCAATTGAAACAGAGAAAGAGAGAGAGAGAGATGAATAGAGGGGACAGCAAAGGGCGCGCCACGCAAAACAGGTTACATAGATTTATATCTGACATCTATTGAAAACGTGCCGACGATTATGATTACAGCCGTCCGTTTAATTACGAGACGTAGACAAGATGGCAGCAGCGTGAGAACCAGCTAAGAAACACGTACCACAGCAGACCCGGCCAGAGACCCGCCTGGGATATCATTTAGTTAATTACAAGTGTACAACGTTAAGTGAAATATAAACATTAAGCGTGCACATATGCATATATAGTATAGAACAAGTTCTTTGGCATTGTAAATGTTAAAGTTAAACAATACTGCAAGTCCTTGACATGAACGTAAACTAGTTCTAGGAACTGGAATAAACAAAATCAAAATTAACATAGTCTTTTTAACATTTAAAGCCGACTAGACTCTAATTTCCTGAACAACAAGTTTAATAAATCTTATGTTAGGCAACAATTCTTAATTTGTGCATTATATCTAAAGTATTAATTATTTTTTTACTATTATCATATATTATGCAATTTGTGTATTAGCATAGAAGGGACTTTATTTTAAATTTTTCTGTGTAAAAGTGAAACGTGTCGTGTATGAAAATTTAATTATTTCTCATTATTTCTCTGCCTAAAACAACATTTAGAAGTAAAACATATCAGTTCTTGTTTTTTGCATTATATCTTTTAGCGTCAAGTTACGCTAAACAATATCTCTTAAGTTCTAAAGTCAAGTAACATGTTTACTCGAACGTACTCTTTAAAATAAATAAATGATATAAAACGTTACGCGACAAACAAAAATATGTTTTCTTTTTACTTTTAATTATTTTAAAATTCACCTCCCAAACTCACCTGTTTACGCACTCCCGGAAATATGACAAGAAATGCCACGTAGAATGTGGCAAATAGCACGGATACTGCCACAATGGACACATCGCCCGTGACAGGCGTCCGATTTGAGAATGAATAAAGCGTTGGACCGCCATCGTCTCGAAATGCGTCGAACCAGCCCTTCATTCTAGATATATGTATATATGCTATATGCTGGCGGTATCTGCAAAAGTGAGATCAGAAGAATAACATCATATTAATTTTTAATGTCGAATATTGATTGATATGTCGACTAAAAGATTTTGCAATACCTTGTGGAAAGACATAATTAAAAAACTGATTTGTGTGTTTAGACAAAAAAAAAGCGACATTCAAATACTAAACTACAGTCGGTCGTGGTAGACGCTAATAATGTTTTAAAAATTTAATAGGGCTGGGTTAAGGGTATCTTCTTGTGGGGAGCTCTCAACTATAGCACTCTCACTTGTTATTTATTAATTTTTTATTTTGCTGTGCATGTATTGAACTGTTTCGAAAATTTTAGATCACTTAAATCGTCAATTAAGCTTTATGGATTCGAGCGCATATTCTATGCGTAACACACATCGTGACACAATTATAAAAACTCATTGCTAGTGTATACAAAAAATATACACACAGATGCCATCTTCTGACAGTTGCCAGCTGCCAATTGTCAGATGGATTTGCACTTTGCGGTTCGGTTCGGTTCGTGACTAAGCGCTTAGGTTGTAGATAAAACCCCCAAAAACAGAAACTGAGATGAAGATTGCGACTGAAGCTAAGTTAAAGACAAGTGACAGGCAGCTCAATGCTCAATGCATCCAAACCGATCGGTAAATTAGTTGGATAAACACATAGACAATCCAAAGGTAAGGTTCAATTTGATGTGATTTTTAATTTAAGACACCCCGTGCTTCTACTAACCGGAAATGTAAAGATAAACTTAAATATAAACACAAATGAATTGAATTACCAAACCAACAGAATTTGAACAAAGGAATTGAAATATAAGCGCTCAGCAGAACTTGTTAGAAATGAAAGATTTGAAGTAAGAAGAATGAAACCAGAAATACTTAAGATTTAGAACCGGATTCAAAATCCGTCGGGGCAGGCCTCGAGGTGGCTAGCAACAACAACAACAACAACAACAGCAACAGCAGCAGCCACAGAAATAGCAACGGCAATAATCATCATCAGCTGTTACCATGACGTAGTCAAAAGTTATAATTAAGTGCCGATCAAATTGAATAAGTGAGAACCAATAATACGGTAAGCGTGACGAATCTTTGAATACCCTAAGCAAAAATGCGACCCACAACTAAATATATGCTATCGAAATCCCGCAGCTGACAGGCTGAAAACAAGAAAATGTTAGTGTTTTTTTAAAAGCCGGTTTATAATAAAAACCATTAAAATAATTTACGTCAAGGCGCATTTTCGTTTATTTCAATAAACTAGATAAGAAAACGATATAGTTAATAGTTTAAAGCTTTTGTTGCTTACATTTACCAATTTAAATTTAGTTAAATCATAATACAAATTTGTGTTTTTTTAAATATATAAGGCCCAATGAAATAAAGGCCAAATGTCTATCATATCTATAAATATTTTAAAAATAAAATCATGTGAAAAGTGAACAGATATTCGGAACATTATAAGAATGAGACTTGGGCGGAGATCAAGAAAAATTGGAAAAACTGGAGAAGACAACAGAACAAATTTAAGCCGTTCAGATCGACTTATTTGAGATCATGAGAGCCGCATAGAAATGTATTACGAATTTCAGAAGAATGAAATAGACAATTCGTAAGAAAAACTAAAGAAAAAATAATCAATTCAAAAAACTTAAGCTATAAGCTTTTTTAAAGAAGGAAAACGATTATTGCAACTTACATTAAAGAAGGAAAACGATTATTGCAACTTACAGTAGAACAAATTTTTAAATACACTTATTTTTATTTAATTAAATGGACACAGGGTACTCATAAAAAGAGAATTGCGCATACGCAACGTGTTACGTGCGCTGGCACGCGGATGTAAGTGAGCTCTTTGGGTATTATTGTAGCATTGAAGTATTTAAGTATCTGCGCAACTGGGTTTTTCCCCGGCGGCAAATACAAGTTCTGACTTTGTGAAAGTTGACGAGCCCTGCGGGGCTGACAACCAGTGCGAGAAAAAGAGAAAGATTTGATAAAGTCACAAAAAATTACAGCTTGACTTGTGGTGCTCCGTGTGAGCTCATCTAGAATTTGTAGACTGTTTTTAAAAGATAATTTATATCCTAACCTTCAACTTTAAGTAAATATTTTGGTTTGTTAAATAGCTTTGTTTAATGGCGAGTATATATAAAGCTGATTTAAAATTTCATTCAGTGTAAAAAAAATACACTTTTCAAACATTTCTTTTTGCTTGCAAAGTTCACTTACCAAACTTGTCAATAAAAAACCGGCATAAAAATGAATTTTTTCGTTGTGTTTTAATTTTTTATTTATATTTATTTTTTTGTAATTTAGATAATTGTGTTGCAAATACAATTCACAGTGTCGTCCAATTTTTAATGCAGCTGCTAAATAATATCCAAGCAATAATATTAGCATTTGTTATATCAATTGATTAATTGTATGATTTTGATTAATGAAGCATGACACACACACACATACACACACACATATGTTTACTGTAGCAGGCGAGTAACACAAAATAATAAATACAAAATATGATGTTTTTTTTTTAACTTAATAAGTTTTAAGTCATTGTTTTCACAGCTTTTTACATGTGTTTGCGAAAGCGAATTTTTGTTACTTTACTTTTTTATTTACGTTTAAAATTTGAATTATTCACTTTATATATATTTTGTTGCACCCACTGACTGGTCATTGTTGTTTTTTTTTTGTGTTGCTTTTGGTGCTGCCGTCAACCGGTTTTTGGCTTTAAGTAGTCAACGCTGCCTGACTGCACATAAATTGCATTTTATTTTTAAACCCCGGTAATAAATTGTTTCATTTATAATTAGAATTTTCCACTAGCTGACAGCACGAAAAGCACGCAAGTTTTGGTAATAAGATGGAAATAAATATGTTAAAATAATGTAAAATCAAAAATCTCATTTGTAGCTGTTTTTGCTTTTGTTGTCGCTGACCTTCGCATAGTTGCTACAGGAGCTGTCGCTGTTGCAGTCGCCGTTGCCGACGCAGTCGCATTATTAGCTCGATTACCTAACAACAACAAAAACAATGCAACTGCTGCTGGCGCTGACGCTGCCGCTGCCGGCGTCGCCGCTGGACTTGGCACCAAAACGTAACGCGTCGCATTGCATGTGGAAATCATAAAGCGCATTACGTTATTACGTTACTTACTACACAACGACTGAACGCAAAGGCAAAAAAAGCTTTGCGTGTGTCTGTCTAGCAGCAAACAACAACAACAATGGCACAGACATTACAGTTACAAAATGAAACCGAAACTATGCAATGGCAAAGCAAGGCAAAAACAAAACACAACGAAACAGCAGCAACAGCAACGCCCCAGTGAGCCACCAACAACAGCATCAGCATCCAATGCAGCTGCCTCTCTATCTCACTTTCCGACTCTCACTCTCACAGCACGCTGCAGCTTTTCAAGTCCAACGAAAGTGAAATTTGTTATTGCGCTCCCCTTCTTGCTGCTGAGTATTTTTTTTTTTTTTTTCGTTGGTTGAGGAAATGAAGTAAACATGAAATTGACATAATCAAGACGCGGTGCGGACTGCAAATGTTTTAAAAGCTCTCTGGCGCGACGTCGCTGCCTGCGTTACAGGTTTTTGTGTCGTGCTGCTTTTGCTTTCTGTTTGCTGCTGCTGCTTGTTTTTGTTTTTGTTTTTTTTTTTTTTGTGGCTTTTGCTCTGTGTGTTCAATGAGCGCTGGTGCGTGTAAATATGTAAGAGTCGCCTTCAACCGGCTTTTTGTGCGATTTTTTTATGACTTTCTTGTTGTTGCTGGGTCTGTTTGTGCGGTTAGTTTTTGGCTGCACTTTTTTGCGCTGGTCAGTTTTGGCGTGGGTCAGTTACATGTGCAGCACAGCACATAGGAAATAAACTGCAGATGAAGTAATCGACAGAAAAAGAAAAAATTATAAAGCACCTGAAGAAAAAGCAACAACAGCACGGCACAAATGGGCGTTTTATCGTCGTTTGATGCATACGCACATATACATACGCGTCTGCACACAGAGGGCGTTAAAACGGTAAAGTACACAAGAAAGCCCCTCCACCTTCTCATAAGATAAAAAAAGAGCGCGCGTGGAATAAGTAACACAAAGGCAAAGGGAAAACTTGCATAAGAAATACTGTGCATGCAGAGCGAGACAACAAGCTAGCAAGAGAGAGCCAGCATACGAACAGAACAGAAGCTTTGAAGTTCTCGCGTTGTTTTATTTTCTTTTTCTTTTTTTTTACTGCTGCTTTAGTCGATTTGTTTTAAGTTTTTTATTTTTAATTTCAATTGTATTGTTGCCTTACGCAGTCTCCACAGATTTTGTTTATGCATAAATAAATAAATTTTGAGTGATTATTTCAGTGAGAAGATTTTTATATTATTTCTTGTTTTCAATTTTCTTATAATTTTTTTCATGTAAATTATTGTGTAAATACAATTACGCCACAGCAATGACAACAAAATACGCTTCAATGCATTTTTTGTATTATACAAAAGAATTGCACAATTTTTTATTAGCTCAAATAAAATGTATTTTATTTTATTGCCGTTAATTGCATTTGCACACATAATTTTGTGCTCATTTTTTAACGCACATTTATTTAGTTTGAAGTATTTATATAAACCACACAGAGAGCGAAAGACGATCACAAAGCAGATGAACAATGAAATAGACAGAGAAGCCTCAAACTGGCCCGTTATTTTATTTATTTTTTTTTGTCGAATTATAAAAAATTTAGCAGCGGGTTTTGTTTACCAAAATTTGTGTGCTGTTTTTTGCAAACTTTTGCGTATTTTATTGAGTTTTTGTGCTGTTTTAAATTTAACTTAGCGCCCGGCGCATAGCACAAAACACAAAAGCAAACGAACCAAAAAGTAAATTTTTTCGTTGTACGTGATTGTTGGACTGCGCCTGCGCGCAAAGTTCGCGTCTCGTTGCTATTTACCTTGCGCCGTCGCGTCCGCATTAAACGCCAGTCGTTGGCAAACTGAGCGTCGTTGAGAACTGAGCGCCAGACAAAACACGCACAGAGAGCGCGCGAGAGATCACATTGAACACGCCGTTGAGAGCGCTAAAAGCTTTGGCAGTTGAAAGCTTTTTAGCACTGCCGCCAAAGTGAGTGTGAATTTATGACATAGCCTTATGCACTAATAAAACTATACAAAAACAAGAACTACTCCTGCTGCTGCCGCTGTTGGGACCTTGCCAGCCTATTTGAGCTAAAAAAAACTCGCTCACTTTGAGGCGACCTCACACACAATTCAAAATTAATAAAGCAAGTCAAGAATTTGCAATTAATTAAATAGAAATAGTAATAACATAAAACAAAAAACGAAAAACCCCAACCGCTGTCACATGTGATGAAAAATAAATACCAAAAACAGTAACGATGATAATCACTGACATGTTGGAAACGTATGCTAATTGAATTAGCATCGAAATGACCGCTGCTTGTGCATTGCATATAATTAATATTTAATTTACTAATTGAATTTTTAGTGCTGACTACCGTGCAGCAATCAGAGTGTTAGCCTCTTTGATCTCTGCTCGGACATACACACGCAATATGGGTATGTCGTTAAAGATCTTGACAGTCGCAAATTTGGTAGGTAAACACAAAACCAGGCAGAACCACTCGCAAGAGTTTAGACGTAGCCATAGACGAGGGGCAAATGATGCAACTGTTATGATGTGCCAAATTAGCCATAAAAACATATACTACTAACAAATCTTACAGTATAAAAAGTACATCAAATACGTTAGTAGTTTAACTCGAGTAATTGTTGTTTCTGAGCGCGCATATTTAAGATTGGCAAATATAAAAAGTTTGCTTAACAAGTTAAGTGCATACATAAAACCTTAAGACATAAACATTTTTCAAAATAATATTATTTTAATGTTATTTTATGATATCTGTATATACATATTTCTGTTGTGATCGGTTCATATACATTTATTTAATATAGTCTAAGTGTAATCAATAACATTAATAATAACATATTGAGAAAAAAATATTCATAAAACATATTTATATTTCATTTATAAAATTCTCCTTTTGTATATATATTATATTTCACCTTTTGAAAGAATTTACTATTATGCAATATTCATAATAGGGTATTATTTTTTAAATAAATGTAAGTACATATATTCATACTAAATATTTTGAATATATAGCCGTATTTTGGTATTTGTTCATAGAAGGTTCAATTATTTTTGCTCCGTTAAATAATTGTCTCATCATAATATAATAAAATCCTTAATCTTTTTAAAGTAAACTTATTTTTATTTTCTTCGGTCTTTTCAACAATATATTTAAGTAAATAATCCTTGTATCAGCTGTAAATTATTTTTAGTCTGTTTTCTTAAATACTTATAAATAACTTGTTTTTATCACTCAACATAAGATTTACAGTTCAATATTCATGATATACTAACAACGGCTTACAATTTGAATTTTGAACCGAAAAAAATTTATGAGGAAGAACAAGAAAAGAAGAGTGCCCATTATAAAAGTATCAGTTGTATTGCGTCAAGTTCGTTGCCTAAGTCTTTTGTTCTAGCACCATTTTAATGCTAAATTATCACCTTGAAACCAACATAAGACTTATTGAACTCTAATAATCACTAATAAAACACGTCAGCAGCCCAGGTCCAAGAAAAAAACAAAAATAAAACCACTGCTACCACAAAATATTTTAACTAAATTGGCGTACAAGGCCGTGACGGTCAGTGACTGAACCCAGGCAGATGAGACTGGAAGAACTGGATGGGTCTGAACCAGTTGCTAGACTTGCAAGCAACTTGTATGCAAAATGCCCTTTACTGAAAATTTGATTAAAAATATATTTGTGCAAAAAAAAATTGTATTAAATGTGTTAACATTAAAAATATAAACTTCTGAACTACGCAAAAGTGGCTACCGGAGTTTATGAGTAATAATAAAAAAAGAAAAATAAAAAACAAATTCCATCCGGATGTGTCGCCAGTATTTTGAGACTTGGAATGTGCACAAAACATGCCGAGGACGGTCGTTGGTCCGTCGAGACCCCAAGCTACTACAAAAATACAAAACATAATAACAATATATAGTATACCATATACAAATGTACAGTGTACACTTATCAAGATACGTGTTTTATTTTAGAATTCAACACACGCTTCCACTGTTCCGAACTGACTCAGATTGCTTAAATCCAGAAGCTGAACTCAATTTGATTCATAACTCAACCTGTCTGCGTATCAAAGATACAGAGCACTCGAAAGAAGAAATAAAAAGGTTAAAGAAAAATATATATGCAATAAAAGCGAAAGGGAATTGAGGGACTTGTGCTTATAATTAGAGTGACGAATGCACTTTGCTCAAGTTCAAGGTGAGAGCCGAGCGTACAGCACCGGTCAGTGGGGCAATTGGGGAAGGGCAACATGTAATTATGATAATAATCGAAGTGAGTATTATGTTGAAAGTTGATTGTAATTGTGATATAGTTTATAGGTAATGTGAACTGGTTTTTATTGACATTTATTATATGTTAAATATCTGGGAATTTTAAACAGTCGTTTAACTGGTATATTCCACTCGACATACATATACAATGTATATGTGTGTGTATATAGAATTTCCTTCTAGTTAAGACTCAATATTCGAAATTAAAAAATTAAAATTAAAAAATTCATAAATTCATATACATATAATAAATATCTAAAGTGATTCATAGATTCAAAATTTCAAAGAAATATAAAACATTAAATAAATTTTAATAAAAGCAAAGTTGAAGGTTAATTTGGGTAATATAATTATAGTTATCTCATTGCTCTCTGCTTGGCAGCTGTATTCCCAACAGGCTGTTAACAATCGATTCTTCTTCTTCTTAAAATTTGTACATTTAATGATCAGAATTGCCATCTCACTCGCACTGATGGCATTTAATATGCCGCTAATTACCGCCATTACACAAAAGCGACCCGAATGGCTTCCTCATGTCAAGATTCTAGGCAACTCAAATCGAGTAGCACAGATTAGTTATGGTTATGGTTGTGCGCAACATTAGAGCCCCTCCCCCACGGGTTCAAGAACTAACTAACGATTGTATTAAAACATAAAATGGATAGCTTTACATACAACACCAACAATGACAATAGTTACGAGTGGTCTGCGGTTCAAATTAGCGATGAATGCGTGATTAGAAATATTTGTAATTTGTTTATAAAAATAAAAAATTATTGAAATTTAGAAAGTATAGTTCCTAAAATATGAATAAGGACCAATAAAAATATATATTTAGTTTAGATAGAATAGGTTTGTCCATGAATAGATTTTTCATATTTTCTATAGAATCTCGTGTCACGCGTTCATCGCCAGTATTGTGTATGATTTGTCGCGAGGGGTGAAGGGTAGCTGTTCACCGAACCGTTCATTAGGCTGACTCGCGGTAACCACGAGTTAAGATTTTCCTTTCGTTTGGCTTATTGTTAATGTGTGCACTTAACGTCGCACAACTACAAATTAAAACTAATAATAAATGCGCAAAATTATTGTGTGAAACTTGCATAATAAATGCGCCCTCAACTGGCCAATTATAATTATAATAACACTAATAATAATAATAATAATTATTATTATAATCATAATGATTAAAATGTACGTATCACATTGTGTATTTACGGCGTACTTCTCGACGGGGGCGTGGCCCCCATAGACTAGAACCGACTTCGTGTCGACCTCAGCTCCATTCGGTGTTTCGCACTGCTAATTAAAACATTATTGCCACTAACCATGGCCCGAGGCTGATTTTGCATGCGACCAATGCGAGTCGATCGATAGAAGCCAAAAAACCGACAGACAAGTGGCCCCAAAAGCTACTATATAAAACGGTAGGTAACAGTTGTCAGCTGTCATAAAAAACTAAAAACAAAAAATAACAAATGCAAAAACAACAAACAAAATTTGAAATAATTGTAAGCTAAAATTGGCGACGTTTAAATACTCTGGGTAAAATATATAGATTTTTCTATATACTACACACAAATAATTGATAAATTAAAATATGATAAGATTTCAGGTTATTAAAAAATGAATGATGCAATTAAAATTTTTTTAAATTAACAGTTTATTACCTATAGGGTCTTTTAAATTGTTATTTACTTAATTTATATCGATTTTTCCTGAGGTAGTTTAATAATATATTCATCTATTCATTAGCATGTAATTTAATGTGCTATGGTAAATATATAATTGTAATTAAATAATATATTGATTTACTCCGGTATATGCATATTAGCTGACATAATTAAAATGCCCCACCGCAAGGGTATAATCAGCTGAAGAAGAAGAAACAACCTGGCGACGCACGACAACAACTTCAACAACAACAAGACAGTCAATTGCTTATTGATTATTTGATTTGTTTAACATGCAGGCGGATTGTTCCAATTTTGATCGGTTTATCGCCTTTGCATGCGGGCGCTAATAGTTTTGAACCTGAAATAATTTTTTATTTTTTGCTTTTGGCTATTTTTTGTATGCCAGTGGCAAGGCTGAACCAAGTCTCACGGAGGAGGAGGTGTTGGAGACGAGCTGTGGAAGTAGGCGATATATAGTTTTGGGCAGGGTCTCGTATTTTGGCAGGCCGTCAATTAGAGCTCTTGCAAATTATAAGATTAAATGGGTTAATGTTTTGACTTCCTTGCCTTGACCATTTCAACGACTTTGATAAGCGTTAATTAACAAATAAGAATTGCCGAGTCGAAAGTGATCAATTAGGCAGTTACCCTGCAAACAGTTCTAAAGCAATAAGATCAATAATTATGGATGCAGATTAAAATATATACATTACATATTTGTATTCAATCAATAATATATATAATACATATACAAGCTCTTTAATTAACAAATTATGAATTCTGTGTGGGTAAAAGCTTTTGTCATATTTTTATAGCAATTTGTATACCCTGTAATCAATCAAGTTGAGTGAACTTTAAAGGTTTCTTTATCGCTCTCAGTGTCATTGTCAAAATGATGTCTGGTGCCTGGGTGGCCCAATGTCTGATTGACAATGATTGACAATTAAGTTGCGAATGTGTCAGGTCTCTTAATATTCACACACACACACACACACACGCATACAGTAAGTTTGTAAGCTTATAAAATAGCTACCATTTATGTGGAGCATTGGCCCGGCTTATTATGGCCAACTGGTCTGAAGGTTGGATCGAAAGTGTGTGCCGCATTTGGCTAGGAAGTTGTTAGTTACCCATTGTGGGTGCCTAATTGGAAAACAATTTTTTTTTATTTATTTTTTATTTTTGCAATGCGACGCGTGGACGCAGATTGGGATAAGACGAGCATCACTATGTGATCATTAACCATCAAAACATTAAATTATTGGGATTTTCTTTATTCATAGACAAGGGCATCAGATCATCTACGGAAGGTCAGTTTGTCTAGAAAACTAGCTTTAATTGTTAGGAAAATTATTAAATGAATTTGTATATGTATGTATTAAATGTATTTTGAAGCCTTTCATTTTTTTCTGAAGTATTCCCACCCACTAAAACCACCTACAATTCGATATAATTTTTTAAGAGCTATGTACAAAAATTAATGAAACGTTGTAAGCTCTATATAATAGACTGAAAATTACTTTAATACTTTTAAAATTAGTTATATACTTTTTAATTTAATATGATATACATTAAATGATTAAGTGACTCTTTCATATAGTAGGCCCCATGAAGCCACACAACTTTAAGGTTATGTGTTATGAAATTCCCCCTAATAAATTAGATAGCCAACTTGTACCCCCATAACTTTACATCATGGCCACATTTCAGACACCCCGCAAGTGGCCACCTGAATCAAAGCTCAGGCGGAGCAATTAGCTGAGAACCGCCCAAGTTGCGTGCCGCTTGTCACATCAACAACAACAGCAACAACAACAACAACAGCAACAAATCTAAAAACAAATGGCAAAGCGACGCGAGTGACTTGCACGGCGAAAATATTAAAAATTAATTAAACAAAAAGTCGCTACTAATGTAAGAAACAATATAAAACACATTTAACGTGCACTTGACCTTGGTCGGGCGAAGGGGCTTCGAAGCGGGGCGGCGACGTGCGAGGGGCGACGGTCGACGGGCGCGTTGAGCGGCCAAAGACAAAACAAGCGAAAATCAAAACAATAAAACACAAAAGGAAAGTCAAGTGTGGACACAACGAATTACGTATACACTTTTTCATACGTTTGTCAAATTACAGTATATAAAAATTAAAAATATTAATGAATCAAGCAATTTCTCATATATGATTTATTTATTATTACTTATTTTTTTATTTATTTATTTTTATTATTTTATTTTTTTTATGATACTTATTTATAAAAAAGAAGAAATCGCTTTAGTTTCATTTTAATATTAATTTTTTGCTAGCTTATGTTATATATATAAAACTTTGTTTTATGTGGGGAAAAAATAAATTTTGTTTTTAAGTGCCTTTAACATGATCAAGTTTAAAAATTTTAATTTACTATGCAATTATTAAGAATACGTAGGAAGCGATTTATATATGATTTAACCTTTAATTGAAGTTTCGACTCAAGTTTCAGAATTTATTTAATTACATATTTTTCAGAATGACATTCAATTAACAGCAACATCGAATGATTTTTTCCTTTATATTTTATGTTATGCTTAACAACGTAGTTAAACTAATCTAATCTAAAAGTGTACAACATGCTGTTAGGGGCGTTCAGTCTCAAGGGGCTGCTAATGTGGCATGTGCGGGGGGTGTGGGGCCAGTTGGCGGAGGGGGCCTGTCCTCGTCGCAAGCACGCCGCGTAATTCGCTGGCGACAGTTGATTTTGATTTAGATTTCAATTTGGATTTTGATTTCGACGTCGAGTTTCATTTACTGTGTCGCTATTTGAACTTCATGAATTTCATTTTGTGCGTAGCAGTCGGCAATTTTTTTTATTACGCGCTTTAAAATCCCAAGGCGAGCTTACATGGCGTATACGCAATCTATTATTTATTTATGACGTTTGCCACGTTGCGTGTAATTGACATTCGCACTGATTACTTCCTTATTTGGCGGCCCCGGCTGACGCATAGTTTGAACAATTTTTGATTTTTGCTTTTAATACTTTGAAAAAAAAAGTGAGCGGAAAACACTTGATGTAAGACAGCTTCTGGTCACGTGTTTTGTTTCATTGATGTGAAAAGGAAAATCAGATGATCAGATCAATCCCACAGAATATATAGTCCAGAATAATAAACCAAAATAATTTGTAGTACTAAATTTTTTTAGAATCGTATTATAATAGTAATTTAAAAAGCTTTAATTCTCTATCGAAATTCTACAAATACTTTGTACTACTTTCTTTTGTAGATACATTCCAAATTTATAGTTTCAAGTTTTTCTTTACAGACAAACAAACAAAAATTTTAAAAAATTAGATATACATATGTTTCTGACAGTCTATCTACTCCAAGCTTTTGATATGCTTGCTTTTAATACCAATTCAATACTCTGAGTATCCATAATAACTTGATTTTAGCTACTGTCAATTACAACTACGATTTATTGTTGTTAGTTGCTGCATTAAAACAAAAGACTTAAGCAAAAAACTTGCCATTTTTATTGTTTTTGTTGCATGCAAAAAGGTGAAAATATGCCATTGTTGCCTGCCTCGTCTTACCTCACCTTGTGCGCAATAAAATTCATTGAAACAATTTTCTTATTTTTTGAATTGTAATTACGAGTAAATTCTAAAATATATTGTTGACCTTAGAATCAATATCAAAAGCAGAGAGACTAATTGTATTGCCATGACTTTTGCACTAACGGTGTTAGCGTCCACGAAATGTCAAAAATTCTGAACTGCTATTTTCAAATAAGTTCAATGTCCACTTTCACGTCAGAAGAGAAACTAGATGGCTTAGTATTTCCAATCAAAAACAATGTTTTATCGCATAAAATAAGCCTGCAATCTAGTTAGTATCAGCAAATAAAGCATTAGGTTTAGGTTTAAAAAATATGAAAAAATAAATGTGCGCAAGTCAGCATTATAAATAGAAATGGCCGAACAAGAACAAGAACTCGTTCCAGAAAGTACTCGCCCATCAAATACACGGACTTCTCGATGGCGGCACAGACCAATAACATCAAATAAAAAACCGCAGCATCTGGCATCCCAATAGTACAGTTGTCCTCACGGTGGGCTTCACCTGGCAAATGGTTCGTTTACAGCGCAGAAAGTAGCGCGTGCGCTCTTCGAAAACTGGAGTACTCAGACCCTAAAATAAATTGAAGAAGAGTATTGGCCGTGCGTTGTTTCACATTTATATTGTGTGTATTTATCGGCGTTCATCTTCTGGTCATCCCCCATCTTCATAGCATTGCACCATGCGCCAATTGGCTCGTTGGAATTACAGTCGGCGCTAACCAACTCTGTTGCCAGATTTTTGTTCATCGGATCTTTTGATCGTCATTAAGACATTACCCGACTAACCAATTCGTACGGATTAACCTATCTCTGCAGTGGCAGATCCTCGTTGGATGGCGACTCAGTCGGTTGCATTTCCACTTGTGGCTGTTCAAAAATTGATTCAAATGTAGTGCGGAGATCCGGGTAAAAACGTACTTAAACAACGACATAAAATAGGTGACCGGAATAAACCAATTCATACTAATTTTCAAAATTAAAACATTTTTGTGATGTTCCAAGAAAGTAGCCTATTGTTTATAAGCAAAACGTCATCTTGAAAAACAATACAATTTTAATTAAAAAAAGATAAATATTTGTTTTCTGTGAAAGCCGAGTCAGCATCAAGGACCGTTGTTCTTTAGAGGACTTTTGCAATTTATCAACTTGACTGTTTTTCAATTCTACAGCATCTTAACTTTTCGGTACTCACGTTTTACTTTTTAAAAAATATTTCATTATTCTTAACTAGAAATAAACTAAGGACGGACTATATAGATACTCAGTGAAACCATGATTTACGGATAGCTTGTAAAGTTTTATTTATTTACATAATAAAATTAAATATTGAATAATACAAATACATGGATAGAATATAAATATAATTAAAAATAAAATGTAGAAGTAATTGTTTATCGAAATATGAGTATTCTAAGTTTTTGTTCTGATGGATGTTCGCTCAAGAGAGCTTTCACTGTAGCTATAGAGCTTTTTTTCCATTCACTGTTATTAATAATTACGCGCTTATTTTGGATATTTTTTGTATACATAATTTATTTTTGTTGCCCCACGGCGCACTTTAGTTTTCGCCTCGCAGCATCTTGAAAAACGATTAAAACACTCAAAATCAACAACTAAAGCAATAATAAGAAACAAACAAATGCTGTGCACACGCTCGCTACAACAACAACAACAATAATAATAATAACAAAAATCAACTTAAATGGCAAATAGATCGTGAGATTGGAAGAATTGGACGATGTCTGTCTCTGCCCAGGCGGATGTGCAGTGCGTGTATTTAAATCTTGATTAGCTTTTTGGGCTTTTAATAATATGGATAACAGCAACAAAAGCAACAAATAAATCAGCAAGGCCATCGCTGATGTAGCTCTGTAAATATTTACATAGATGCCACCAGGGAGACCGTTGGCAGCGTTGGCAGTGCTTGCTACATACAGCATGGTCAAGGTCACCTTGTGGCAGCTAACAAGTGTCTTTATTTGTACTTGTTGCTTTTTGCGTGTTTTAGCAGCTAGAATATACCTCAAATATTAACAAAAATTTTCATACTGAAAAATGTAACTGTTTCTTAATTTATTAATATTTAATAAAGTAACTTTAGTCAAAATTTTTTTATATTTTTGACTCTTCTCTGAGCGGTTCTCTCTAAGCTTTTGACTCACTCAAAAATGTTGAATAAAGTAAATACATTTATGATTTGTTTCGATATTAATAAAACGGAACAAGTTATTGAAAAAAGTGATAGACTTGTTCTGCGTATGATATGTACGAATGAGACCAAGATCAGCTTACAGACGGACAGATAGACAGACATGGCTAAATCAACACAGCTCGTCGTCCTGATCAATAATATATATATACTTTATGGGTCGGAGATGCCTCCTTCTGCCTGTTACATACATTTTAACAAAACAATTATACCCTTTTTACCCATTTTCAATGGGTTCAGGGTATAAAAAATAAATGACAAAAAATTATACTCTTACAATTTTTTCTTAAAACCATAGAACTGCAATGCTTAAGCGATCATTTTAAATGAAAAGGAGAAGAAGATAGACACACACACTCTTTAAAGTAGCAAACAACTTTGGAATCATTTATTTGTTTGTTTGATCATCTGTTGAATTGTTTGTTTGTTTGCTCGCTTGCAGTTGGCTTTCAATTAAAATCTGAGCACGAGCAGCTTCTAACCTTTGGCAGATTTCAAGTTGAAGTTTATTGACCTTAGGCCAAAAGGTGCTAACCGCAAAGCCTTCAACTGGCGGCTTTTCAACAAAGACCAAGATTTGGTTTCAATTTCAGTTGATAATTGCTTCTTATTTTTTGTATGTGTTTGTAAATGAATTGACCAAAAGTTCAAATGGTCAACTGGCCATTTGGTCAAATGAATAATTGGTAAGGTCGAGCGCATAGCGAAACCCCGCTGAATATCTAATGGCTAAAACGCAAGACCAAAGCCCGAAATGGCAAAGCAAATTAATTTACATGCACAACAATGCGTTGTATTATTAGGGGAGGTGGGCATTCAATAATGGATTACCATAAATATGGTTATGAATGTTCTCTGAATGCAGAACCAGGCATTAAACTCTGCTTGCCAATTAGCGAATATGGCCAAGAGCTCGCCTGCTGAGGGCCGCATTGGGCATTCGAGCGTGCAGTCCGCACCGAAGGCCAACAGGGCCGGGCATACCCAATTATGAAAAGAGCAATTTAATTGGAACATCATTGAAGCGCGTTCGAAAAAAGCTTAAAACTAAAACTTTGTTTGTGACCGCCTCAGGTAACTTTCAGTTGTTATGTATAATGTGCAATTAGTTACCTAGAAGCGTAGGTACAGTTAACACTCGATAATAAGTGTGTACAGATTTTTATTATCGGTTAAAATTAAAAAGCACATTAAAAAATTCATAAAATCAATATAGTTATAGTTATTAAAATAAATAACAAATAAAATTTGTAATTACACATCATTGAATTTTTAGCCGACAGATGTTCTTACTTGATAAAATTTAAATTTACAAATTAACAACATTCATGTTTAATTTCTTACAACATATACATTTTATTTAAAGTCACCAAGTGGCTCTTAATATAGAGCGAGTACTGTACATGTTTTTTTTCACATAATTAACAGACGATGTAATCAATGTGCAGCAGCTGTGAGCAACACAACATCAGCAACAGGTAGCATAATTGTTGCCAACTGCACGCAAAGTTCAGGGTTAACCGGGGTTAAAACACCTGCATTTGCTATGCGCCCGCATCTTATAATTACATATAAACAAGCGACAGCAATAAAAAAAAAAGTTTTTAATGAAATCTTAAATATGTAAAATTGATTGCTGCAAACAGGCGGCTTTACAGTTTAGAGCGTGCTTGGCATAGTTGGCAACGCAAACACCCAACAGTCTGGCAGCGCCAAAAGAAACCAAACAAACAAAATCTCGATTACAAATTATCGAAACAGCTGAGGTAAAACTGCAAACGCAAACAATAAGTGGAAATTAAATAAATTAGTTTTAGACTTATCTAAAGTAATGGAAATAGCGGACACATTTTACAGCAAAGATGAATATGTTGAAACGGTGCGTTTTGTTAAATTAAAATATATTAAAATGAAGCTGTGACAAACTAATTTCTATCCGTTGATGACCTCATCTTAACTGACCATATATATATTTTTTCTTTTTGTTTTTTGTTTACAGGCCTCCGGCAATAAGGTGAGTCGCCACACGGTGCTCTGCGGCTCCCAAAATATTGTGCTCAACGGCAAGGTAATTGTGCAGAGCGGCGCCATTATACGCGGCGATTTGGCCAACGTGCGCACTGGACGATATTGTGTGATAAGCAGGAACTCTGTGATAAGACCACCGTACAAGCAATTTAGCAAGGGCATCGCTTTCTTTCCCATGCACATTGGCGATCATGTCTTTATTGGGGAGGGCGCCGTGGTCTCAGCGGCCATAATTGGCTCCTTCGTGTACATTGGCAAGAATGCCATCATTGTAAGTGAACAAAATTCGCTTAAGCGAATGTTTGTTTTATTGATGTTTATTATGTTATGTGTTGGCAGGGTCGTCGCTGCACGCTCAAGGATTGCTGTGTGATTGAGGATGGAGCTGTGCTGCCGCCGGAGACAACAGTATCCAGCTATATGCGCTATACGGCCAAGGGCACAATTGAGGGCGGCCAGGGTAATCCGTACTTTGTGCCCGCCGCCATGCAGGACGAAATGGTTAACTATACTAAATCATTTTATGAGCATTTTGTGCGCACACCGGCGCCGGCCAGCTAAGCCAGCACATCAACTGAACTAACATTTAAGTATTATATTTAATAATAATAAGAAATAAACGGCACTTAGTCAATCAATCCCGTTTGGCAGTCGTAAGCCTCGTCGCCCGCCTCAAAAATCACATAGCTCATGCCAGTGCGCCGTGCGATCACAGAGGCCGTCTCCTCCGAGTTGTTCTCCTTGCGCGGCAGCAAATTCCGATCCAGCAGCAGCACCGTTGCCGTATTCCGGCAATTGGAAACGGTTGCTGTGATGTGCAGTGGCGTTTGCTGGCCATCAGAAATGGCATTCACATCAGCGCCAAACTGCAGCAGCAACTGAACGCAATCGGCATTGTTCCACTTACAGGCCGAGTGCAGCGGCGTCCAGCCGAGCTCTGTGCGTGCATTTGGATTAGCGCCATGCTGCAGCAGCAGACGGGCCATTTCCACAAAGTTGTTGTAGCAGGCGCGATGCAGCGGCGTGTAGCCGTCCGTGTCGCGTGCGTTTACCGTGTCCGTATCGAGTTGCAGAATTTCGCGCACCTCGCTGATGCGATTCTCATTTACAGCCCACAATATCATGCGATCAATGCTGGCTGCAAATTTCATATATTAACACTTTCAAATACATTTTGCATTTTTCATTTTTACCTTGTGGATTTTTGTCCTCCTCGATGAGCTCGTCGGTGTCGTCGTCCCAGCCGCTGACGAACATGCCGCGCGGCACTTTTGCATAGCGCAACTTCTCCACCTGAGATTTCTCATCATCCGAATCGTAGTCGCCCATAATTTAATTTTCTTTTTCCAATAGCTGTTTTTTTTTGCAAGTAAATAAAGTCGACTTTCAAACATATGTAAAAGCTATCGATAGTGCATAGAACAAAATATGTATCGCTTTAGCGAAATATCGATATATATCTGCATGTGTGTGTCTGACATTTTCGAGCACTGTCAAAGCTAACAGCAAGAAGCAGCGGCGTCGTTGTTTTTTTTATTCGTGCCTCGCGTTTTGTTTACGTTTTCGTGCGCGCAATGTCCAATCCCCAGGAGGAGCTTTTACCGCCCAGCGCCGAGGACGACGAGCTAACATTGCCGCGCGCAAGCATCAATAAAATCATCAAGGAGCTGGTGCCCGCTGTCCGTGTGGCGAACGAGAGCCGCGAACTTATTCTCAATTGCTGCTCGGAATTCATACACCTAATCAGTTCCGAGGCGAACGAGGTGTGCAATCAGCGCAGCAAGAAAACAATCAATGCGGAGCACGTGCTTGAGGCGCTCGATCGTCTCGGCTTTCGCGACTACAAACAGGAGGCGGAGGCGGTGCTGCACGACTGCAAAGAGGTGGCCGCCAAGCGACGGCGACAGAGCACTCGGCTGGAGAACCTGGGCATACCCGAGGAGGAGCTGTTACGCCAACAGCAGGAGCTGTTTGCCAAGGCACGCGAAGAGCAGGCCCGCGAGGAGCAACAGCAATGGATCAGCATGCAGGCGGCTGCCGTCCAACAGAGCAATGCACTAATGCAGCGAACGCAACAGCAACAACAGCAGCATCTGCAGCAGCAGCTATCAGATGGCACAGCATGCAGCAAACCCAGTGAGGAGGACGATGATGATGAGGATGACGATGACTACTGAACGAATAGTTGAATGAGTTTATTTGCTTTGCGCTTAATGTAATTGTAATAATTGTAATTAAACTATTGTTTTAAGTGAAATAGTCAGCTTATTGTGGCCTTTTCCTGCAGCTGCTCCGCCAGAAGTTTGGGTAAACTGGGTGGCAGATGTGTGCCCGGCACATATTTTCCCATAATTTCCGGGTGTTTACGCCAAAACTCGGCACCAATTAGATCTTCATGTATGGTCACTATCGCCTGTCTGCCCTTATCCTGATCCTCCGCTGATCGCAGTACACGCTTGCGCAGCAACACGGTGCCCTTGCGGTACATTGCGGGCAGATTGTTGTAGTTAATGCCAAACTGCTGGAAGAGCAGCTCATTCTTGTCTGCGGAGAGCGTGCCGCGTAGTCGCTCTTCGGCCTGCTGATTGCTCAGACCCGATTCGAGCACCAGTTTCCAGAATGCCGTATTGTACAGATTATTTACATGCACATCCGCCTGCCGCCAGCTTAGGTAATCCCGCAGATTCTCATCGGTGGGGTAGAGCACAACACGGCCATCAAAGCAGGGTGCATAGGAAAGCGGCTCCTGCATCCACTTTGGCCAGCTCAGCACATAACTCGTGGAGAACAGGCTCGTCACATAGCTGAGCAGTTTGGCGGCGCGACGCTTGAATGCGGTCGTCTCCCTGCGGAACACAAACGAGTATTCGTCGCTCTGGCCGTAGCCGAGACAAATGTCCCGGAACTCCTGCATGACAGCGATCCCGGCGGCATTCATCACGTTCAGCGCTGCGTGAGTCAATTAATTACTTTCATTTTCCTTATTTCTTCAAGCATTTATTTTTGTTGCGGTTTTCCCTCACCATTTTCATCGTTGGGCTTTTCAAATTTGTGCGCATTGGCGAATTTGTGGAACTTTTTGCCATCGATGCGTATCACAATCCACACATTTGGCAGAATTCTGTCGTCCTGCTCGTAGGATTTAACGTACTCATATCTGCTACAGGCCATGCTGCGTCTGACAAATGAAGTTGCGCTTTTATTGATAAACAAAAGCTTATATTTGAAGCTGTTAAATGCACGAAAATGCATTTAAACAATTGTTGGCCGCATGTAAAATAGAGTTGCAGCGAATTAAACTCTAGCAAACAGGTATTTTGAAATGTACAAGGTAACGCAATTACAAAAGATTCACTTGTGACGTCAAATTTGATGCCAGACACTATGTTAAATTCATTTTTGACGTCACATTTTCCTTCATGCACAACTTTGTACAACCTTACCTGTGAAGACAACACTTGAGCAGTGTGGCAGCAAACGATATTTATCGTTAGGCGAGAATGTTTAAAACAGCTGTTGAAGTGTATACGCTTATCCGCATTTGATTACATTGGACTAATATTGAAGATGAGTGTTAATTATGAACAAAATAAAGCGGATAAAGATTTTGCGCCTGTCAAACTGTCCGACGATGAGGAAAGCGAAGGCAATGCCAGCACAGAAGCATCACGGCCAGAACCCGTTCAAGACAGCTCAGACAACGATAATGCGGAGGATACCGGGGAAGCTGTGGCCGAGACAGATCCGGAGACAGGAGCTGCCGCCAATACACATGTGGTTGCCCATCACTACAACGAGCTGAAGGAGGCAGGACGCAAGGAGCGTCACAAGTCGAAAATCTATTTCATGCGCAATTTCAACAACTGGATCAAGAGCCAATTAATTAACGAGTATATGGCCCTAATCAAGCAACAGAAACGCGTGGGCGACGCTCTGCGCGTCCTGGACATGTGCTGCGGCAAGGGCGGAGATTTGCTCAAGTGGGATAAAGCGCTCATCTCCCATCTGATATGCACAGACATTGCCGAGGTATCCGTCGAGCAATGCCAGCGTCGCTATCAGGATATATTGCAGCGGGCCGAGAAATCAAAGTTTGCCCACAAATTCACCGCCGAGTTTTTCGCCTGCGACTCGACAATGGTGCGGCTGCGCGAACGCTATAAGGACGCCTCACTTCAATTGAATCTGGTTTCCTGCCAGTTCGCCTTTCACTATTGTTTCGAGTCCCTGATGCAGGCGGACTGCATGATGCGCAACGCCGCCGAGTGCCTGCAGCCGGGTGGTTATTTTATAGCCACCATGCCGGATGCATATGAGATAATTCGGCGATTGAAGGCAGCGGGGCCCGGAGCCCGTAGATTTGGCAACGATGTGTACAGCATTGAGTTTGAAGGGGATACGGACGCATTGCCTCTGTTCGGTGCCAAATATCAGTTTCATTTGGAGGGCGTTGTCGATTGTCCCGAGTTCCTGGTGCATTTTCCCACCCTGATCAAACTGGGACGCCGACACGGCCTGCAGCTGATCAGGCGCAGCACATTCGCCGACTACTACAAGGAGACGCTGCCTCAGGGCCGACAGCTTCTGCAGCGCATGTCCGGTCTGGAGTCCGTCCAGCCGCAGCGTTGTGGCAACGACGATCAGTTCGAGCATGTGCACCGCACCTTCGGCACGCAGCGTGGTAGACCTGTCGGCACGCTCTCCAAATCCGAATGGGAAGCAACCAGTGAGTTTTAAGTCATGTTAATTTCCAATCTATTCTGGCTAATATGTCTCATTTGATTTGTAGCACTTTATCTGGTTTGTGCCTTCAAGAAGTGCAAGAACAGCTGGGACGCCAATGGCAAACCGCTGTTTGAGTTCGACGACTGATCCGCTCCAAAGCTTCATTAATATTATCCTTAATCGTTGAAATCTATTGTCGAAAAAAACTCGTTTTCAGCATACTCAACACGAACAGAGTATTTTAAGTTCAAAAGTGTTTAATATACAACAATTGCGGAATGAAGAAACACTAGAAAGTACGAAAATTATTGCATAAAATTTATAGAATGATCTTAAAAAATAAAAGATGAGAATTATTTGCGATATATTTATATACTTAACTATCAGCCGATATAGTAGTCTTATAATTATATATTTTGTATTAATTATGACGGATGAAAACTTTTACTAAAATTTGTAGTTATTTTATAATAAAAATTTTTTTATAATTAACGGACTGTTGTATGGAAAATATGTATATATTTATAATCAATTTTGAAACTTGTTTAAAAATCGGCTTTAGATACCATCAAAAACAGAAAGTTTTTAATGTTAAAACTTATTTACTTTGACAGCTATATAATTTATAATGTAATAATTTGCCATCTGATCAACTTCAGCATATATACTGCCTGCTACAAGGAAACGAACTTATCCAAAAATGAATCTAGATAGCTTTAGAAGTAAGAGATTAGTTTACAGATACACAAGTAACCCAAAGGAACAGACGGACATGGCTGCATCAAAATAGTTGTGTTATTGACAGAATATAAAAATTATCCCCTCTTTATTTTGTAAAACTAAAAAATGATTTAGGCTATTAAATTTTTAAATAAACATTAACATGGTTACGTTTATATAAAGGGTTATTAACAAAGCTTAAAGAGTTTGCCATATGTGTGTCCAGTCAGATTTTCATTTTGGGTATACTTCATTTTTATTTATATCTTTTTATTATGGTATTTACAAACATAAGTTTTTTTATTCAAAGTTAAAAAATTGTTTATCTTTGGTGTCGATTTGAAGCTAAGATTTTTAATTCGCTAATTTATTTAGCCACCCTCGCCATTTAGGCAATACCTGCGCCAATTCCTCTACATTTGTGTAGTTTTGATAACGAAGCTTTCTGTGAACCGAAAATTCGAAACTGGAAGTTGTTGCCGAAAGCTCTGTGGAAGCACAGGGAATATGGACACGCACGAAAAGTGAGAGAGAAAGAGAGAGCGCTCGCTTGAGAGGCGAAGAGAGCGCGCACAGCTGTTGCTTTCACAGCGACGGCGCCATTGAAGGACAACGGGCAAAGGTTAGTCCTGACGTTTACGTTGCCGGGTCGTGCCCGCGACCGATTACCAAGTGTGCGAGCCTGTGCCTGGCATTCAATGCATCAATGAATTATTACAGCTCAAGTGTAAATAAATATTTGATAACGCTAACGCGAAAGGTGCACGGATACGAGTATGGGCGGAAATAAAGGCATAAATTACATCCATTGTTTTTCCTGATGGCGCCTGTATGTGTGAGACGCAAAGATCTCACACACGCACAACTTTCGCTCTTGCTCTGTTCTTTTTTTATTTCAACACTCTAAATTGCTCACGCTAACCTCGCATTCGCTCTCTCTCTCTCTCTCTCAATCTCTCACGCTCCTGTCCGTTTTACTCTCTTTGTGTAATGTTTTGCCCATCTTCAAGTTCTTGTCAGATAATTTCATTATTTAAAGTTTTGCTCATAAAAATAAACTTTGGGCGTAAAGTTTAAATTTGTTTTGCACACACGCACACACCCACACACACATACGTTGTTTACAGCAGACAAGCACGTGTGTGTGTGTGTGTGTGTCCGCTATGCTTTGTTTAAAGTAGAACGTGCGTATTTAGAAGGCAAACAACAAAACTGTTTACACACATTTACACACATACACACGTATACACAGAGGACTTTCCTCGGCTCGGCTCGTGCTGAACCCCACCTCCTCCTACCAGCCCCTCGCCCCCACCATCCCCGTTGCCTCTTGGCACCTGCTACCCCTCGGCCCGACTCGCTTTGCACTGATTGGCCCTAATGAATCTTTTTGTTACCTCCTCGTGCAGCTTCGCCTGCGCATTGTTCCATGCGGTCTATGCAAATTAGTTCACTTTTAACCCAAATGCTCGCCACCAGGCTGCACACAACATTTTCACCTGATGAAAAATACACAAAGCTTCTAAAGAAGCTGCATGAATTATTAATAGTTAATTCTGAGTAATGGAAAACAAAATAAAGAAACTTCAAATTGTTTGCATGAAACCGAATCAAATATTTATTTTTTATAAATTCTAGAGCTTTTTATGTAAATTGGTGAGCAGTGGGCAATCTTATAATAGAATGTATGTTTTTGTGAAGATAGCTGCTACTCGAATCTAATTGGAAATTATACGTTTTTTTGTTTTAATATAGAAGAAACACATGGACAAAGCCGGGCAACGCCGGGTAAATCCAGCTGGCCTTGTATTTTTAATGCTGATAAATAATTTTGAGTTTTTTAAGGGCACCGTGATCAAATGTACGCTTTTAAACCTAATAAAATAATTTGCAATGCTTGTAGACAAATTCGCCTATATTAGTTTAAAATATGTAAATAGTTGGTAATGTGAATTTTTATTCCATTCTTATGTCTCCTAACTTTATAAAATAAGTAATACATTTGAAAGTGTTTCCCCATATTCGAAAAATAAGTGGAAATTGATTGTCGTTGAAAAATAGTTATTGTTACTAAAAGAAAATAATATATTCAATTAAGGAACAATCCTAATTTAATCTTTTCATTATCAATTATTCAAAAATCAGATTCTGTGACAGATAATAATTCAAAATTATAAATGTTACTTAGCTGCAATAAATTTTCCGCCTTTTACTTATGAATTATGATTGAATAAAACTTCTATGACAGCTAATACAGATAATATGCATATAAGATATATGATTTTTAACGAAGCTATGTAAATATCTGTATATTCTATAGCAAAACAATTATTTTTCTTCAGTTCTTCGGTTAATAAAGCATAAAACAAAGTGAATCTACAGTTGACAGGGGCTAGGATATGGGTTAAATCATTTTGACACAATGGCTTGCCGAGCTGCTGAGCTCTGCTGCAATATATGCGACGGGCATGTGTGTGTGTGTGTGTTTGTATGTATGTGTATGTGTCTTTTGTGTGTTTCGTTGGCCACTGACAGTCAGTCAGGTGGGTAGGCAACGAGTAACGAGAGTGGCCTTACATTACGTATACGCAGTGTGTACAAACAAAATACATACCGCAATGTTTATTTTGTAAGCCTGTCGAGGCAAGCGAGCGAATAAGTGTCTGTGTGTTACTGTGCCTGTGCTCGTGTATGTGTGTGTGCAGCTCATAAAATGCATAAGTATGTGTGTGCGACTGTGTTTGTAACGGCTTGTGTTTATTCAACCGCATGGAACAATGTGAAAAACGCATGCCAGGCATTTGCCTTTGTTGTAACCCTCCTTAGCACCCCACAGCCCAACCGCCCAGAACTTGAATCTGCACCTCTGCCCCTTTAGACCGCTGAGCGCTACGCTAAACTTTTTACAAGGATTGCCCCCAGGGTGAGGCTCAAGGGGGGGGCGCTGTGCTCAGGCACGAGGCGTGCAACAATTTGTTAGGAAGTTATGCGAATATGTGTCAGTGTGGTGTGGGTGCACTTGCGTGTGTGTGTGTGTGTGTGAAAAGACTTGAAGAATAAGATGATCTCAGGTGAGCGCATGTTAATCTTTTGTGGTTCTTGTCCACAAAAAAAAAAATTTAACCTCATCATTGATATGAAAAATAAAACATAAAAAATCAGAATCAAAGTTCCACCAAGCTAAAAAAAATTCAGTTTCCCATGGCGTCGTAATACAAACCAAATGTTTTCGATGTTTACGTATCTATGTAATTTGTAATGTATTTTCAAAGCGCATAGGGTATTAAATTTTTGTCGGCTAGAGTCGTACAACTATTACCGGCTGCGCCATACTACCATTTAATTCCCTTATGATATAACATAACTAAACCATCAATAACCAATATATATTAATAATTATTTATAGTTAAAAAAAAGAAGATAAAAGTTCCACACTATCCCAAAGCGGTCTCGAATTACCGACAACTTTTACTTCTATTTACTTCTGTTAGAATGGAATACAACTTAACTATTGCAAAAAAAATCCAAGAAAAACGTTTGACAAAATTCTGCATTGTATGCACACATGAAAATATAAATTGCTTGTGCTTCAGCCAATCAGATACGGTAGGCCCCCACTACTGAAAAGAGATTCTTGATTTGCTCGTTACCCAAATGTATAATCGTTGCGGGTGACTTAATAAGAGCATCAAAATGTGTGTACAAACCAATTTGCAAATGTCTAGCTTTAATGAAAACTGCTAATGAGCAGTTTTATGGCTTTATCTATATTTGAAGCGATTGGGGAGAGCTACCCAAAACCCGAAATATTAAAAAACCTGCATATGCTTTACGCGAACATACTGAAGCCAATCGTTGGCTTTAGCTTTTATATAGAAGTTATGCTTAAAAAACCGAGTCAAAAAAGCGAAAAATATCGACAGTAAGAAAACGGAAAGAGCTATCGATCTCGATCAAAATAAACCTGATCTGCGTATGGTATATACGAACTAACCAATTCCAAGATCACCTTTCTAGCTTTTGTAGACGGACCGACAGACGAATGAAAGGACAGTGCTAAATCAACTGAGCTCGTCGTCCTGATCAAGAATATATCTACTTTATGGTATCGGAGTTGCTTTCTTCTGCCTGTTACACACATCTGCACAAAGCCATTATACTCTTTTTACCCATTTTCATGTGGTTTTGACAAAGTTATAAAAGTTTAAAATATGTCAAAATTTTGTATTTCTCTGACATTTTCTTAAAGCGTGAAACATTAAAACATCTTTGAAATGAATTATTAAAACACTTCTTTCATAGAAAACGGTTGACATTAAGTTCAATATGAACTTATGAATTGCCATTTGGCTAGCAAGAACGTCCAACTTAATAATGCATAAGATGAGTTGCAATGATTTAGCTTTCGGCACAGGTCCTTATTTGCTATGCAAATGTGCAAGTCATAAGTCGCTGTGATTCCTTGTGGAATTTCAATTATATGCGTAATGTTTTTCCCTAGGAAACGAGTACGTTACGTGTAATTGGAAACCTGGCAATGATTTATTCACTGCAATTAGCAAAACTAATTGGCCAAACCGGAAATGTATTCGATTTAAAATTCAATAAGTTTGAGCCTTGATAAGCTCATCAAACATGCACGTGCCCCTGTAGCGGGGTTTTTTACAGAGTACGAGCGAATCGAGGGTCCTTTTCTGCTTTTCTCCTTTTTTTGTTTTTTGTTCGGCTCAAGGCGTGGCATTTGGGTATTAGCTGGCGACCATAAAGTTGTTTTCTTGCTTGGGTTGTTGTGAAGTGCACACACGACGAAAGGTCAACTTGGCAAGTGAGTTAAATGACAAGGACCTCACCTTGCCCATATCCATGTACATGTGGGTACGTACCCGTACATGTCTGTGTGTATTTGTTTGTTTGTTTGTGTGTTGTTAGCCGCGTGCCTGGCAGCGGCAACGTTGTTGCCTGTGCGTGTTTGCATGTTTGACTGTGTTACGACCCCAAAAACTTTGGCATGCAATGCCAGGCTCGACTAGGCCATGCCCGGCCAGGCCAGTAATAATGGCTTTCGCTTTCAAAACAAACGCCGCCTGACATTGGCCATAACTTGAACGCCAATCGTCCTTGGCCATAGCGCGGCACCATTCTTCAATTTTATTTAGCGGCCATTTGACAATTTCAAGCCAGAAACAAACAGAAAAATAACACGCCGGCCAACACAGTAAACCAAATACCTTCAAAAGCGCGCTGGCCAAGTGGCCTCCAGCCATAATTATGGTGTCACACACAAACACACACACACCCAAATACACAATTGACAGTTATCAACTTCGCGCCCACTAAAAATCAAACTTTACCAACACTCACGCATTTGCCTAGCTTGGAACAGCAGACAGCGACGCCTTCCAGTCGCTCAAATGAAAGCTTCTGCTCGGCAAAGCTCCGTTCCGTTCCTGTTCCGTTCAGTGCTGGCTCATGTTAAACTGTCGCCTGTGTCTGAATTTCAGTCATGGAGTTCCAGTCGTCGGATACATGTGGAACGCAGCGAACACAAAATACCGCGTCTCGTTCTTAAATACAATGCGAAAAAGTTTTTTACAAAAATTGTGTATAAAACAGGCCCAAGCCGAAAACTACACCCAATGTATGTGCGTGTGTGTGAGTGTGCACGTTTAATTTGCTAAAAAAATATACAAAAAAAAAAAATTAAAATAAAATGTTTGCCAAACACGTGCCAGTGTGCAAAACGTTGCAAAACCTGTACAAAAGTTATGCATAAAAAAATATAAAAAAGAGATCAAAATAAAATTCAAACATAAAACCAAAAAATAAATAAAACTGAGCGTAACTAACTAAAGTTCAAGTTAAGCAAAAAAAATTCAAAAGAAAAAGCTGCAGCAAAAAAAAAAAGAAGTTGAAGAAAGAAAAAACTTAGCTGATAAAAAATTTAAAATTCAATTTGAAGCTTTTTTGTTTCTTTTTGTGGGTAAAGCTCCACGCCCCGACGGCTGTTGTTGTTGTTGCTGACAAGGCAGCAGCAGCAGCAACAACAAATACAACTACAACTAATAATCATCATTTAAAGGATTATCTGTGCGGCTTACGGCATTTCATTAAAATGGATTTGCGCCAATGCCGTTGTGCTGAGCTGCATTTGTGCATGGGATTATCGATTGTAATGCGCAGTCATCAAACAATACAACAGCAACAGCAGCAACAGCAACAAAGTCGCCGCAACAGCAACAACAAACATTGAGTTTCTTATTTTCTTGGGGCCGCTCCAAAGAGTTCTTGTGTGTCTTATGAAACAATTGAAGCGCCGGCCAAGCCAGCAGCAGCAGCAGCAACAGCAGCTCAATCAGCAGCAGCAGCAGTATCAATCAACACAATCGCATCACATTTTTGAACGGCATACGCAAAAGTAAGTAATAATTAAATTAACTTAAGTGTGAACTGAAGTGAAGTGAGCTGTAGTAAAATGCGAGAGAGGGGAAAGTGGTTTGGCTTGGTGCACTCAAGTGCTTAAGTGGCAAAAAGCGGTCTCACTCACAATCGCACTGCTCGCGTAATTATTCAACGCGTATGTGTGTGTCTGTGTGCGTCCTGGAACTAGGTCAGCGGAAGTTGCCCACCAGCAGCCAAGTCCAACACACCAACAGCCACAATAACAACAAACGAAACAACAACTCTACACTCGCTTACACGCTGCCAAACGTGTCAAAGCAATGCGTCTCCCGTTTTTTGCTGATTAACGCCTCTCAGTCTCAGTCGCAGTCAGCGTCGTCGTCGCCGTCGCCGCTGCCGCTGCCGATAATCGCTGCGCTAACAAATAATGTTGCCTACCTTTGAGGGCGCGAGCATCGAATGCGCTGCAAAAAGAATATTGCCTACATTTAAGGGCGCGCTTTGAGCGCCCATCAAAATAATGTTACCCACATTTAAGGGCACGCGTTGCAAAATAATTTTGCCTATCTTTGAGCGCATATTCATTCGCATAACAGTGAACGCTGGCATTTTATAATCACACATAAATTATAATATTCAATAGCTTATTATATCTAATATAAAACAAAATTATAATATATCTTATGCTGATTTTAAATGTGCATGAATAATCACGATATTTAAAAAAAAAATTAAATATTTCTTTTCATTTATTTTATTAAGTAGTATTTTCGGTTTATTGCCAACTTCTTTTTAAAAACTAAAAAGATTTTCCCGTAATAAACATTATACTCAATAAAATGAGTTTCTGCAGTCTGATTTCTTGTTATTTTGTTAATTTTAATTTAAAGAAGCTCTTTAGTTTAATAACCTAAAAAACAAATCAATATTTTAAACTGTGCAAGCTTAAGTTTTCGAAAGTCAAATTTTTTTGCTCTTCTTGTCTTCTTTTTTAAAAGTTCATTTACTCTTTTAGATACAAACAATTTAAAAATATACGTATTTTGAAACGCATGAATGTAGAAAGTATTTGAAAATGTATTAAATGAAGAATTTTATGTTCTATGCATTTTTGTTTAATTGCATTGCCAACGGCAATTTTAATTGCGAAAGTTTTAACTGCCGAGCGTTCACTGTATGGCTCACACGCGTGTTGTCTATGCGCGTGTGTATGTGCGTGTGTTTATGTGCCTATCTGTATCTACCTCGCGCGCACACACACACACGCACACGAGCGCGCAATGAGCATAGCCTCGCAACTGATTCGACAGCAGCCTCATGAGGCTGTCGAAAAACATTTTTTTTTATTTTTGGCTTTTTTCTCATAAGCAATCGTTGGTTGAAGTTTAGAACAAGACGATTGCGGTTCGGTGTTAGTGTGTGTGTGTGTGTGTGTGTGTGTGTGTGTGTGTGTGTGTGTGTGTGTGTGTGTGTGTGTGTGTGTGTGTATGTATGTTGAAGCTATAAAATAAAACGACAAACAAAATGACCTTGCTGAACGAGAGAGCAAATGGTGAAAAATAAGACCAACAAGAAATACACGAAGAAGAAATAGAATCTAATTATTTATTTATTTTGTTACCACAAAAATGTCAGTTAAACTAAAGCTAAAATGGAAAACTGGCAATCAAATCAGAACTATTTAAGGACAAAACAAATTGGTTTCAACTCACGATGACCTTAAGATAAAAAAGAATATCAAGGAAACCGGGATATATATATTATCTATTTTAATGAAAATAGAGAATATAAAATACTAAGAATAGAGAATAGAATACTAAGGAGTGTAAATATATTTGATTATAAATGAAACACAAAAATATATTTATATTATATATAGTAGAAATAAAAGCAATATAATAAATAATTGGACACAAAACATAACTTTTGACCACAACTTAATTAATTACATTTTATATATTTTATGCAACACACGTTTGGTGACTGAAATAAAATAAAAAAAAAGCTTTTTTAAAAATAAGTTTCATTTTAAAAGTTTTGTTTTAAATCCAATTATTCGTTAGGTTTTTTGCGTTTTCCTTTTTTTTATGTCTTTGTCTTAACAATAAATTAAATTTGATCCAAAAGGTTATTTTAATCGTCACGTACGCCTTTCCTTCCCGTACAATAAAAAAAAGTTTTGCTGAAATTTTTTGGATATTCAAAATTTCCTTTTTTTATGAAAGGCAAAAATATATGCAACTTTTGATAGTTTACATAAAAACTTCCAAATATAGAAAAAAATTAAAAGGGATTTAATGTGATACTCGCTAATAAGGGAAATTATTAAAGCATCTTATTTAATATATTTTAAAATATTACGCATATCATTGGCTCGAACCTGCAACCCAATTGTTTTAATTGTGTTTCTAGTAGCATATTACGAAAACGTTTTTAAAAGCCAAACGAATAAAGTCAATAAATCTGTGCAAAATATGAAAGAGTCCAAGAAATATATATTTTTATTTATTTTTTGAGCAAATGATACCCCACCTAAAACAAAGGGTGTGTAGAAAATTGCTTGCGTTAGCTGTAAACATAACCGAAACGAGTCATAAAAACAAAAAAATGCGCTGGACACATAAAACAACGCTTGAGGCACGTTTTGGTTTCCCGTTTCGCGTTTGCCGTTCTGTTTGATTTGCTATTTGTTTTTGTATTAGTATTAGTATTTGTATTTGTATTTGTTTTAGTGTTTGTATTTGGAATTTTTGGATTTTGGTATGCGGTAATCTCATTTAGACATTTTCTGCAGGATATGACAAGTGATGGTGCTGTTACGTTTTGGATATTTTTGCTTTGTTTGATCGCCGCACCGCAGCTGGAGGGCAGCGAGGCGGGCAGGCCGGATGAGCTGCATATAGGTGGCATATTTCCAATTGCCGGCAAGGGAGGATGGCAGGGTGGGCAGGCGTGCATGCCGGCCGCAAGACTGGCATTGGATGATGTCAACAAGGAGCCAAATCTGCTGCCAGGCTTCAAGCTCATCCTGCACAGCAATGACAGCGAGGTGAGTTCATTTCCCATATCAACCAATATAAAATACCACTATGATAAGCTAACCCAGACATGCCACCAACTCCACAATAGATTGTTATAGTCGAATACAGCAGATATGTATGAGTGCGACTAGTTTCGGACCCTTGGGTGTCACTTATTTTCTTTCGTATTTGCGTTTTGTTTTTGCAACCGGTTTGTCGTATTCATCGGTAGAAACGGCAACGACAACGGCACCCCGCGGGGGTTGGGAATTGTGGGTTAGTAAGGGTTGGGTTGTTGGATTGGGTAAGGGCAACTTGGCATTCATTAGCATATTTCTCTAGGGGGCGACAGACAGTAGCGTTTTATTATGCTTTTGTTATATTGCGCATAGAGGGCATTAGACGTAAGTGTTCTTCAAATCAATTTCAACGCAATTTCGTATACTTTTACTGTAATTTACTCAATACCTAGCTTGAATCTTTAATATCTTTGAATTGCAACTGATAATCTTAACGAATTTTTTTTTAATATTTCGATATATTACTTCGGGGTAGATAACGCTGAATTATTTTTGTGTAAAATTTATATAAGGTTATTTTTTTAAAATATATTAATTAACTTAGATTTTTTTATTTATTTTTTTTTACTTTTTCCTAATTATTTTATATTAAATTTTAAAGAAATAACTTTAATTGATGTATTATTTATATACCTAAAAACCTATTACAGAACAATTACATAAATTGGTCGCATTTGGGGCGAAAGTGAGTTTGAGACGCACAAAAAAGGGGATATGTATATATTTATACATGTGTATATATATTGTTACTCGCATAAATGTCATATGTCATAATTAATGGCTAGTTGCTGTCGCAGGCTCGCACGAAATGTTATCAATGCTCCGGCCGAGCGAACAGTTATGTTTATGAATAGGGCAAAAGGACTGGCCGGGGACACAGTTCAAGTTTCATCTATAGTTACAGTTACAGTTACAGTTAGGTATTTGTGGGTGGTTCGTACTAGAAGGGGAACGTCTATTTATAGGCGTAGCTCATTAGTTTTAAGTGAAAGCGAAAGCTTAGCAAACTTGTTTTTAGTTTTGAATGAGGTCACTTTGGCGCGCTGGTCTCATCATTTGAGTTTGTTTTTATTTTTATTTTTATTCAAGGCTGCCAGACAAACCTTTCTATATATTGTATATACTATATGTTTTTATGTGAATATGGGAGTATGTTAAGAGCTGCTTGAATTGTGTTCAGTTTGGTTCGCTTCGCTGAGCTCTGCTCTTAACGGCAACTATGTTGGATAGTGTGACAGGCATTTGGCAAACAGCTTCCGTTAAATGCTGCATAATTAGTTCGCATCTCTGCACCATCTACGTGCGAAATGCCCATCATTATCATCCTCATCCTCATCCTCCTCATCATCATCATCATCATCATCATCTCTCGTCATCGTCAAGCGGCAAAGGTCGCACGCAATGTTCGCTTTCGCTCTGCGTGTGCTCCTTTGCCGTTTGCTTGACCTACTTTGATGTGTGAATTGTCCCAAGGAACAGCATTAAACAAGTGCGCTCATAATGCGGCAAGCCCCGGATTTATGTACTGGAATATGACCCGATCAACAGTATAATACAAAAAAGAAAATAATAATAATAAAAAATAATACAAAAAAACAGAACAGAACAGAATGCGACTGGACACGAAGCAAAACAATTACAAAGGTTGTTTACACGCAAAGTCAAGTTAAACAAAGCGTAAATGAGTTTTTCATTAGAGGCATGAATTAAATGAATCATCATCAACATCATCATGCAGCGACAAATGCAAATGAATGCATGCTTTACGAGTGCCACAAACATTTTAAGCACATCAATTATTCATTATATCTAGTTAAATGTATATATTTACAGTTGCTTGAACCACAACTTAAATTAAGATCAAAAACAATTTTCCGAATGAAATAATAGAAATTATTGCAGCTACTTATTAAACTCAACCGCTTGTTTAGGTATATAGAAATTAAATAATTTTTGTATTATTCATTCATATTTTTGATTAAATTTGTTTAATTTTTTTTTTTAAAACCTAAAAATATATATAATATGCATAGTTCTCATAGAACAGTTTATTCTCGTAAAATATATTATTTTGATTATGTTTATATTACAGTCAAGCTTTTAATTGTGTAGTTGCGTCAGGATTTTTATAAAAAGAAACCTTAAATCACATTTATTTTATTGAATGCAGTCTTGGGTCGGATAAATTTGACATTTTTTGAGGAAACTACATTTTTCATTATTTATTTCTATGTGAGATACTTATTACGTATTGAGATATGCAAATTATATGTTTCGGTAAATTATTTTTTTTTTATTAGATGTTTATTTATATATTTTTCATTTGTTTATTACTTATGTTATGTAAACTTGCATTGACGACTCGTTTGATGGCAGCAGACAAAGTGGGTCATGCCTTTTGCTCAATGGCGTTTGGTACACATGTGTAATTGACTTTTTCGTTTGTACAGTGCGAACCCGGTTTGGGTGCCAGTGTGATGTACAATCTATTATATAATAAGCCGCAGAAGCTAATGCTGCTAGCCGGCTGCAGCACCGTTTGCACCACTGTGGCAGAGGCAGCCAAAATGTGGAATCTAATTGTGGTAAGCAAAATGGAAAACATTTATATTTTTATATTTATTTAATAATATATGCAATTAATTTAATTCGATCTGGTCGCTTTGTAGCTCTGTTATGGCGCCTCAAGTCCCGCCCTATCCGATCGCAAACGTTTCCCAACTCTGTTCCGCACACATCCTTCGGCCACGGTGCACAATCCAACGCGTATCAAGCTAATGAAAAAGTTCGGTTGGTCCCGCGTTGCCATCCTGCAGCAGGCCGAGGAGGTATTCATTTCGGTAAGTAAATCCCATATTTAAATAAATTGTTCTATTTCGACTTCGCTACTCATAGACGGTGGAGGATCTTGAGAATCGCTGCATGGAAGCTGGCGTCGAAATCGTAACTAGACAATCATTTCTATCCGATCCAACGGACGCCGTACGCAACCTTAGACGCCAGGATGCCCGCATCATTGTGGGCCTCTTCTATGTGGTGGCAGCGAGACGTGTCCTCTGCGAGATGTACAAACAGCAGCTCTATGGACGTGCCCATGTCTGGTTCTTCATAGGTAAGGCAATCCAACTCGATTACGTGTATGAAATTACTTTCCATGCATATTTATCATTGTTGAGAGCACACCAAGTATTTAATCTGTGTGTTAAACCGCATGCCAGTTAACATTCACATGTCAGTCAAATGTACAAATTGTGTCAAGTTATTTTTTTTTTATTTTTCCAAACAATTATTTTTTATGGACAAATTGACAGACTTATATAAGATAAATTCTGTCTGTTAAACCGCATGTCAGTTAACATTCGGTTTTTAGTAAAATTCGCAAATTTTGGAAAATGTTTTGTCCTTATTGGTTTTAATTTTATGTACTACAACGGTTGTTTCTTTACGAAGTTGTTGGCACCACCGCTTTTTGATTTTTTTACAGATTAACAGATTTAAATTGAATATTATTTTAGAGTGGTTGTTTACTTTAATAGAATATACAAATTATTTATTTGTTTTTCAGTTATATTTATTAACAAGCAGTTATTTATTTTCAATGCTATGTTTTGCCACAATTCCAAATACCTTTACATTAGACAGCATGTTAACCTTGTTGGTAACTTTAACAGCAGCATATTATCGCAAATAATTAAATTGAAAGAAAATTATTTAATATTCTTATTTATTTCTTCTAACAACTTTATTGATAGGCTGGTACGAGGACAATTGGTATGAAGCCAATCTGGAGAATGAGGGCATTACCTGCACAGTGGAGCAAATGCGTAAAGCGGCCGAAGGACATTTAACGACCGAGGCGCTCATGTGGAATCAAAACAATCAGACAACAATATCCGGAATGACTGCAGAGGAGTTTAGGTATTTTCAAAGTATTCTAAATTCAAAAACTAGTTATAAAATAAATGAAATATTATTGTTATAGACATCGACTGAATCATGCGCTAATCGAAGAAGGCTACGATATTAATCACGATCGCTATCCGGAGGGCTATCAGGAAGCGCCGCTAGCATACGATGCTGTCTGGAGTGTGGCATTAGCCTTTAACAAGACAATGGAGCGTTTAACATCTAGAAAGAAATCGCTGCGAGATTTCACCTATACAGACAAAGAAATTGCCGATGATATCTATTCGGCCATGAATTCAACGCAATTTTTAGGCGTCTCTGTAAGCGCAAAGAAAATTAGCTCAAGTCAAATATTTACTGATTGTGTATTTATTGTATTTGTCTTAGGGCGTGGTTGCATTCAGCTCACAGGGCGATCGTATTGCGCTCACACAAATCGAACAGATGGTCAAAGGAAAATACGAGAAGCTGGGCTATTACGACACACAGCTGGATAATCTGACGTGGCTAAATACGGAGCAATGGATTGGTGGCAAGGTAAATAAAATGCGATTTTTATATTTGCAATATACAATATAAGCCAATATGCAATTGGGAAAATGCATCAAAGTCAACAAATGCATTGAAATCAATATTTTTAAATTTCTATAATCTGGTAATTTTCCATAAAATTGATCGGGCACATCATATTGAATGACATTTGTCCGATGACATTGATTACAAACTTTCAATGGGTACAGGTAACAAAACCTGAGCCAAAGCAATCTTTGAAGTTAGTCTGTCAAATGGATAAAAAAAACGAAGATTCTATAAAATATGATGGAACCAGCAGTGATCAGGATTCTGAGCAGTCAGAAATACCAATAAATCAAGACCCAGTAGTTAAAACTGGGCAAAGCTTTGTGGAGTTGGAAGCATCGCACAGAAACTTTTTTGCTCGAATATCACATGTGGATAATCTAATAAGCCCCGATCCTGAACAAGCATCCGTAAGCTTATTTGAAGCCAATGCCGTATTAGTTGAAACACGCGATGTGGGCACAACACATCAGTCAAAAACACGTTACATGGATAGAAAGGGGAAGGTCTTGAAGTCAAAACTAATCGATGAGTTGAAAATTGACCGTAAGTTAGAACAAGCTGAGCACAAGGGCATTGTAAAACTACCACCAAATACCAAGAGCTACGATCTAGAGAATCGAAAACGGCAATATTATGCCGGTTGCCAGAATCATTTCCCTGGCTTTAGAGCTTGGCATAAGAGATGGTATGACGGTAGCCAGAAAAAATATTGCTCGCGTACGGCTAAAAGCTGGTGTTTATCGGTAATTTATATCGTCTTCATTCTAATCACCTTGTTGACCCTCAATTTAATTAGCTATAATAGGTTAAATGATAATTTTCACATGAAAACCCCTCTGATGTATTTACCGCAACCATTTCTCAGTTTTGCACCCATCGGTCAGCGTACAAATTATAAGCTCATCCACTTTAATCCACTAAATAGAACAAGAATGAGACAAATGCGTATGGAACTGGCTATGTTTTTGAAGAGACATGGCCAAATTGATGGACACATTAAACGCTTTGGACCGTGTCAACTAAAAAATAGCTTCGGCTATGGCACCATTGAGCCGTGTGTATTTTTAAAAATAAATCGTATTCTTGGCTTTAAAACGGACACCTATGTTAGTGATGAAAATGTGGTTAGGCAACACTTTAGTCAAGATGATTACACGGCTCTCAAGAAATTGTTAACAAATATTACCAATGAAAAAAAGCGCAAGAATCGCATTTGGATAACCTGCAGTTCCGAGTCAAGCAACCGGGCAAAATTCCAATTTTATCCGGAGCCGGCATTCAATACGAAATACGTTGATTTCGAAGAATTTTCTGATATTAAATACTACGCTGGGAAAATCGTATTTCTGGGCAAAAATGATTTGAATCGATTGGTGGCACTTAAATTAAGCAATCTGAAGTTAAATACAATCTATCGTTTCAATTGCAAACTTTGGGCATTGAACATTGGGCATGGTTACAAAGATTTTGGACAGGTTTATTTTTATATGGAGGTCAAAGGCCCAAAGGGCAAGGAAACCAATGATATCCCTCGATTTGTCCATGAAGCTTTATAAATTAATTTCATCAGTATTAATAATATTATTCGAGTATATGAATAAAAATAAATAACTAAATAAAAATAAGAAATGTTGTTTTTCATTGTTAAACAGTGTTTTACTTATAATAAGAAATTTATTAAAAACACTAAAGCATCGAAAACTATATAAATAGATTAATATAAAAAATAAAATTAGTATATGCTAAACAATTACAATTCATCAGTTTTCAATATTTTGTACGAATGATTACTGTACACAATATACGAAGTTGCGATTTTTAGCCAAATATATTTAGCAAAATATACAAATATTATTCGATTAATCGATAAGAAATTTATTAAAAAAATATATCTCATTAATAGGTGCCTCAGGATCGTACTATTGTTACCCATGTGCTTCGCACGGTCTCATTACCGTTATTTGTCTGCATGTGCACCATCTCCTGCTGCGGCATCTTTGTGGCCTTTGCTCTGATAATTTTCAACATATGGAATAAGCATAGAAGGTAAGACACAAAGTATATTTTCATAATTCAATTATTACCTAATGCATTTCATTCTATTCCTTTGTTTATAGAGTAATACAATCGTCGCATCCTGTATGCAATACCATCATGCTTTTCGGCGTCATTATCTGCCTTACATCAGTCATATTACTGGGCATAGACGGACGATTTGTCAGTCCGCACGAATATCCAAAGGTATTATATATTACATAAAAAATGGTTGCTTTATTTGGTTAGCAGCTTAAACCAACAAACCGCATCTTAACGTTTGGTTCACGCTGGTTTTTCACAATATTTTAAAATTTTTAACATTTTGTTTCAAATTTGTAAAATAATTAAATGACGGATTTGAACATAACTACATTAAGTTAACCGCTTCTATTGTATGTGTTATACAACAAAATCTTCATATTCTTGAATATCTTTACACAGATTTGTCAAGCTCGTGCTTGGCTATTATCCACCGGTTTTACATTAGCATATGGTGCTATGTTCAGCAAAGTCTGGCGTGTGCATCGATTTACAACAAAAGCGAAAACTGATCCAAAGGTAACAAATTCAACGATTTTAAGCAAGCATTTATTTATAGTGTTTTTGTTTGTTTGACAGAAAAAAGTGGAACCTTGGAAGCTATACACCATGGTTTCGGGACTCTTATCAATAGATTTAGTGATATTATTGTCTTGGCAGATCTTTGATCCGCTGCAGCGTATACTCGAAACATTCCCACTCGAAGATCCAGTATCTACAACTGATGATATTAAAATACGTCCAGAGCTTGAGCATTGCGAAAGTGAACGCAATTCTATGTGGTTAGGTAGGATCTATCATTTATCAATATTCAAATATTTCATTATTAGTTAATTAATTGAAATATTGTTGACAGGACTCGTCTATGGCGTAAAGGGGCTTATACTTGTATTCGGACTCTTCTTGGCCTATGAAACACGCTCCATCAAAGTCAAACAGATTAATGATTCGCGCTACGTGGGCATGAGCATCTATAATGTTGTTGTACTCTGTCTGATTACGGCGCCGGTGGGCATGGTCATTGCATCGCAGCAGGACGCGTCATTCGCCTTTGTTGCACTAGCTGTGATATTCTGTTGTTTCCTAAGCATGCTGCTGATATTTGTGCCAAAGGTGAGTTGCATCTTATATCCATCCTACATATCAACCAACTGACTTACTGATCTACTGACTATTTGCAAACCATTAGAATAAATTATTATTGAAGTAAGGTTCTCATTTTTTATTTGTGAGCAAAAGCTCAATTTAAAAAAAATGAATTAATTTTAAGGATGAAAATCTTTTGTTAGAAAAATGTTGCATTTATTTTGACTAGTTTTATCTTTTAGATGTTATAGGGGATTGGTTATACTGATTTTTATTAAAATTAATAAGGTTATAAAATTTGAGCTTGGCAATGTTACATTTTATCTAATCATATAAGAAAACAATCTTACTGTGAAATTGTATTTAGGTCATTGAGGTCATCCGACATCCAAAAGATAAAGCTGAATCAAAGTACAATCCAGACTCGGCCATATCCAAGGAGGACGAGGAACGCTACCAAAAACTGGTAACCGAAAACGAGGAACTACAACGATTAATAACACAGGTAAGATGAAGAGAAAATTGGAATTAACCACGTTTCTTATCAAATGCAAAATTGTGTTGACAGAAAGAGGAAAAGATACGAGTTCTAAGGCAACGGCTTGTTGAGCGGGACGTCAACACGAAGACAACAGAACTGAATGGCGCATCGGGCGCCGGCATCGGCGGCGCCAGCGGCAACGGCAACGGCAGCGGAGGGGCAGCAACAACATCGCTTGCAGTTCAGCCACAGGCTGCTGCTGCTGTTGCAGCCATCATCAATACGACCGCCTCGGCGCATCCAACGCCTGCGGCCACACTCGCAATCACACAAGGTGAGTATGCATTGAATGCAGTAATTGTTTTTAGCGGTAGTTATGCTCGCTTACTTACATACATAGTATAAACATAACATCAAACATTTGATTTTCAATTAGAAATTTTAGCTATTTTTGCGGGCATCGACAAATTCGAATAAACAAATGGAGCTTAAAGGTTATACCTATTTATCGTTTATGTGTATCAAAACACACTCACCGTACTATATTTATTAGTGCAATTAAATGTTTTTTAACATTTCTTTTCTTTTCATTTTCACCTTTTATCTTGCGCATACAAAACAAACGCACTGATTTTGCAAAACTAAAAACCGTTTATGTACATACGGTACTTGTTATCGATAGTTAGCACTGTTTTGCAACAAAGCATTGGTGATCGTCGCATAGCAATTCAATAGTCACGATATATCACAGAGTGATGATCAGAGCTGTCAACCCGCCTAAAAGACGCAAACGTTGTTATAAAAAAAATTAAAATTATACCGTAATCTAATAAGTAAAACTATTCTATATATATTTTTAATTGCAGATACTCATGAGCACCGTACATGAAAAAACTTGTCAATTTCCTTCGCGTGATAGGTGAATTATACAAAAAAAAAACAGAAGAAGCTTAATGATAACCTAATAAATATGTGTATGTACTTAATAAAACTTTGTATCAACTTTAAGCTGAGCTAATTAATGATTTTTGGTAGCGGCAATTTTGTAGATTAACTGAAATATGTATTGTACCTTAAACGTGTTTAGCAAGTACTTAAATTAAAACGAAAAACTTTTAACTTAAATAAAATAATTATTAACGACATTAGAATGTGAACTAAACAAAATTGTTAGGCTTTAAGGTTGAACACAAACCAAGCATAGTCAAATCATTAAATTAAAAAAGGAAAGAAATAAGAAAATTATAAGCGAAATCATGTTAAAGTTAGTAAACTTTTAAATGCAAACAAATTGTTGTGTTAGTACATATGTTCTTGTATAACGAGTATTTTCCCCATAAACCTATTTTGCTCAGCGCTGTCTCCTAGAGCTAAAAAAAAGCACACACGCATACTCACACACAACTATACACACTCATTTGTTTCCCAAGGCGGCCTTTCCCATTTTATGTTTATGTTGTGCCCAGGACCCCTGATGCTGATCAATGCCGTGGCAATACGATCTCCTAGACTTCAGTACCAGACTCTAAGAAAGTTTGGCCTTTAACTCGTAGTTTAGCCTAAGTTAGCGCTAGTTTTTTGTATAGATCATGTGTATGCCTGTCCAATAATTCTCGTATTGATACCTATTATTGCACTCGTATATAATGTTTTAATAGTTTAATAACCGACCGGAAAACATAGCAAATCTTAGATAAATAATGACATAGCATAGTCTAGTTGTAGGATCAAGGTTAATACTAATAAATTTTTGTGGGATTGGGGTGGGGTTTTGTGTGCTCAAGCAACATTTAAATTTTTATGTGCTGTTATACATAGAAAATTTGATGATGGAAAATCTAAAAGCAAAGGAAAATTTTTGAACATACTGTAAGTTCTAAAATTGCATTTAAAAATTATATATACATATATATATATATATGCATATAAATAAATATATAAAAAAAATATTGCATAATGCAAAATGAATGCGTCGTTATTAAAATAGGAATTGACATTATTGAAAAGTAAAAGAAAAACAAACGAAAACTGAAGCCTATTGAAATGAATTCACAAAAATATAATATATATATATACATATATGTAATAAATCGAATTGGAACCTTTTTTAAATTCAATCACTCTAATCCATCACAAAAAGTGCTATACAAAAAAAATTTAAAAATAAAAATTGAAAAACAAACACATAGACAACATCAAATTCCTACGAAATGAAAGACTTTAAAATCTAAGCCATTAAATAAAATAAAACTACACACACATACAATGAACGATGAATTCATGATATATATACATTTATTAAATATATACACGAGTATTTGAATAGAGTTAAAACGGGCATAAGAAAATTTACACACTGCAAAAATGACATCTCTAGTAAATAAAAAAAAAACAAATAAAAGAAAAATAGAAAAATCTAAAAAAAAACACATTGAAAACACATTGATATTATTAAGGATCGTTGGAACTTGTAGTTTAATTGGATTGTAATTCATATAGGGAATGCTGTTAGGGTAGCTGTAATTTGTAACATGTATATTGTATATAGCGTGTTAAGCTAAAAAGAAAAAAAAACTAAGCGAAAATTGCAAATTTTACTCAAACTCAAATATAAACATTTTTTTTCTGATTCTTTTGCTTTTCCGTCGAAACCACAAACATTACTATAACTTAAATACAACCACAATTCACAACAAAGAAGTTAATAATTGAATAGTAAATTAAGAAAACACTTTAGCAAAGCTAATTGTTGTATAAACACGAGTAAATAAACCAGATTCAAATTAATTTCCCAAACTTATTGTTAGTGAAAACAAAATGCAAATACAAAACAAAGTAAATACAATTGTAGCAATATGAAGCAAAGAAAACTCGGTATGTTCTTATGAAAGTAACATTAACGAATTAATTTAAAGTCTAATTAACGGAATATGAAAGAATTTTACTGAATAAACACAAAAAAAAAACCCATTCAATTGGCAAAGATTTTGTGTACTTTTCAAATAAGCAAAACAAATCTCGTTTTTTCTTCTTCTCTTTATATCTTACCTTCCTTTCAACCCAATATCTCAAACTCATCATCATATTAAAACTTCACATAAGAAAAAAAATTTCAATTTGCATAAATTCCTCCCGAATTGCAATCGATATTGATATATGCAATTTTAACTGCCCCCACGTGATGTCAACTGTTATATGTTTAACCAAATGTGGTGCTTCTCATCAGGTATGATAATTTGTATAATTTTTTGCATTTATAATAACCCGTGATTTAAAAAAAATTGGCTTGTATACCATAATTCTTTTAATCGGTGGCTGCAGCTTTAAATATACATATATGCAATAGTTTTTACTGTTGCTAATGGACTGAAAATATGTTTGTTTTTGATTTTTTAAACTTTATAATATGCTCTGAAAATAGCATACACATATGACATACTAGCTAAAAAATTTTTCTTTTTCTCTTACTCACTTAAATGGCCAAACTCACAACATTTACAACTTAATACGATAAGCCTCCAAATTAGTTCAGCTATAACTGTGAGCTTAATCAAATTAATCAATTAAAACAACTGTTATTAAGCTTTTAAAAAATATGTGGCATATAAATACTTTAAAAAAAAACGTTAGCGACAATTTTCCGCTGGAGATTTGATCTTAAAGTTTTAAATCTATACCTATTTCTAAGTGCATAATAAATATGGCTTAACTTTTTATACCCTGAACCCATTGAAAAAGGGGTAAAAAGGGTATAATGGTTTTGTTTGGTATCACCGAACCCATAAAGTATACATATATATTCTTAATCAGGACGACGAGCTGAGTTGATTTAGCCATGTCCGTCTGTCCGTCTGTGTAAACGCAGCGATCTCGAAAACTACATAAGCTAGAAAGCTGATCTTGGTCTCAATTAGTTCGTACATATCATACGTAGAACAAGCTTATCATTTTTCGATAGCTTACTCCGTTTCATTAATATCGATACAAATCGATAACAACCTTTTGTTTTTTTACAATATCTCTGTAAATAAAATAGCTATAGTTAACAAGTTTAAGTTTAAGACTAGACGCAGATTTTTATACCTCCGGATATTGGATAGCTCCCCCCAATCGCGCCCAGTATCGACAAAACCATAAAAATCCCACATCAAATACTACAGACCTGAAATTTGGTTTGTACATCGCAGAGTGCTCTCACTTGTTTATATATTATTTTCTTACCTAAAAATGATTTGTTTCGATTATTTTAAACCTTATCTTTAAGCTAGCTATGTATATTATATTTTTTTTTTATTTCGGCTAGCTATAGCTAGAAATAGCTATTTCTAGCTATAGCTAGAATTTAGGTAACTGTAAGCTGCAGCTGAACCGGCTTTATATTACCTGTAACTTTTACTCGTAGTTTTCCATACCATATTGACACAATCCGTTGACAACTCGTTTCAACTGTAAACTAGATATCAATTTAGAAACAAACAAACACAAAAGCCGTCTCATTCTCTCTCTCTCTCTCTCTGTCTCTCCATCTGTCAGATCGCAATGGCCTCTGTCTTGATAAATTAGCAATTGGTTGCAGTCAGTTTCACTTAAATAAGTACAGTCCATTTACAGATTTAACGCTTCATAAAATTTATTTTTATCCTTCTTTTTTTCATTCTTTCTGTGTTCCTTCCGCCTATGCTAATTTTTGCCGGCCCACCCAGCTGCAAAGAAGGCAACCTGCCCTGCGCCCGGCTGCAGCTTTGAAGTCGTTTGTCTCGGGAGAGCTTACGCAAGCTTTTAGCTTGCGGGCAGCATATTAAGCTCTGAACGGAGCTCAAGTCTTGCAGTAGACGCGCTCAGCTCGAACGCAACGGTTCAAAGTCGAGCATTTCGAAAGCTAGAAAAATTTAATTCATCAAGCAAAATAAAAACAACAATGTTTTCGATTAAAGTGTTGGCTCTGTGGCTAATCAGCTGTTGCTGTTGTTTGGGCATTGATGGCAAGCTGGAGGAACGGTTCTCATGGAAACAGCTGACCTTCGACTGGCCCAGCACCGAAGCCGAGGCAGAGGCCAAACGCAGCGGCCATTATATTGAGCAGAACAATTTGCCCCTCGGCTTGGAGCGTTGGGAAAACAAAATCTTTGTCACTGTGCCAAGGTAAGCAGCCGAAAATTGCCAGCAATTACCGCTTAGTAACTTCTTTCTGTATATACCATACATACAAATATCTCACTTTTTTATTTATTTATTTTGATCATGCTTGTAAACGGGGCTTGCGAAAAGCCACTTGTCTTAAGGAAAAACCGGTTTAGGCGCTGTTGTTGTCGTTCTCTTTTTCTCTTTTTGTCTTAATTTGCATTTGTAATTTACTGTTGTGCAAATATGACCACAAATTGATTAATGCTTAGATATGGAAAACTTTATCGTGATCGAACAGCTGGCGTATATATATGTATATATACATATACTATACGTTTCCAATATATACATATATTTAATTTGATCATTAACAATTTTAAATTACTAATCTTATTGACGCCTGACGTCATCGCTAAACGGTGGTTTTACCCGCCTCAATAGTAAAATGACTGAAACCGAAATATGTTTATCAGTGACGCGCAAACAAAATTAATTCACAAAATAAAAGCCAAAATATGCGCAGCTTTCGATCTGAACTCATTTAACCAGCTTTAAAAAAGCTAAAGTAAAGTAACAGTAAGCACAATTTTGATAATTTACATTTAAATAATTTTCTATAACAACGTTTTAGCGCATGAAACTTATGTACTTGTGTGAAAATTATAAATTATTTAATTTAAAAAATATTAGAAAACAAATAATGTAAGTAAAATTATAAATTAGATATATTTAAGTTAAAGTCCAAATATAATGGTTATACCAAAGACAATATAAATATAAATATCAATATGTTTATATTGTCTTTGGTTATACCACTCGTACACTTACCCGTACTCACACACACACACTCTCTCTCTCACACGCACACAGATGGAAGGCAGGTGTTGCAGCCACATTAAACTACATTGATCTATCGACCAACGAGAAATCACCCAAACTGCGTCCCTACCCCAGCTGGGAGGCCAACAAGCTGCCAATCGAGGTTCAGCCACAAGAGCAGAAGACGCCCTCCGGCGGCCGTTTGGATGCGGCAAAGGCGGAAGACGCAGGCGTCCAACTGCAGGATAATGCCACCATCATATCGACGTTTCGCATTCAGGTAGATGCCTGCGATCGGTTGTGGGTGTTGGACACGGGCCTGGCCGATATTCTCGGCAATCCCAAGCAGATAACGCCGAATGCGATATTGGTTTTTGATCTGAAAACGGATCAGTTGCTGCGCCGCTTCGTGATACCCGCCGATCAGTGCAAGGCGGATACGTTCTTTGCCAATGTTGTTGTTGATGTGGATAGCGAACAGTGCGATGACGCGTTTGCTTATGTGCCGGATTTGGGCGCTTATGGTGTTATTGTCTATAACTATCGGGACAACAAATCGTATCGCGTCAAGCACAATTTCTTTCACTTTGATCCGCTGCAGGGTGATTTCAATGTGGGCGGCGTGAATTTCCAGTGGACCGATGGCGTTTTCGGCATGGCCGTTGGCCCATTAAATCCCGATCATACCAAGGATATATACTTCCATGCGCTGGCCAGCACCAAGGAGTTCAAAGTCTCCAATCGTGTGCTGCAAAACGCGAGTCACGTCAATGGCGGAGAATCCTATTACGACTTTAAGCTGGTCGGAGATCGCGGCATGAACGGACAATCGACCGCAGAAGTGTTTGACAAGGAGACGGGCGTATTATTTTATACACAGGTTAACAAGGATGCTATCGCCTGCTGGAATTCAAAGCGTCCATATACAGCGGATACACAGGGCCTCATTGACTCAGATTCCCATACTTTGGTATTTCCCAACGATTTAAAACTGGATAGCACCGGCTCACTCTGGGTGCTATCTGATCGCATGCCGACTTTTCTGTACAAGGAACTGGATCCGACGGCCGTCAACTATCGCATACTGACGGGCAAGAATCGTGACCTGATAAAAGGCACACCATGCGAACTGTAAGGCGTTGATTACTGTGCGTAATTAACTTGTATATTTGTTATTCTTTTCTATTTTTTATGTATTTTCTATTTACATATGAAATTATATTCACTTAATAAAGTGCTCAAGTCTATCTGCTGTATTTTTGATCCCTAGTCTACTCTAAATGTCAGATTTTAGCAAGTTATCAGCCAGCTGCACCTTCTCGCCAGGCTTAAAAGCTGGCATCCCCAGATAGGGGCACGTGGAGCACCTAAACGCATCGCCCAGATAACACTGCAAGTAAATTAAAAATTTGGAAACGAATAAATTATTCTTAATCACAAAAAATTTAAGTTTAGGTAGGTTCTAGTTATCTATACAAAAACAAAACGAAAATTATCAAATATATATGTTCTAATTTCATACACATATTTTAATTATTATATATGGAAAGTTTTAGAACCACATATTTAATTTTAGTTATATATTATATGAACTTATATTCAAAACAATATACATTTTGTGGTATACATTTCTTTGAAAATAGAAAAATATGCGATTAAAATAGAGTAATAGAGTAAAGTAAATTTCATTTTTTTTTAAATAAAAACTTAGTGCAATTTTGAAATTAAAAACACAATTCAAGTGAAGTAAATCAGAGAAATTATTTAAAACGGTAAAAATAATAATAAATGTATTGGAACAGACATCAGAAATCAATTTGCATAAGTACTTTATGTTGGTGATCAAAGGGGGTTTCTATAATTCATTGCTCTTTGCTACTATTTACAAGCAAGATGCAGATTTTTGTTATAAATATTAGAAACTAAACGCAATTGATTTTGATTAAATACTCAGGAACATCAATTTCATGCTTGGCAAGAATTCAATTATCGTGTTTTGATTTAGTGGTATAAAAATGCTGAAAGTGTAATCAAACTTATAATTGCCCAGTACAGTTGTGTTATCTGCAAGAATAAAGAACTTAATCTTCAATAGATAGTACCAATGGCAGTTATAAAATTTCTACATGTTTTAACAAGATAGCATTAAAAGTGAGAGCCTAGAATGTCACAGATAATGCTAATCAAAAATATATATGATACTGTAAGGCATTACAAAATTCATGACAATATGTTAATATCCCCTGCAAGGCCATACAGACAGACGAACATAGCTAACACAAAAAAATCTAAGTTTTGTTTCACGTTTCAAAATTTAACTACCCTCTCCAATTTCAAAGAGATGATTTCGAGGCGACCCCTGAATTTTCAGACATAAACAAAGACGATACGTACGTTGCCACAGCTGGACTTTGCATTCTCGGTGGCCGCTTTGGTTGTCTTCTCGCTTTCCAGTTCTTCGGCCAGACCACAGGAACAATTCTTGCATGCCTTACGCTTGCCAGTGGTGCTGCAGACACGCAGGCCAGCCGGATCCGGCTTTTGTTTATCTTCCTCATCAAGTAGATCCTCCTCGTCGATGAGCTCCTCATCGTCGCCGCTTATTTTCCACACATTCATGCTAGCGGGTTTCTTTGCAAACGATAGCCTGGCCGAGGAACCCGTCTCATAGCCCGGCTTCTCTGCCGTCAGCGTATTGGCAACGGAATCCTCACGACAATTAATAAAACCGGAGAGTTTAATTTCCTGCAATAGACTGGCAGCTGGTCCAATATAAGCGAACAAGTGCAGTTTACCGCTCGGTTTAAGCATGTGCAGCAACTTGACGTAATTGTCGGTTAATTGGGCGCATTCAATCACAATTAGATCAAAGCTCGAGTTTGCATAGGATGCTGAAATATGCACGCAATATTGGCAATAAACATGCTGACTCATACTCCGTTAACGCACACACTCACAAAACGACAGGCGATGCACATTTTCCACAGCCACCTCGCCGCCGGTGGCCGCCTTAAGTGTCTCCACGCGTTTGTCCAGCTCAGCGCTGTCTGTCCATATGTATAGAGATTTTTGCAAGCCCTTAAATTCATCCATTGCTGTATGGTCACGGTTTACAGATTTTGTTAAAATTTTAAGCGCACACAGTCAACACAATCAGCCTGCCAACTTGTTTGTTAAACTGAAGTGCTACCAGCCAGCTTGTCATTGCCAAGTTGCCGAAACGATAGTGACTATCGTTTTATATGGATTGATGCATATTGATGAAGAAACAATAATACAAATATTTTAACATATTTCATATCAATTTACAATATAATTTTGTCTTACGGTAAAATATATATTTCCTTGCAAATGCTTGGCATGCTTAACAGCCGGCACTCACGTCACAGGCTCCTATTGTGAATTTGGCAAGGATACCGTTGTTTGGCGTAACCTTCACTCAGCAAGACATTCGTGCAAAACTATCGCAAGCGCTCATTACAATTATCGATAGGCGCACAGTGAAACATATCGATAGAATAACAACAACCCTAGTTTGTTTGGTAGCTGCTGCTAGTGGGGTTTGGTTTCGTTTTTATTTATTATAAATCAGTTACCACAGTTTAGTTGCAAGTTTAAACAGCAGCCAGCCGCAACGAGCTTCAGTCATCGCCAAATTCGCGCTCTCAAATCGACACATGTTAACTGTGGCCGGGTACTCTAAACAGAAAAAAAAATAATACCAAATAACAACAACAACATCGAAAACCGTGAGAAACGACAGCTGCTGCTGCGTGTGTTGTGCCAGGATACAACGAAGAAGGCAAAAAAAAAAAACAATAAAAAAACCAAACTCAAAGTACAAGTGCCAAAGTGTAAAACAAGTTGCCAAATAAGATAAATAAATAAATAAAGAGAGACCTTTCAACAGCATGTGCTTAAATGAAGAGCTACAGCCAATTTAATTTAAACGCTATTGCCGCCGCACCGCCCGCCATTGTCTACGAGAACGCAGCCGCAGCAGCCGGCAGCAATAGCAACAACTTGGATCACAGTCAGCTGCACAGTCACAGCCAGGATATGCCGCACTTTGGACTGGGCAGTGCGCCGCCGCCGCCACAACAGCAGCAGCTACAAGTGCATCATCAACAGCAACAGCAGCAGCAACAACAGCAGCAACAACAACAAATGCAGCTTTCCATGCTGCCGGTTGCTGTGCCCGGTGCCGCCTACCGCTCGCACATCGAGGAAAAGAAGCTGACGCGCGACGCAATGGAGAAGTATATGCGCGAGCGCAACGACATGGTCATCGTCATTCTGCACGCCAAGGTGAGTTGCAAAACATAGGAAAAACAAATTCGAACGGGTTGCACAAAAAATTGTAATTTAAAAAAAAGTGTGGATTTTTGTATTTTGTGAGTTTGGGAGTGGGCGTGGCTTGATCTTTACAGGAGAATCTCAGCAGTTTACCTGTCAAATTTGATGAAAATAATTTATTTAATTTAACGCTTCTAGTGGGCGTAGCCAAAAATCCCAACGCTTTATTTGATGCAGATATGAATGAGTATAAGTGTATCCAAAGATTCAAGTCTCATAATTCAATAGCATAGAACAAATTCGGTCTCCATTTTTTATACCCCAATCTATTATTCAAATGACAGACATGGAGGATCATATGGAGGATCTGGCTTTGCTAAAATTTTGCTTTTGTACGTTTTTTTTATATTTTTTTCAATCGTTATAAAAAAGGCAATATTTTTTTCAAATTCTTGTAAACAAAATCAAAACTGTTAGTTAACTTTAGAGGATCTTTTATTTGTTAAAAATATTATATAAATTAAATAGAACAGATATTCATAAGTATAAGCTCAGTTGGATAAATGGGTAATAGCCTTAAAAAATAGCTCTAACTAAATTATAGTTTCATTTTACTAATTAAATTAATCTTACATTAAAGCAAATATATTTTTGGAGGAGCTATGCGGATAACAAAAATATAGAAATTTTTTAAAAATATTTTTTTTACTTTAAATCTGGAATAATACATAAAAAAATAAAATATTATAAGTGTGAGTAACTATAAAGCAGATTTAGAGATGGAAAGGCTTAATATTTACATATACAATTTATAGATAAAAATAGATCACTCGATGGTGGTTTTAGATGAACGTAATGTGGGGCTGCAACGAATTTGCTGCCCCAACGCGGGCATTTTTTGCGGTTTGTTGCGGCTATCTTCAAGCGACGGCAGCCGCCGTCCAGGCATCGCATCCTTCACACTTGACTGCACGCAAATTAAGCAAACGGCGGCCACAATAAAATAATTGAAATTAATTATACGACAAATTTTAACAGCTGCATAGCTGCGGTTAAACTTTATTACGATTTGTCTCTGTCGATAATCGAAGCGCCTGATTACGCTTAATATTAACATAATTATTATATTTATTATTATATATAATTATGCAGTTGTTCGATTTAGTTGTCTTACTGTGAGTTTTTGCTATTCCTGCACAGGTCGCCCAGAAATCGTATGGCAATGAGAAGCGCTTCTTTTGCCCGCCGCCCTGCATCTATCTGTTTGGCAGCGGCTGGCGGCGACGGTACGAGGAGATGCTGCAGCAGGGCGAGGGCGAGCAAGGTGCACAGTTGTGCGCGTTTATTGGCATTGGCAGCAGCGATCAGGATATGCAGCAGCTGGATCTCAATGGTAAACAGTATTGTGCCGCCAAGACACTATTCATATCCGATTCGGATAAGCGCAAGCACTTTATGCTGTCGGTGAAAATGTTCTATGGCAATGGCCACGACATTGGCGTATTCAATTCCAAGCGCATCAAGGTCATTTCGAAACCGTCCAAAAAGAAGCAATCGCTCAAGAATGCCGATCTATGCATTGCCAGCGGCACAAATGTCGCCCTCTTCAATCGCCTGCGCTCCCAGACCGTCTCTACGCGCTATCTGCACGTGGAGAACGGACACTTTCATGCCTCGTCGACACAATGGGGCGCATTCACGATACATTTGCTCGATGACAACGAATCGGAATCGGAGGAGTTTCAGGTGCGCGATGGTTATATACACTATGGTGCCACCGTTAAGTTGGTCTGCTCGGTGACGGGCATGGCGCTGCCTCGTCTAATCATACGCAAGGTGGACAAACAGATGGCACTGCTCGAGGCCGATGATCCGGTCTCGCAGTTGCACAAATGCGCCTTCTACATGAAGGACACGGATCGCATGTATCTGTGCCTCTCGCAGGAGAAGATCATACAATTCCAGGCGACGCCCTGCCCCAAGGAGCCCAACAAGGAAATGATCAACGATGGCGCCTGCTGGACAATCATATCCACCGACAAAGCCGAATATCAATTTTACGAGGGCATGGGCCCCGTTGCGTAAGTACCTTGATACAAACCGAAAGCCTAAATTAATTATTAAATAATTAATTAATTTTGATTCTTTTAGTTCACCGGTGACGCCAGTGCCAATTGTTAATTCGCTGAATCTGAATGGTGGCGGGGATGTGGCCATGCTAGAGCTGAGTGGTGATAATTTTACGCCCCATTTGCAGGTCTGGTTTGGCGATGTCGAGGCGGAGACCATGTATCGCTGTACGGAAACTCTGCTCTGCGTGGTGCCAGAAATCTCACAGTTTCGCGGCGAATGGCTCTGGGTACGTTATATAAATTATAAAATGCACAAATATATATATTTATATATTTTTTGAAATTCTGTTCAGGTGCGCCAGCCCACACAAGTGCCAATATCGTTGGTGCGCAACGATGGCATCATTTATGCAACTGGCCTAACATTTACGTATACGCCCGAGCCGGGGCCGCGATCGCACTGTAATCAGGCTGAGGATGTTATGCGTACGCGTCACAATAACAACAATATCACAGGCATAAGCAACAACAACAATAATAATAATAATAATAGTAATAACAATAATAACAACAACAACAGCAATTCGCCTGCGAGTGGCTCGAGTTTACAACAACAACAACAGCAGCAAACACATCAAACGCTGCCCTCCATCTCGGAAGTGCAATGGAATAGTCACGGGAGCGGCTTGTCTTGAGTGCGGCATTTTTGCTCTTATTTGCAATTCGATAAACATTTATTTATGCCAACTTATTTAAAGCTCTGCTAGCTTATATTTAATTTATATATATACATTTCTAGTTAGTAAGACACACAGACACTATTTCTTTTTCGTTGAATGTGCAGCATTAGAAACCCCATTTTGAATTTGATCAATGTTCTCTATTTGTAGTGCTAACCGGTACCAATAGATGTATAAACACAAGACATAACTGTACATAAATCGAAAAATCTCACTGACATAAAGCATTAATAATTAACTATAAAATTAGTTGAATATATATACATTTAAATATATAGTATATATAGAACATATAATGTATATGCTGGGCCAATGTGCCGTTGTGCAGCTATAAGTGAATCCGCCCTTTATATATTTATGTATATATAATGTATATATAGAAACTGTTTGCCGAAATATCTTGTTCAACATTCCATTTTATAGAGCTACAAATTCAGGGCACCCAGTTGGGCCAAACTTTTTTAAAAATTGTTTAGTAAATTCACATAAGCCGAGCACGACATAAGCCCAGATTTAGACCATAAATAGATATATATATATATACAAAACAAAGCATATAATTTTGTAAGATAACTGAATAACGAAAGTTGTAAGCCTAAGAGAAAACCTAAAACTAAATAAATACAAGAACAAACATAAACTATGTCAGTCAAGAATTTTAATTTGGCATGATTTAACAATTTCCTTTTTCTTTACTTAAAGTGGCCTACCTGTAAATCCCACCTCAATCGCTGGAGTAGGCGAATAGTCGATTTAAATCGGCATGGGAAAATGTTGCTATGTCGTGTGAACATATATATATTTCTTAAGACTAAAACAAAACAAGTGCAGCACTTCCCACGGTGGGCTGCCTCTTCAACTTTAATTACAGTTGGTTGGTCGATTTGAATTTTTAGCTGTCATTACGAAAAACGCAAAGTCAAGATATATATGTATATACATATATATATATATATATATATATATATATATTTATACATAGGTAGAACGTCGCATTGTTTCCGTTTGGAGCTAAAGGAACATAATATTCACACAGCCCCAAAAGGCGTTGACAATAAGCGGCCCAGCGATGAGAATTTTTTGTTGTTGTTTTTAACTATCTCTGTTTAATATTTATGCATTATTTGCCAGACTATCTGTTGTTATTGTTGTTTTACAGATTTACAAATTAACAATCGCAGTTTTGCATTAATTATCGCGCTTCCGTTTTGGGTTGCCAAACTAATCACAGCGTCGAACTTGAAGATTTCATTTAATACCCTATGCCCATAAAACTGTCTAAAGTTGTTTAATTATGACATTTTAATGTTCTAGATTGCATATTTCTTAAATTTTATTTTTAACAATCTTTGGTAGAAAAGCTGCCTAAGAATAAGAATCCGAATGAGAGAAGGCTTACATTTTATTAAAACTATATTTTCTCATTACCAATTATTAAATGGAATTTTTGAAAAAATAAATATGTATATATATTTATATTTATATTTGTATAAGAATTTCTATATAAAAGTAAAGTTAGCTCAAACTTTCGCCAGATCGGAGATTAGTGCAAGGTATCTCCTAGTTGAGCACGCCCGCTCCTAGCACTGTTACTAGATTTTTATTAGAATTAATTGTGGCTGAGATTCAAGTCTTATCAGAGTCAGCGAAGCAGGCAGGCAGCAGCAGCAACAAGTGCAACTCACCCTCTCCCGCAGTTGGTGGGAATATTTTGAAGATGGCAAACGAAAGACTCAAACGACAAACTTTACGACGCGTCGTCGACACCGTTGCGTGCGAGATGAGAGACGAACACAGGGAGCCGAGGGGTCATCTTGGTAAAAAAAAAAACCACCACCAAGTTTCGTTTCATAATTGGAACTGCAACTTCTTAAGGCCGTTGACGCGGTCGACATCTTATAAGAAGCTGAATATGAAATTAGTTGAATTTTTAATGAACATTCACATTGCGAGTGCATAATTTTTGCCCCTCGCACTGTCTGGTTGGACTCGCTGTTCGGTGCGTTGGGTGCCTTGGTCGTTACACTTCAGGTGCGGTAAGCAAAGGTACGGGGGTTACAGTTTGGATTGTTTTCAAAACGAAAAAAAATATATATAAAACGTTCTCAGGAGCTTCCACTGCACTAATTATCTTGAAAAATCTGAGTCTTGACTTTTAAGCCGGCTGCCGGTTTTCACACGCTGTGAAAATTCTAACCATACAATGCGTGGGAATTCGCCAGCCGGTTGTGTGGGAGACAAAAAGGGTTGCATGCAATCTTGGTATACCTTTAAAATAAATATACGTCTGTAAAAATACATATATTAAATAATAGTACTTATATTTGTAATATTTAAAATAGCCTGTAGTTCTTAGAAATATCTAGAAATATTTTTCAATAACGAAGAGTATTAGGTAAGTATAAGGTACTGTGTTTTCTTCTTTACTTCTTTCCTCGTACAAACACATTAACAATAACAATAACAATAAAAATCATTTTCTAAATGAGTTTTCTAAGCAACCTAACTTTTTGTTTTCCAGATGAATATTGAGTTAAGCCAAAAGGCAGAGTTTTTATGTGACACTTATTAATCCATATTTTATTCATAAATAATGGCAGCTTGATAATTAAACAATGTCTCTTGGATTTAAACGGAAACAATTGTGAAAAAATCTGCATTTTTTATATATAAGTTAAGAACAAAAACATTTTTACTCGAGTTCCAATATGCAAGGTCAGCGTGCGTCCCATTCCCTGCCCGCGCTGAGTTCAATAAACCCAGTTGCCAAACACTTGCAATGTTGCAGTTGATTCCCAGAAATTCGAGTTACGCAATTCGTCGAGGCCTATACATGCCAATCAGAATTAGCGCAGCCAACGTCACGCACAATATTTGCCAACCTGGAGCAGCGCAGCCGTAAATCTCTGCTAAAGACTTATTGCTTATTGGGGACAGTTTTAGAATTTTAATTGTAGTTGCTTATTGGATTTATTTCAATAAAGAGTTGAAGATCAAACTTTCTAAGTATATTTTTGAATTATTTCTGCATATACATAATTAACTGACGGCCGAGCAGGGACCGCGATTGTTATTTCTGGCCATCGGTGGACTGCAAGGAATGTAGGCAGGGCCGCAGGACATTCCTTAAGAAGGGAACCCAGGTAGCTGAAGCAAAAAGGATGAAATCCGGATCATCGCAGGGAGGAGCCATATCAATAGTCACCATAGTGATGTAAGTTAATTAGGTGAAACATTTATTTAACTAATACAAAACAAAATTGAGTCACATTTGAAGATTTGTAAAAACAAGCGGAAAAAAAATTGAACTCCCACGAAATAGAATAGAAAATAGGAATAAAAAAATTATATCAAATTGAATTGTAAAACTGGTGCAACTAAAGTAACTGTGCATCTTTACCTCACAAAAGGCAGTAAAAAATGAACACATACATACACACAAACTCTCGGCAGTTGATGAGTATTGATCCTGTTAAAAATATAAAAAGAAATTACCAACGGAAAAAGAAATGTTCCACAACCGGGGATCGAGCTCGCTCTCTCCGTCTTAAGATGCACGACTCTTACCATTTTCACCACACTACCACATTATTCATGTATGATATAACATTTCTTAATTATCGCAAAAAATCAAGGAAAACGAAAATTTTGCACTTGTAATTAAAACGATAAAAATTAATAATAATAATAATAATTATGAATAACGAAAAAATAAAATAATTCAACATTGCTCTACCATACCAAAGCTGGATTCGAATCCGGACCTCCAAGTTACGCGGCACAACTCTTACCAACTGGACCACGCTCTTACTTGGCTTCGTTGTGTTAAAGTTCAATTTAACCGTTGCAAAAAAAAATTCCTAGAAGAACGCAAGACAAATTTTGCATATGCATATGTATGCGTGCACATGTACACAGAAATTGCCAAGCAGCTGCGATTTGCCCCCACTACTGAAAATAGATTCTTGATTTGCTCGTAAACTAAACGTACGATCGTTATGAAATTTTGAGGACTTATTCAGATCATCGAAATGTATCTACAACCCAATGCAGGTGTGTAGTATTTGATTTGCTTGTTTTTATGGTTTTTTGAGGGCGATTGGGGAGAGGTATCCAAAATCTGAAACATTCAAATTCTTCGTATGTTTTACGCAAACATAAAAAAATAAATTTGGTGGCTCTAGCTTTTATAGTTTGGGAGTTATGCTTAAAAACCGAGTCAAAAATTGATATATATCGATAATAAGAAAACGGAAAGAGTTATCGATGTTTTGAAATAAACTTGATCTGCGTATGGTATATACGAACCGAATGAGACCAAGATCAGCTTTCTAGCTTTTGTAGTCTCTGAAATCGACGTGTTCATACAGAAGGACAGACAGACGGACAGACAGTCGGACATTGCTAAATCGACTCGGCTAGTGATGCTGATCGCGAATATATATACTTTATGGGGTCGGAGATGCTTCCTTTTGCCTTTTACATACATTTGCACAAAACCATTATACCCTTTTTTACCCATTTTCAGTGGGTTCAGGGTATAACAAGAACATCCTAAAAGGTATAGCTACGTACTACGGTAACTTACATACTATACGTAGTAAGATAATAGGACCTGTAATACCCCCATTATTGGCCAGCTATATCCTGGTGTCTAACACTTCACTGAAAAGATAAACGCGACATTTACCAAATGACCATGTTGGTGCAGGCTTCCAATCAATCAGTGAAAGAATTCCACCAGGCAGTCTTGTTCTAAATAAAATTGGTTGTGTGGGACTATGTTGAGAAGCAGAACAGTTAATGACAAAAATGTACAGAGTAAAAGCTCCAGACAGATTTGTGCGAGGGTTGCAAGACGATTTGCTTCGCTAGACTTGCCTTCAGCGCTACATTTATGTTTAAAGCTTGAGACTCAGTTTTTCCATGCAAGCTAAGCTATGAAGAAAGGCCAAACAGGAAACTTTAGGAACCAGAATTCGACACCTATGCCTGCTACACCCAGTATTTATTTTAGAAATATACAAAAACCATCGAGTATACCACGCCAGTTTAACAATTTTGACTCCTACTGCACCTCCACAATAGAGGTCAGAGCAGTTTGTACCACAGGTCGCACCACCTAAGACTATGGCTCTGAGGTCACTGCCGTGCCCACAACCTGAAAGTGGATCCCAGTGTGCCGACGAAAATAATGAACTACATGAACCGACCTCGCTTCGAAGTTGGCAAAAGACCCGCAAGTAATGTGACAAACGGTCAAAAACAAATGACGAAACTATAAACACAATCCGCTGACAAATTTTGTGACCTTTAGACCCACTAGAAACTATTACCCGTTATTTTTCCTATATACTAAATTCTTTTCTTGATTTAACGCTATTTCCGTAGGTAAGAGCACAGAACAAGTTAGCACACCTTTTAAATATCAATAACATAGAAGAACAATTTTTGTTGCTAGCTGCACTTAAATCTTTTGATGCCATGTTATTGTCAATAAAATATTGACAATATCAAAAATTTACCTACACAACCAGTGTGAAGCCAGAAATTCGAGCTTCGTCCGACACACTTTTATCAATTAGGCGACAACAAGGTATTCTCCGTTTTAGACCTCAAAGTGGATTCAACCAAATCTCATTAAAAACAATTGAGATTGGTCGAGCCGCCCGATATCAAGGTTTAAATTTTTGGAGGAGATGACCAGCTATTTAAATATCAAGTTTGGTGAGTCTAGCTTTCAAATTGTGAGTCTTTAGGTTTCCGATTTTTATGGTTTTGCTGATACTAGGAGCGATGAGGGGAGGTATCCCATCCAGCCTGATGTATCAAAATCTGCGTCTGGCTTACACAAATATAACGCATTAAATTTGTTGCCTTATAGTCTCCGATATATGATACAAAAAACAATAGGTTGTTATTGTTTTACGAAGCAAGTTGCTATAAAAAATTATTAACTTGTTTTGCTTATGATATTTATGAACTGAATTTTTTTTGTAGTTTCCGACATCGCTGCTTTCATACAGACGGACAGACGGACAGACACGGCTAAATCAAATTGCACAGCTGCAATTCATAAAGGCCCACGGTCAACAGCATTACTCTGCTGGCACTCTTTGGTACCGCCCTGACCGTTATCTCTGTGCTCCACATCTATAATCGAGCAGAAGAAGATAATACCATGCCGGGCATAGCCACAAATCGCCATACCATTAAACTTCGAGAAGTCAACAACACAGTTCAATAACATTCCCTACTTCCAGAGATCGCTTGAGGACAAGTATAAATCAGAGTTAAGAGCAAAAAGATTTTCACTCGAGTTGCAATACGCAAGGTTAGCGTTGTCCCATTTCCTGCACGTGCTGAGTTCAGTAAATCCAGTTGCCAAAGCTTGCAACGATGCAGTTGATTACCAGAAATTAGCCAAGTGTATTTGAGTTACGCAATGCACCAATCAAAAAACGGCCCAAGCCGATTTCGTGATCTACACCTGCCAATCAGAATTAGCGCAGCCGAAGTCGCGCACAACACTTGGAACCTGGAGCAGCGCAGCCCCAACGCTCTGCTTAGGACTTACAGCATATAAAGAACAGTTTAATTTAGTAAATTCTTTCAAATGTTATGTTATAAATGTTGCACTTATTACTCATCATAACCTTATCTCTCCACACGAAATGCAATGAAAATTTATACAGGGTGTTTGGTATAAATATATACATATGTATTTATCAAATATTTTCACTATTCCAATCTTATTAAATTTATATTTTCTTTCAATGGTTTCTCACGCACATAAGACCTTCTACCTTGTTACGCAATCTTGTAAAATTATCTTATCAAACATCCTGTATAAGTGTAGTATGTTGTATGCCAAATGAGCATATGCCCATTTGTATTGTAGAGTATACAATATAACAATTGGTCATATGCCCAATTTAAAGTAAGAGTAACAACTCAATACATAACAACACTTTGTTGCTATATTTATACAACCATAAATATATACATAAGTGCAGTAATAGGATCCGTCACTTGTACTGTACTGCAACTCTCTCTCTTGCTCTGCCGACGCTTTTAGCGGCAGAGCCCACTTAGAATATGCTATGTTATAAGTGAAACATAAGTTTGAATAAAAACCAAGAGACACTCTTGGAAAACCCCTAAACGGAAGCAGACGTACTTTTATTATACTCGTTCACGAAGTGAAAAGAGTATATTGGTTTTGTGCAATGTCCGTCTTGCTGTCCGTCTGTCCGTCTGTCCGTCTGTCCGTCCGTCCGTCTGTCCGTCTGTCCGTCCGTCCGTCTGTCCGTCTGTCCGTCTGTCCGTATGAACGCAATTATATTCGCCGCTATTGAAGCTAGAGACTTGAAATTTTGGATATATACTCGTGTGTACCCGCGTCAGATAAAGTGTTAAGGATTTTGAGTTCCGCCCACTGGGGGCGTGGCAAACCGATAACACCTAAAATCGCATATTGCTAAAGTCCACAATTTTAAAGCTAGAGTCACCAAACTTGGTATGTATATAGCTGGTGACCTCCCAAATAGATTGCGACCTTGATATCCCTGCCACGCCCACTAGAACGCCCAACGCCCCCTCCCTAAAATATCAGAAAAGCCTATGTCTCCCAGAGTTTTTAAGCTACAGTCACTTAATTCGGGATATATATTAGTTGGAAGCTCCTCCAGAAGTTACAGAAAAATATTTGCGGGCGGTACCCCCCACTCCCCCCTCCCCCCACAAACCGCGAAAATCTATATCTCGTACAGTTTTAAAGCCAGAGGCACCAAATTTAATATGTAGATAGCTGCTGACCTCCCCCAAAGATTGCACACTTGACATCCCGGCCACGCCCACTATAACGCCCCAAACGCCCCCGCTCCGCCGGAAATGGCTATATCTCCCACAGTTTTTAAGCTAGAGTTACCACATTTGGTGGGTAGATAGCTGGTCACCTCCTTTAAAGAGCGGAAAAAAATTTTGCCGACGACCATCCCCACCCGCACTCCCTACTCTCCCCCACCCCCAGCAACACACAAATTGCAAAATACCGAAATTTTTTAAAATAGCAATATTTACGAACGTGAACGAGTATAACGCAGTCGGTAACGCCCGACTGCAACGTTCTTACTTGTTTTAAACTGATAAAGTGACTTCAAGCATAACATAAGATTTCGTTGCATTTCGTGTGGACAGATAAGGTTATAAGTGCAACTATACCATTTGAAAGAATTTACAACTACTGGATAAGGTTGTGATAAGTAATAATTGCATCTATTAAATTACTATAGAACACTTGCACTTATTACTCATCATAAACTTATCTCTCCACACGAAATGCAATGAAAATTTATACAGGGTGTTTGGTGTAAATATATACATATTTATTTATAAAATATTTTCACTATTCCAATATTATTAAATTTAAGATAAGATAAGATAAGACCTTCTACCTTGTTACGCAATCTTGTAAAATTATCTTATCAAACATCCTGTATAAGATTTCGTTGCATTTCATGTGGACAGATAGGGTTATAAGTGCAACTATAACATTTGAAAGAATTTACAACTACTGGATAAGGTTGTGATAAGTAATAATTGCATCGCAGAATGGAACACATTAACTCAGGAGAGGTAAAATTGTAATACCACAAGAGCTAAATATAAACATGGAATATTTCAGATTATAAAATCCGGTTACTTTTCCGATACCTTCAAAGGCTTATGGTCTAATAAACCGGTTGTGGCGAAAAAACTAAAATTGTTTTCACTAGATAGAAGGGAAAAAGATTTCTTATTGCGCATCAACCATGAGAATACTGTAAAAACATATAATATTGTCGATAATGTCATTCTCATGGAATATGTAGAAGGTGTATCCCTTGAAAATTGTTTGCATATTAATCAGCGATCGTATCGTCTAGGTGAAGTACTCCATTGGATGAACCAGGCTGCTAAGGTTTGTTGCAGAAAGTTTTATTTAGCTGCGATACATTTATTTCATTTTCAGGGTCTGATGTTTGTGCATTCTATAAATCCGAATTTGGCATATGGACGTCTTAGAACGGATAACGTGCTGCTCTTTGACTGTTTCAGGCGTTTGAAGATTGGCGGCTTTCCTATGAAAACGTCTCGATTTCACTGCATAATACCGGACGAATATGTATCGCCAGAGGTACTCCTGAGAAAAAATATTTTGGTGCAATTGCAATTTGAACATATATGTTTAACGTTATAGATTATCAAAGGAGATGGGGAAGTATCGCAAAAGTGTGACGTCTACAGCTTTGGTATCCTGTTATGGGAGTGTATGACACGCAATAGGCCCTATTATCACGTTGATCGCGAAGCAAAGGAACTGAATGACTATATTTTAGAAGGTATATAACTTGGCAACAATCCCACCACAGTTGGTATATTAATGTACAATTTTATTAGGTGAACGACCGCCGCTGAGTGACATAGAAATATTGAACATTGACCTTATTGAAGGATTAATTAAAAAATGTTGGAGCCCAAATGTGTTTGATAGACCAAGATCGGTAGAACTTGTCTCTTATTCCCAAAATTGTTTTTAGTAAGTTATATATTTTTACCCTCTAGCTAATAGAAAATAGTTAAGATATTTTTAAATAGCAGCATATAGAAAATATTTACGATTTCAAAAACGCATGCTTAATGATGGTCTAAAGCTGGTGTTTATTTGAGAGAATTAGTATGCAGTTATCAGTTTTATTCGTACATTTAACAAAGTTAAACAAGTAAGAACGTAGCAGTCGGGCGTTACCGACTGTGTTATGCTCGTTCACGTTCGTAAATATTGCTATTTTAAAAAAATTTCGGTATTTGCAATTTGTTTGTTGCTGGGGGGTGGGGGGAGTGGGGAGTGCGGGTGGGGGTGGTCGTCGGCAAAATTTTGTTCCTCTCTTTAAAGGAGGTGACCAGCTATCTACCCACCAAATGTGGTAACTCTAGCTTAAAAACTGTGGGAGATATAGGCATATCCGGCGGAGCGGTGGCGTTTTGGGCATTACAGTGGGCGTGTCCGGGGATGTCAAGTGTGCAATCTTTGGGGGAGGTCAGCAGCTATCTACATATTAAATTTGGTACCTATGGCTTAACAACTGTACGAGATATAGATTTTCGCGGTTTGTGGGGGGAGGGGGGAGTGGGGGGTACCACCCGCAAATATTTTTCTGTAACTTCTGGAGGAGCTTCCAACTAATATATATCCCGAATTAAGTGACTGTAGCTTAAAAACTCTGGGAGACATAGGCTTTTCTGATATTTTAGGGAGGGGGCGTTGGGCGTTCTAGTGGGCGTGGCAGGGATATCAAGGTCGCAATCTTTTTTGGAGGTCACCAGCTATATACATACCAAGTTTGGTGACTCTAGCTTTAAAATTGTAAACTTTAGCAATATGCGATTTAAGGTGTTATCGAATTGCCACGCCCCAGTGGGCGAAGCCCAAAATCCTTAACACTTTATCTGACGTGGGTACAAACGAGTATATATCCAAAATTTCAAGTCTCTAGCTTCAATAGCGGTGAAAATAATTGCGTTCATACGGACAGACGGACAGCAAGACGGACATTGCACAAAACCAATATACTCTTTTCACTTCGTGAACGATGCTCGGTTTTTACCAATCTGAATTTAATTACACATTTTACTTTGATAATTGGTCGCAGTAATACTCATGGTCCAGCAATGGAACAGGTCATAAAATTGAGAAACATCGAAAAGGTAATATTATTGTAGTTATGCACTCTCTCACTCTAAATGCGAATTCTATAGCAAACCCTCTTCAACTGCTTACAACGAGAACGACAACAACATTTTTCAGTGCCCGCTGTCATCCACTGCATGCATCAGGTTGCTAAGGTATTTAATCGTGTGTGCTCCCAGATATTTGAAAACCAAATTCTTACGCCGTTTTGCGTTTGTAGGCTCTTAAAAACAATTTGAATAGTACATACGGCGATTCAAGAGTTCAAAACATATTTCTACTAAAAGACTTGACATACAGTGAACTCGGCAATGTTTGCTACCTAAAAAGTCTGTTGAAGACCATCCCAGATAAGGCTGACATTGCCTATGAAGCACCGGAGGTTTGCTTTTCTCCAAACAAGTCATTCATTTTTGAAATTACACATTTTTTATTCTCTTAAAGGTTTTGAATGGAGGAAGATGTACCGAAGAAAGCGACATATACAGCTTTGGGATTCTTTTTTGGGAGCTGCTGACGCGAAAGAAGCCATTCTATCACTTAAATAATCTGCCTCCAGCCGAACTTATATCAAAGATCATCAATAATGGTATTTAAAATGTGACCCTACCAGAGTAATGTTTATATATTGACCTTTAACTCATGCAGGTGAACGTCCAAATTTGGACGATATACAGATAACCGAATATAAGTACATAAAGGAACTGCTTAAAATGTGCTGGAATAAAGACCGGAGAGAGCGACCTTCAATTGATATATTGATAAAAATTCTGAACAATCCTAAGTACGTGTTAAATTTGACAGTGGAGTTAAATTCAAGAATTAACAAAATTATTATTCCAACATATTTTTAAAAGTGATGGAAAACTTCATTTAATAATCGAAACTGTGTATTGAGAATTTATTCTTCCTTGCCCTGTATTTTAATTATTTTTATCCCACAGGAAGTTTGATATAGAGTTTATCAAGTTTAACTTTAAAGCTATCGTTTTGGACTATGCGGAGATTAAGCCTCTTCGGGTATAATGATTAAAAGCAAATTATTCTCTTTAATATATGTATATGTTTTCCACCTAGCAGGCTGTTGGCTTCGGTGCCTTTGGCACAGTGTACGAAGCTACTTGGCGTGGAAAGCAGATAGCGCTAAAAACTTTCGATAAATTCAAAAACATAACTGTTGTACAAGAGGCCACCCTAATGAAAGAATTCGACAAATTCGGAAAAGAGGTCGAACTGTTGTCCCGTGCTGAACATGTGAATATTGTTAAACTTTATGGGATAGCATACGAAAGCGATAAGATCCCATGCTTACTCATGGATTTCGCAGAGTGCGGATCCCTCCACGATTACTTGCATGGAAAGGAAGAACGGGAATACACAATAGCGGATGGTATTGCATGGATGATTCACTGTGTTCAGGTTTGCTCATTAACTCAATTATAAACAAGTAATAGCTTTGCAGTCCGGCGTTACCGACTGCGCTTACTCGTTCACATTCTTAATTATTATTTTGAAAAAATAATAATATAATATTTAGCAATTAGTTGGGGGTGGTAGTTGCCGAAATTTTGTACCGCTTTTAAAAAGAAGGTGAACAGCTATATACCTTTCAAATTTGCTGACTACAGCTTTAAAACTGTTTGAGATAAAGATATTTGCAGTTTGTAACTTCTATAATATTTTTTGAGGGGGAGCGCACAAGCTATCTGCATACCAAATTTGGTGACTCTAGTTTTCAAATTGTGCAAATATTTGCATATGCAACACTTATCGATTTGAGCTTTCAGGTATATCGGTTCTCGCCATTATGGGGCGGGAGGGGTATGACCAAGAAATTTTTTATGTGATATTTGGGGCATCATTCCCGCAAATTTTATGCAACATTTTGGTTATTATAGCTCAAAAACTTTGGGAGATATAGGCATATCCGATTTTTAAGGGCGGGGGCGCTTGCGTTCATACGGACAGACGGACGGACAGCAAGACGTACATTGCATAAAACCAAAAAACTCTTTTCACTTCGTCAACGAGCATAATTATAAAAATTTATACATTTGTACTGTTTTAGGGTATATCCTACTTGCATGCTATGAAACCAAAACCGTTGATCCATCGTGATTTGAAGCCACAAAACCTATTGCTAACGGACAATTACAGAATGTTAAAAATTTGTGATTTTGGAACTGCGACCGAGCTGCGATCTCAGATGACTGGAGAGATTGGCACAGCCGCTTATATAGCACCAGAGGTCTGCAATGCTTTATATATCACAAAAGGTCTTAAAACAAACGAATTGTATTCTTTGACAGGTTTTAAGAGCAAAAAAGTATTCGGAGAAGTGTGATATATACAGCTTTGGCATTATTCTATGGGAGGTTCTGACACGTCAGAAGCCTTACCATCTTTTGGAAACTTATGTAGCAATAATTTATCAAACGACTTCGGGTAAACGACCGGAAAAAAGCTATTTGAGCCCGATGATTTCTGATGAACTGAAAACTCTGATTGAGAATTGTTGGCATGAAGATCCGGTGAAGCGACCCTCTGTCGAAGAAATTCAACTGCAATATGTTCCTTGTTATACCCTGAACCCATTGAAAATGGGTAAAAAGGGTATAATGGATTTTTGCAAATGTATGTAACAGGCAGAAGGAAGCATCTCCGACCCCATAAAGTATATATATTCTTGATCAGCATCACTAGCCGAGTCGATTTAGCCATGTCCGTCTGTCTGTCCGTCTGTCTGTCTGTCCGTCCGTCTGTATGAACGCGTCGATTTCAGAGACTACAAAAGCTAGAAAGCTGATCTTGGTCTCATTCGGTTCGTATATACCATACGCAGATCAAGTTTATTTCAAAACATCGATAACTCTTACCGTTTTCTTATTATCGATATTTATCGCTTTTTTGACTCGGTTTTTTAAGCATAACTCCCAAACTATAAAAGCTAGAGCCACCAAATTTTTTTTTTATGTTCGCGTAAAACATACGATCGCCAATCGCCCCCAAAATCGATAAAACCAAAAAAACACAAATCAAATACTACACACGTGCAAATTGGTTTGTACATACATATCGATGATCTGAATAAGTTTACGAGCAAATCAAGAATCTTGGCTTGGCAATTTCTGTGTACATGTGCACGCATACATATGCACGTCCAGAAAGTCTTGCGTTTTCCTAGGAATTTTTTTAGGCAACGGTTAAATAGAATTTTAACACAACAAAGTGAAGTAAGAGCGTGGTCCAGTGGGTAAGAGTTGTGACCCATAACGCGGAGGTCCGGGCTCGAATTCAGCGATGGTATGGTAGAGCAATGTTGAATTGTTTTATTTTTTTATTTATTTATAATTATTATTTTTATTAATTTGTATCGTTTTAATGACAACTGCAAAATTTTCGTTTTCCTCGACTTTTTGCGATGGTTAAGTAATGTTATACCATTCGCGAAAAATGTGGTAGTGTGGTGCAGTTGGTAAGAGTCGTGCATCTTAAGACGGGGAGACCGAGTTCAAGCCCCGGCTGCGGAACATTTCTTTTTCCGTTGGTAATTGTTTTTTTTTTTATTATTATTTTTAATAGGATCCATACTCATCAACTGCCGAGAGTATGTGTGTATGTGTTCATTTCTGGGTTCAGGGTATCTACTAGTCGGGCGGTCCCGACTAGAGCAATCTCACTTGTTTTTACATGCCTATTAAAAAAAAACCAATTTAAAACAAGTAAAAACGTTGCAGTCGAACGTTACCGACTGCTTTTTCAGTCGTTCACGTTCTTAAATATATATAAATATTGTTATTTTGAAAAAACTTCGGTATTTTGCAATTTGTGTGGTGCTGGGGTTGGGGGAGAGTGGTGGGTGCGGGTGGGGGGTGGTCGTCGGCGAAATTTTATTCCGCTCTTTAGAGGAGGTGACCAGTTATCTACCCACCAAATGTGGTAACTTATGTCAATTGTACAATCTTTGGGGGAGGTCAGCAGCTATCTACATAGTAAATTTGGTGCCTCTGGCTTTAAAACTGTATGAGATATAGATTTTCGAGGTTTGCGGGGGTGGAAGGAGGTTTGCCTGGGAATTTTTTTTACCGATCTTCAAAGGAGCTGACCAGTTTACCATCCAAATTTGGTGACTATAGCGCTAAAACTGTTTGAGATATAGATATTTTCAGTTTGTGGGGGCCGGTGGGGGAGTGGGGGTACTGGCCGCAAATATTTTTCTGTAACGTCTGAGGAGCTTCCTCCATAATATATATTCCAAATTTAGTGACTGTAGCTTAAAAACAGTGGGAGATATAGGCATTTAAAATTTTTTAGGGAGCGTTGGGGTGTTCTAGTAGGCGTGGGTGGGATATCAACGGTGCAATTTATGGGGCAGGATACCACCTATCTACATACCAAATTTGGTGGCTCTATCGCATAAATTGTGGGAGAACTACAAGTGTTATCGATTAGAGCTGTCAAATATAACGGGTTTTGCGACCAAAAATTTTTTCCTGCGATGTTTGGGGGCGCATTCCAGCAATATATATCCCAAATTTGATGACTCCAGCTTAAAAAATTTTGGGGCTATAGGCATTTCCGATTTTTTAGGGCGGGGGCGCTGGAGGGCGTTCTAGTGGGCGTAGCCGTGATATCAAGTGTGTAATCTGTGGGGGAGGTCACCAAGTTTGCTGACTCAAGCTATAAAATTGTAAAAATATGCAACGCTTATCGATTTAAGCTCTCAGGTAAAAAGGTTTTGCGATTATGGGGGCGGGAGGGGGTGTGGTCAACAATTTTTTTTTGTGATGTGTGGAGGAGCACTCCTGCAATTTATATGCAAAATTTGGTGAATCTAACTCAAAAAATGTGGGAGATATATGAATATCCGATTTTTAAGAGCGGGGGCGTTTTATCAAGGCAATCTTTTTGGGAGGTCACCAGCTATATAAATACAAAGTTTGGTGACTCTAGCTTTAAAATTGTGGACCTTATCGATATGCGATTTTACATGTTATCGGTTTGCCACGCCCCCAGCGGGCACAGACCAAAATCCTTAACACTTTATCTGACGCGGGTACACACGAGTATATATCCGAATTTTAAAGTCTCTTGCTTCAGTAGCGTTTATACGAACAGACGGACAGACGGACGGACGGACGGATGGACAGCAAGACGGACATTGCACAAAACCAACATACTCTTTTCACTTCGTGAACGAGTATAAACAGGCTTCGGTAGATGCTTAAGTTGCTAAGTACCCAAGGCAATTTATCAATGTGGTTTGGACCGCAGGCTAGTGTACCCAAAGTCGTATTGGATTGATCTTTTAAAGAGGCACTCTGTAATCTACCTGCCAAATTTTGTGACTCCTTTATTACTTTATTGCTGGATATACAAGTCATACGGACAGCAAGATTAACATGGTTTATATCCAACATACGGTTGAGGCAAAGACAATATAAATACGCTCTCAGCTTGGCATGATAAGTGTCGTGAGAGCATTTATGTATGTTTGGTCTTGGTTTCAATTTCAGCAGGCCGGCCAATTTTAATAACTTTTGATTTTCGAGCCGCGAGTCCACCCTTTTCCTGAATAGGCAACGTTTATTTTTTTAGTGCTTTTAACATTTTATTCCAAAACTACTACAAAAAAATTGCTAAATCAGTAAATTTGTATATCAGTATGAAGCAAAATTGTTGCTGCATATATACTGAGTTTCAATTAAACCATTAGTTTAAATATGTTTTATAAACATTTTATATATGAAGAGTATAAATAAGGGTATTTTTGCCTCGATGCACCAAAATAATACACACATTGTCGTGCCAATGCATAAGTATGCGTGTCCGCAACCCATAATATGCATGAAAATCTAAAGGTTGTACATTTTTTCAATTCGCGACGTCACATCCTCGGTGTGCATAAGCTGATGTGACGTCACGTCGATGCGCCGAATTATGGACTATTTCTCTTATTACTATGCTACTCCGACAAGCAAAATTTCTAGCTACCTGCGCCTCGCTATACCCCGTACCCTCTCCCCGAACCACTTTTCGTCTAGTTGTTCTTTATTACTTACTTGAATCGGCATTGAATCGTGTGGCTTTTCGCTCTCGAAAAGCCACTCGGCTGGTGTGGCGTTTGAAGAGCGAAAAGCCACTTGAAAAGCCACACCAGAAATTTTTGCGTTGACACTATTAAGTATATATAACCATTATATATGTATAATCACTACAATAATATAAAAAAACAAATATAAATATTTACACAGACTATAGGATAAAAAGCCGCTCGTATCGGTGGAAATAAATATACTTTGGCCACTAGACTTTTCGTCGTTAAGAGAGGTTTTTCTGATTCTTATTACTCAATGTTAAAGAGCAAATGAGCTTATCAGTTTTTCTCTTATAATTATATGTACATGTGTGTATATATAATATTGATTATCAATAAACATGAAGAACGACAGAGACACATGAGAATAAATATTTAGTGAAATTTAGCTTGTCGTGTCGATCGGATAACTTTAAAACCACTTGTTATAGCTTTTGTTTTAGCAAATTCGTGAGTGTTGAATCATATCTTACAAAAATTTTACATTTTCCATAATCAAAACCCGAAATGGATAATATTAATCTAGGAGAGGTAATATTGCAATAATCGATAAATACATTAACCTAAAGAGGGCATGTTTCAGATAATACAATTCGATTACTTTTCTGAAACATACAATGTTCTCCGGTCTTATAAGCCGATTATGGCAAAACGGTTAAAATTGTTTTCCCTTGATCAAGAGGAAAAAGATTTCTTAATAGACTACCATCCACTTATCATCGATATTATCGATGATTATATTCTTATGGAAAATTCAGGTGCATCCCTGGAAAACTTCTTGCATGGTGAAGACCAGGAAGATTATCCTCTGATAGGTATCCTTTCTTGGGGTCGTCAAATTGCTCAAGTAAGTTCAAGAGGTTATATTGGTTGGTAAGATAAGATAATAAAGTTCGTTTATTACATTTATAAGGGCCTTGATTTTGTGCATTCTTTGAATCCGGATTTAGCGTATGGACGTTTAGGAACAGATAACATACTGGTTTCTAAAAATTTCGTATTGAAGCTAAGCGGTTTGCCTATGAAAACGTCTCGATTTCAGTACATACAGCCGAACGAATATGTGTCACCGGAGGTAATTCTTGGAAAATAGATTTTAGTTCAAATGCAATTTGATGCTATGGGCTTAACCATATAGATTATCAAAGGAGATGGGGAGGTATCGCAAAAGTGCGACGTCTACAGCTTTGGTATCCTGTTATGGGAGTGTATGTCACGCAAGAAGCCCTATTATCACGTTGATCGCGAAGCAAAGGAACTGAGTGACTATATTTTAGAAGGTAAATAACTTGGCAACAATCCGAGCACAGTTGGTATATTAATGTACAATTTTATTAGGTGAACGACCGCCGCTGAGTGACATAGAAATAATTCCGTTAAAGCTTATTAAAAGATTGATTGAAAAATGTTGGAGCCCAAACTTGATAGAAAGACCAACTTCGAAACAACTATGTTTTGATATCGATGAGTGTGTGCAGTAAGTCTATACATTCTTTTGTTCGTTAAATAAAATTAAATAATGTGCTAACTAACTGGTTGCAGGAATACCCCTCCTAAGGAAATAAAATTCATCATACGTGGGTGTTTGGGAATAGACATTTGTTGGAAAGGGGTAATGGTTTTTTTTATTTGTATATTACTGTTAGTTCTAAATGTATGATCTACAGCCCATCCAAAGCGGTGTCAACATTTGGCGAAATAGGAAAATATTTGTAAGACGATTTGATGTGGATAGAGACAAAATAGATTTTTCAAAACGGGTCAGCCAGCTTAAGTGCTTTAATCATGAAAATATTTTAAAAATATATGGGATGGAAAGACTTCCAAAATCGTCATCGATGCTAATGGAATATTCTGATTGTGGATCCCTGTTCAACTACTTGCACGGTAACCAACAACAAGAGTATTCAGTGCAGGACGCCATCAACTGGATGCATCAGGTTGCTAAGGTATTTACAACTATGTGATTGCAATTGCTCAATTATCGGATTCTTATTCTGACGACAATTTTTAGGGTACTGATTACCTAATGAGTGGAGGGCATCAGAATCGATTCATACATGGCTATTTAAAGTCTCAAAACATGATGTTCTTTGATAACTTTAAACGTTTAAAAATCAAGTTATGTGGCTGGCCCCTTAACTTTGAAGCCCAGATAATAGCCTCTCGAGACAACCCAGCGCAAATTTTATCCTATATGGACACGGGACCTTGTGCCTATGATCTAGATTGTAATGAGATCTTTGATCAGAATAGACCCAAGGCGGACTCTAAAATTCACACCTTATGTTATATGGCACCGGAAGTTAGTTTGTTTTTTTGCCTAACAATCGGTTGCATTCTGAAATATTTTCATCTTTCAAAGGTGATGGCTGGACATAACTGTACTGAAAAAAGCGACGTATATAGCTTTGGCATTGTTTTTTGGGAAGTATTAGCGCAAAAAAAGGCGTTCTATCAATTAAAAGATGATTACATATGCAATGTTGTATCGGAGATCACTAATGGTAAATAAAATTAGTCATACGGATGTAATTTTTTTATTTTTATCTTTGACTTTGCAGATAAACGTCCAGATTTGGCCGATATTAAGAAATCTGAGTTTAAGTGTATGGAGAAACTGCTTGAAATATGTTGGAATAAGGATCCCAAAAAGCGACCTACAATTGATAAATTGATCAAAATGCTGAGCAATCCTGAGTAGGTTTTAAATTTGACTGTTAAATTCAAATCGAGTATTTTATAATTCTACTCCTGTTTATTCTCGACATTATTTAATTTAATTATTTTTTTTTTGTCACAGTACACTGGACATAGAATTTGATAAGCTTAAACCTGAAGTCGCTTCCACTGTGGACTATGCAGGTGTAACTATTTTTGAGGTATTATTATAGAACAAAAAGTAAGAACGTTGCAGTCGGGCGTTACCGACTGCGTAATACTCGTTCACGTTCTTAAATATTGTCATTTTGAGAAAATTTCGGTATTTTGCAATTTGTGTGGTGCTGGGGTGGGGGAGAGTGGGGGGTACGGGTGGAGGCTGGTCGTCGGCAAAATTTTATTCCGCTCTTTAAAGGAGGTGACCGGTTATCTACCCACCAAATGTGGTAACTCTAGCTTAAAAACTGTGGGAGATATAGGAACTTCCGGTGGAGCAGGGGCGTTATAGTGGGCATGGCCGGAATGTCAAGTGTGCAATATTTGGGGGAGGTTAGCAGCTACCTACATATTAAATTTAGTGCCTCTGGGGTGTGGCTGCGAATTTTTTTTGACGATCTTCAGTTAACTACCTTTCTGACTATAGCTTTAAAACTGTTTGAGATATAGATATTCGCGGTTTGTGGAGGCGGGTGGGTTAGTGTGGGGTACTGGAAGAAAATATTTGTCTGTAACTTCTGGGGGAGCTTCCCACTCATATATATATGTATATCCCAAATTTAGTGACCCTAGCTCATAAACTGTGGGAGATATAGGCATTTCCAATTTTTTTTGGGCGGGGGCGCTGGGGGGCGTTCTAGTGGGCGTGGCCAGGATATCAAAGTGCAATCTTTGGGGAAGGTCACCAGCTATCTACATACAAAATTTGGTGGCTCTATCTTTAAAATTTGATCGATTTGCCATTTGAGGTGTATCGACATGCTATCGTGGGCGTGACACAAAAATCTTAACACTTTGACTGAAGAGGATAACTACAAGTATATATCCAAAGTTTCAAGTCTCTATCTTCAATTGTTGTCTTTGATACAAATTTATTCTAACTCCAGCTAATTGGAAGAGGTTCTTTTGGGAAAGTGTACAGAGCAAATTTCTATGGATATCCAATTGCGTTAAAAAAATGCGAAGATATAATTTTTAAAGGTGAAAAAACTGGCATGATAGACTTTGTAAGAGATTACGAGCTCTTGTCCAGTGCTGACCATGAAAACGTTGTGAAAATTTATGAAACAACCTACGACAACAAGGGGATTCCTTGTTTGCCCATGGAAATTGCAGAGTGTGGATCCCTCCACGACTACTTGCATGGAAGGGAACGCAACCTGTATACAATGGAGCAGGGTATTAACTGGATGATACAGTGTGCCAAGGTTGGTTATTTTTTAAAAAAACATATAAGCTTTTATTTGATATCTTTTTTCATTTATAGGGTATACGCCACTTGCATGCCCTTAAGCCTGATCCCATCATTTTTCGCAATTTAAATGCTAAAAAGTTACTTTTCACCTCCGGTGGCCAAATATTGAAGGTCGGTGGTTTTGGCATTAAGACTGAGCTGGTAACCCCGATAAACGATGATATGATGTTTGGCAAACCCGCTTATATGGCTCCAGAGGTTTATAATGCTTAATTTATTAAGGACTAAGTAAAATAATATGTATGGTGAAAATATTTATGATTTGTATCCACTCGCAGGTTTTAAAAGGGGACAACTGTTCGGAAAAATGTGACATTTACAGCTTTGGCATTATTCTCTGGGAGGTAATGACAGGCATTAAACCTTTCCACTACTTGAAGAATCCCAATGTGTCAACAATTTTGCATTTAAACTTAGAAAGTGAACATCCTCCTCTTAGTTATACTGAAATAATAGAATCCGGAACCATAAAAATAATAATGGAAAAATGTTGGAATTCAGATCCAGATAAAAGACCAGAAATGGAGGAGCTGGTGTCCGACCTAACAACTTTTTATAAGTAAGCGTAACCTTATTTTCCATAATTTCAATTGATAGAAAGTTTGGTGTTAAATCAGAGTTTACGTTTTATTATATTTTCGATTGCAGAAGTTCTAACTCTTCAACATTGAAACAGGTCTTAAATATATTTATTGATATTGCAGATATTAAAATAAAAGAGGTAATATTTTTTTATATTTAAGCTCAATAACTTGTACTATATTTAATTATTCGACAGAAAATCGGAGAGGGTGCATTTGGTGTCACTTATAAAGCCAATTGGCATAGCAAACAAATAGCTATAAAAAAATTTAACAACATCGACGGAAAATCCATTGAACTTCTTTCTTTCGCAAAACAGCTGAACAAGCTATACCCAATTTATGAAAAAAATATTTTGGAACTATATGGCATCACTTGGGATTCGGAGTTTACATATTTGCTAATGAACTATATTAACCATGGACTCCCCTGGGAATTCATAGTGTTCGAAGGAGACGAAGAATGTTTACAGAGAAATGCAATCTACTTAATGCATCAAGTTGCTCAGGTACAACTTAATGTGCTTCCAATTGCTTGAAAATCAGATTCTTTCTCCAATTTGCATTCATAGGCAATGGACTATCTTCAGCGTAAAAGCAATTTTAATATTCTTTATGGCAATTTGAAGCCTCAAAACATTTCAATGGACGACTGGACCATAAGAATCACCGATTATATATGCCCTATGAATCTGGAAACGCTTCTGAAGACCAACCCAGATAAGGTTGCCATAGCCTATGTAGCACCGGAGGTTTGCTTTTCTCCAAACAAGTCATTCATTTTTGAAATTACACATTTTTTATTCTCTTAAAGGTTTTGAATGGAGGAATATGTACCGAAGAAAGCGACATATACAGCTTTGGGATTCTTTTTTGGGAGCTGCTGACGCGAAAGAAGCCATTCTATCACTTAAATAATCTGCCTCCAGCCGAACTTATATCAAAGATCATCAATAATGGTATTTAAAATGTGACCCTACCAGAGTAATGTTTATATATTGACCTTTAACTCATGCAGGTGAACGTCCAAATTTGGACGATATACAGATAATTGAGCATAAGTATATAAAGGAACTGCTTAAAAGGTGCTGGAATAAAGATCCCAAAAATCGGCCTTCAATGGAGAAATTGATAAAAATTCTGAGGGATATAGAGTATGTTGTTATCTAACAGATTCTTGAATCGCAAACATGACCTCAGCTTTCTTATCTTCCTTACCGGACAACCCACAGTATGTTTGACATAGAGTTTACGAATTTTCAATCGGAAGTAGCTCCCGCTGTGGAATATGCCAATATAACTATTTTAGAGGTATAAGATAAAAGAAATTGTTTTCTTTGATACAGATGTATTCTACCTTTCAGAACGTTGGATCCGGTGGCTTTGGCGTAGTCAACAGAGCTACTTGGCGTGGAAAGCAGATTGCCCTAAAAACTTTCGTTAAATTCAAAAACATAACTGAAAAAGAATTCGACCAATTCGAAAAAGAGGCCGGACTGTTGTACCGTGCTGAACACGTGAATATTGTTAAACTTTATGGGATAGCATACGAAAGCGATAAGGTCCCATGCTTACTCATGGATTTCGCAGAGTGCGGATCCCTCCACGATTACTTGCATGGAAAGGAACAACGGGGATACACAATGGCGGATGGTATTGCATGGATGATTCACTGTGTTCAGGTTTGCTCATTAACTGAATTATAAAATATAAAAATTAAAAAATGTTTACTGTTTTAGGGTATATCCTATTTGCATGCTATGAAACCAAAACCGTTGATCCATCGTGATTTGAAGCCACAAAACCTATTGCTAACCGACAATTACAAAATGTTAAAAATTGGTGACTTTGGTAGTGCGACCGAACTGCGATCTCGGATGACTGGAGAGATTGGCACAGCCGCTTATATAGCACCAGAGGTCTGCAATGCTTTATATAAAAAGTCTGAAAACAAACGAATTGTATTCTTTGACAGGTTTTAACAGCAAAAAAGTATTCGGAGAAGTGTGATATATACAGCTTTGGCATTATTCTGTGGGAGGTTTCGGCGCGCCAGAGACCCTACCATCATTTGCCAAATCCAATAAGTGAAGCAATAATTATTCAATCAAGTTTGGGTAAACGGCCGAAACTATGTTATTTGAACACAACGACTCCTAATCAATTAAAAACGCTAATTACTCAAAGTTGGCATCAAGATCCGAAGGAGCGACCTAATATCGATAAAATACAACTTGAAAGCATAAGGGAGCTATTTACTAGTGGTGAATACCCAAATCATTCTGTTTTATATAAGATTCCCGACGACAAAGTTAAACGATAATGTGACATTGTGTAATAAAGGAAAGGAATCAAATTTTGAATACGAGCTATTCATAAATACTTTTCGTGTGACGTCGCGAACATGCGATGCAATATGTACATAAGAAACTTTCTTGAATTTCATGGCATTATATTGCAGACAGCCGAAATATTTAAATTTTTCGTCGACAGACTTTTGTAACTTACCATTTCTTAAATTTTCCTGCGGTATAGAAGAAGATGTGGCGATTAAGGTCGCTGTACGAGACCAGCTGTGTGCTTTTATTTTTGCAAATTTTCATTCACAAAGTGAAACTAGTATATTGGGTTTGTGCAATGTCCGTCATGCTGTCCGTCTGTCCGTTTGTCCGTCCGGATGATCTCAACTTTTTTCGGCGCTATTGAAGATAGAGACTTGAAACTTTGGATATATACTTGTAGTTATCCTCTTCAGTCAAAGTGTTAAGATTTTTGTGCCACACCCACTGGGAGGCTGGCAATACGATGCCCACTATAACGCCACCGGAAATGCGTATATCTCCTTGAGTTTTTAAGCTAGAGTTACCATATTTGGGGGGTAAATAACTGTCACCTCCCTTAAAGAGCGGAATAAAATTTTGCCGACGAAATAACAATATTTAAGAACGTGAACGAGTATTACGCAGTCGGTAACGCCCGACCGCAACGTTCTTACTTATTTTTTTAAATTACGCTTCTTTAATGGTTCACATAGCCAATACATTGTCTTAACAGAAGCATAAACTACTGAACCCTTTCACCGTAATTTAAATTCCAACGGCACCGGCAACAACACTGCGAAGCAGTCGCCACAGTCGGCCTGCACGATAGCCACAATTGAGAGAGAAAATTAGGCGTCGGCTTTTGCTAGATCTTACGTAGCAAATGGCTTGCTTACGCTCTTGCTCCCCCATATAGCATTTGCTATCGATTGTTAAATTTTGCAAACATTTCCGTTCAAAATAGGATTTTGATTACGTATTAATTTATTGTATCATAATTTTGGTTTTATCAAATTTTGATTTTTAAAATGATTCATTTATTTTTATTTCTTGTATACTTACTTTATTAGAAGCAAATATACGTTTATTAAATTTTATTTCAATTCAAAACGTGCCCGTGCTTTATTCAGTATTAAGCCCAATAATATTAAAGCATTATTATGTATGTATACCCAAATACAAATTCGTGTTTTGTATATATGTATAATTTATTAAATAATTGAACATTTCTATGTATTTGATACAAAACGTCATCAGTACAGATATGCATTTGAGATATACATAAAGTTATACAGAGTGCAATATGCAAATAGCTTATCTATAGAGATAATTTGTAAGACCTTCACTCGATATGTTTTTGTTTTTATCAATAATTTAAGTAAACGGAGTGTGCCATAAAATACTAAAAAACAAAATGTTGCATTTTTTTTTACAAAAGAGAAAGCATATAATAAATATGAAATGGGTTTTGGTATAATTCATAGTTTTCTAAGCAAGCCAAAAACGGGAATGTGAATTAAGGATTACGGATACACGATAGGTAATTAACTATGAGTCCTAGTTATATAATTTATTGCATTTATAATTATTATAAATAAATGTGTCTGTATTTAGAAATGTTAACTAGTTGGCTCGTATGGTTCGATTCTTGTTCATATTGGTCAGCATTAAAGATATATACGAAGTCAGCAAATCGTCCATTTTATAGCCAAGTGATGTCTCACATAGCAGCTTCGAGCCACGCACTAGATTTCCAATGGTCATGTGAAAGTATGTATTGCCTGATGACCAGTTCGAGATGCGTGTAAACGGATGCGTTACCAATATATCCTGCAATTATATTAAACATAATGTAATAAATGAATTTATTAAATTTTTTAAAAGTACACCATTGCAAGTTATATATTATACATTTAAAAAAAATTTATTTTTATATCTTATTTATTTTATAGAATTTTGTTCATGATAGATAATATTATTTTTAAATTTTTGGGTGCAAAAATTTTAAATATATGCGGTTTGATCTGCAAATTGAAATTCAAAATCGAAGAGTTATGTTTTCATTATTTTGATTACCTTTGTAACTGGATGTATGAGACTGACGCCATGCTTGTTAATGGCAATGAGCAGCATTTCGGGATAGTTTGGCTCAGTGGTTTGCTTGACTTCAAAGAATGCAGAGCCAAAAGTGGGCCATCTGATTGTGGATATAAAGAAATAAAACGTTACAGATTTAAACAAGTGAGAGGGCTCTAGTCGGGGCCGCCCGACTAGGACATACCCTGAACCGTGCGAACTCTCTTCATAAGCATTTCAACCCGTTTGCATTCATACATACATACACAAGTTCATACATACACAGACACACAAGTTCACGCCGCACGCACTTTACTCGGTTGCTACGTGTGCCCCACTATAGAACAGAAATATTTATTTTCTGCTAAACTAAATTTATGATCGTTATAAACTTATGTACAACCCAATTTTCTGTAGTATTTCATTTACGATTTTTATGGTTTTGTCGATACTGGACTGGCGATTGGAGGAAGGTATCCAAAATTCGGTATCAAACTCTGCGACTAGCTCTTTTAGTTACCGAGATATTAAGAAAAAGAAACAAAAGATTGTTATCGATTTTTATCAATATTAATGAAGCGAAGCAAGTTATCGAAAAAAAATAATAAACTTGTTCTGTTCGAACTGAATGAGACCAAGATCAGCTTTCTAGCTTATGTTGTTTCCGAGATTGCTGCGTTCATACAGACGGACAGACGGACATAGCTAAATCAACTCTGCCTGTTACATACATTTTAACTAAACGATTATACATATTTTACCCATTTTCAATGCGTTCAGGGGATAAAAAAAACAGAACGTAATAATAAGGAAAGCTTTAACATACCTGTAAACGATCTTTAGGAATGCAACTTTGGCATCCTCGGAGCTCATGCCGCCATCCTGATTATACGAGGCGACAATGGAACGCTTCCATTCGCTGGTGCTCTGCATTTTCATAATATCCGAGGGTATCAGTTCGCGCAGCATTTGTCTGGAATATGAACATAAATATATAATATATTTTGAAATGTTTTTTGGATTCGCACACTTACGGTATTGCCTGAAGCTCCTGTTTGTTCTCGCCGAAGCGTACACGGAAGACGAGTGCGGCCAATTTAGCGGCCTCCTCGCGGGAACACTTGTGATAGCCGCGCAAGAGCTTCGGCAGCTCCTGGTGATAGTGAAAGATGAGGTCGGCATTGCGATCCTTGCCCGGCACCGTGTTCGTCCACAGTTTCTTCATAAAGAACACCTGATAGGTGAACTGCGGATTGGCGCCATCCCGTATCGGACGCGCCTTCTTTATCCAATCGGTCAGGTGGCGCACAAAATCAAAAAAGAAATCGCCCTCCGGCACCGATATCACCTTATCGGCGATCTTTACAAACAGCGAGAAGCCCTCGCTGGTGCGCAGCGACAGCCGTTGCGAGATATTGTTGCAAAAATCCTTGGCCCGCGTCGACGAATCGACCTCGAATGCCTCGTCTGTGTCGTCCGGGAAGTAGACCTTGTGAAAGATTTGCGTTGTCTTGTGCTGTATGGCCTCCACCTCCACCTGATGCGGCGGATATTTTCGCTGGCCATGCCGTATCGTCTTCTGCAGCCGATGCATCGAGTCCTGCGATATCGGATGGCGGCGTGTCCGCAAAAATAACAGCAGCTCTTTAAGTAAGCCCTGCGAGCAGGCAAACAGACCCGTCGCCAGCCACATTAGCTCCCAGCCGCGCTCCTCGGACATCCGGTTGCGATTATCGGTCAGCTGTTTCATCAGCTGACAATAGATCTCGTCGCGCAATATCTCATGCTTAAGCGGACCGTCGAAAATGTGATCGGTGATCTCGTTGCCCATTCGGGGCCGCTTCGAGGGCAGATCCCCCATATACTTGAGTATGGCAGCAAAGGCGAAGCACGCCTCCTCGACCAGCTCCTCCTTGGTTTGAAGTTTGCGCAACAGCGGTGCCTTGATCGGATCCCGGGCATAGCGCCACAGCTCCTCGCTGCGCTTTGAGCCGAGCGTCAGCGTTTTGGACATCGTTCGCTTTGGTGGCAAACGGAAGTGATCCATGGCATATTCCATTAGCGTGTGCGGACGATCCCGCGGCTCGACAATGCCACCGTTTGACACCATGCTGAGGCGGCGGCCATGATGCGCCTCCTCGATGTTGAACAGGGCGAGAATATCCTGGGGCGGCTTGCTCAACGTTGGCAGCACGTACACCGTCTCGGCGGGAAAGTCGCCACGCTCCTGTGTCCGATCGCATCGGCCAATGCACCAGCCATTGTTTAGCACCGATTCACCGCACGACTCGTCCTCGAGAATGATCAGATCACCCTTGAAAAACGACAGAAAACTGGTGCCATCCGATGGTGCACGGTAATCCTGCAGCGCAATCACATATTTCGATCTGTGAAATTCAAAGAAATAGATTATCGACTAACTAAAAATTTGGGTTTAACCCATTGACAATTTGTATAGAGGATATACTTTGTGCAAAGAAAAGTAACATTAATTTGAAAGATAAACTATAGTGGTTATTTAATTCCCTTTTAGGATATGGTAGATCAGGTTTATCGATAGCCCAAAATCAATCAAAATCGAAATAAAACACCTCCGATAGCTCAGCCCGTTTTTCTAAAATCGATATACAATTGTCATAGCCTCTCTTTGTACATTATGAGAGCTAATGTCATGAAGTTTGCTTACTTAATACACATCCGAGATGTCATCAATAGCCAGTTCTGTAGGCTTCATTTAAATAATGGGGAACTCAATTATATATATTTTATTATAAGCTGGTCGATAACGATTTGGTTATCTAAGTTTCTTAATACCATTCATAGAGAAAGTTTGTCGCTAATTTTTTTTAATCATCCCGAAAAGTTTTGTTAAAATCGACATGAAACATTCTATTTCTAAAACGTATCATCAAGATACAAAATAACAAATAGGAATTAGTAAATAATATTCAAAATTTAAAGTTTTATCAAGCGTGACAATACTTTTTTTTTTGGCACAGTCGAAATCTGCGCGACTTGAATACATTTTCTTAATTCACTTACCGCTTCTTGAGACCGTCCAAAAAATAAACGACCAGATCACGTATATCCTCTGCGTTGGGACTCTGGAATGTGAACTCCTCGCCGCGCACCGTGGACAGGCTGAAGGTCTGGGTGAATACCTTGTTCGTCTTCTGACTGGAGACGGCTGTGATCTCCGGAAAACTGAGCTCAAGCAATACTTGCTCCTGATCGTCGACCACATAGACTCCCGTCCAATTGACCGCTATGATGACATCGTTCTTGGGCAAATTAGGTCCCGAATTGCGATAGGCCTCATAGAAGCGGGAGAATAACAATGGCCATTTATATTTTGCATAGCTAACGATGTCCTCCTTGATCTTGAGCGCCGCTATCTTGTCCTTGACATAGTAGGACTTTTTATACGCCTGCAGCACCAGAGCCGCCCAGCGTTCAATAGCCTTATCGATGCCGCTGAGACAGAAATCGGGTATAAAGTTGGGGAGGAGCGTGAACAGACGCTCCATGGACATATCGGTGCCATATTCGATGAAATACTGCTGGGCGGCGATCATAGCCAGATCCTCCTCCTTGTCGCATCGATATTCACCAAATTTAACGCCACGCACCACCTGCTGATAGATGAGATTTGTGGCCACCTGATCATTGGTCGGCTCATGCCACGGCGCAAAGATCTCTTTGCGAAAGAATAGACGCCACGGTGCATTACGCTCCTGGGCGCCCTGCTCCTTGGCATACTGTTCGCACTGTGATATCGCGTCCATCACATGATCACCGCCGCTGCCCAGCGAGCTGACCTTATCGAATAGCGCTATATATAGCGAGAACCCAAACTGATCCTTGAGCGTTATCTTATCCGATAGCTGATTGCACAGCTCACGGGCTGTTGTTGCCGAATCTGCGAGCAGAGTCTTCGTGTTGCCATCCATGAATGTGATCGGCAGCATGATCGGCTTCTTCGATTTGGTTGCCTGCAGTTCCAGCCAGGATGGCGGCTGATTTCGGGTGCCATTGTTGAATGTACGCTTTAAGCGCTCCTCACAGTACGGCGCATAGCCGGGCGGACCCTCGCGAATGAACGCCCTCAAATAGTTGACAAACTTCTCGGATGGGGCAAAACAGCCCACGCACAGCGATAACAATATCCAGCCGCGGGCATGGGATGATTTCAATGGATTGTTGGTCAGCTGCTTGCATATTTGACAGTAGATCTCGTCGCGCAGCTCCGCCCGCAAGATGCCGTGACCAATGATGAAGTGTAGCTTTTCCAGATTCGATGTTGGCCGCGATTGCAGCCACGATTGATAGCTATCCGCGGTATACTCATCGTCCTGCAAACGCCGGCGCACATCCTCGCCCAGCTTATTCTTACGCTTCAGCGTTAGCGAGACGAGCTTGTGTCGGATCGAACGTGGCTTCTGCTTGAGGAACGCATCCGGATCGAGGCCCATCAGTTGAGCCTCCTGGAATTCCTATGAATCGAAACGGGCATCGTTTTAATTTTAATTGGAAACAAGCAAAAAATAAATATATTTAAAAATATTTAAACTATATTCTCTTTTGTTTAATGTGGTATTCATTAAATTCAATGCAATTTAATTTCAATTGCCATTCATTATTTAAACATTTTTTTTTAAGTTACAATTCAATTAAATCCTTAATAATCCTGATTCTGTCTGAAATTAATTATTTAATTTATACTTTTTAACAATTTAAAATCAATTCTATTCCAAAAGTATTCAATTAATCTCTTCCAGCATTAATGAATAATATTATAAAAGAATTACATTTAAAATTCAATCGACTCCAAATATATTCATGAAATCTCTACTATTATAATTTTAAATGTTTTAAATTCAGTTATTTACCAAAAGTATTCATTTACATTCAAAATTGAATTAATCCGAAATTTATTTAGATAAATTAAGTAATCAAAATTCTTTTTGCTATTATTTATTAGTTTTTGAGATTTTTTAAAATTTAATAAAATTATTTAGCAATAAGTTTGTTGATTGATTCATATTTGTTGAAAACATTTAAAATATATTTAATTCCAAAAATATTAAAATTATGTTCAACTATTTTTGAGTTTTTTTTTTTTTGGTTTTGTAGAGTATGCAGCCATTTAATAGAATTCCGTAGAATTCAAGGATATTTTTTTATGTTAAGTCTTAATCGCTTTTTACGGTACATATTAAAATAAAATACAAAAAATCAATATACAATAAACAAAATAAACTTTTATATCAATTCTGGCATTATAACTTTTTTGGTTAATTTATAAATTTTAATTATTCACATAGTTTTTTCTTAAAATCCAATTTAATTTTTATGTATATTTTTTTAAATTTTAATTTGTTTGTTTTGTATTCACACACTCACCTTGCTCCGAATGAAATTGCGTCCGAGGGTTGCTGTCACCTTGGACATGACCGATGTGGTGTCCATGCGATCCATGGTGTGATATTTGGGTTCCTGCATGTCGCCGGTAAAACGCAATATGGTTATCCATAATGCCTGGGCGGCCAGCTGATCGCCCTGCGTATGGAGCGGCAGGAGCGGATGTTTGAGCGCCTTTTTCGCGTACTGATGATTCACATTGCCCTGGAAATAGGTGGCTGCGAATTTCTGGAATTTGTACTCGGACAAATCCTCCTCATCCTCGGAGATGTGCATGGGTGCAATAATATCCTCCTGATTGATCGCCTGTCCGTGCGGCAAATCATTAAACACGGACGTCTCCCGACCGCCGTGCGGTGTGGGCGCATCGCTGCTGGAATCGGGCAGAAAATCGAACATCGCCTCGACCAGCTTGCCGTCGTCGACAGGCTCCTCCTGTTTGCGTGCCGCATCATTGATAATATTCATTTTAACCTCGACTCGGCGACGATCCTCGAGCTGTTCCTGCAGCTCTCGCCGCTCCAGCTCGTGCAGTCGATCCCGGTAATGCTGTTCGGCAATTTCGCGTGCATGCTTATTGCCACGATGCAGCAGCTCCTGTTCCTCCAGTTTGCGCAACTGCAGCACCTCAGCGAACTGTTTATGCTCCAGTCGCAATTTGCGATACCTACGCAACGCGATCATTCGCCGCACATGCGACTGTATCTTGATCACCGCCCACATTTTGTGACCGTATTCGCGTCGCACCAAATAGCCGCGTGCGTGCGCCTGCAGGCCGACAATGTGACCGCGGAGATGGCGAAAACGATGCGACAGGACACGCGAACGGATCAGCGCCTGCAGTCGCATATAGCCGACACGCATCCGGCGATAACGTTTCCGCTGCGCGTATCCCTTCCATACGCGCTGCACGCTGATCGCGGCGGCGCGCATCCGCAGATAGCGTCTCCTGTAGACCCAGCCGCGTATGCTGCGCTGCAGTATTAGTATTTTGCGTGTTAAAACACGATCGCGCTCTTGCTCCAAATACAGATCGTGGGCATCCTTTAAAAAGACCTTTGTGTGCCCCAATTGATAATCGGATTTGCCCAAAACCATGGAGCAAATACGGGACGTGGCCGCCAAACAATCGGTTCGATGAGCGGGCGGTACGCCGGCTATCAAAAAACGATAGCGTTCCACAAATTCGCGAAAACCATGTCGTATCGGATAGCCGGCGCGTCGGATCCGTATCGTTTCCATCATACCCGAATAGCGCAGCTGCCGACAGCAGAGACCGCGATCGAACATCATCGGTTTTTTCAGCTCGTTCGGTTTGATGCAGCGTATAAAAAACGGTTGACAGCTGCTTAGCGTCTTCATCAGCGCATCAAGACTTTTTCGGAATTGTGTGGATAACGTTGGCGTCCGTTTCCGTGTCTCGGCGCCCATTTCAATGTCCTGGGCGAATATTTGACGCAGAAACTTATTGCCACTTTGGCTAACCAAATGCAACAGATCGGGACTGAAGGTGTCGCGATTCTTGTCAAGAAAACCTCGTGTATCGTAGAAAACAATGCCAGCGAAATGATTCAAACCGAAACTGGTGTTAATATCTGATTTGGGCTTTAGATAGTTTTTGTGCGCACCGTGCGTCTTGTGCAATTTGGCGAGCATCGTTTGATCGGTGCCCTTTGGGAAACGCGCTTCCTCATCGATCAGTGCCATGATATTTAACTGTTTAATCGCGATCAAATCGAGAGCATCCTGATTATCAACAAATTCGATGTGCTGCCAGTTAATGGCCTCGTGATTGTATTCCTCCTGTTCCAATTTGAAAATGTGCTGCACAAAGAACTGCTGCAGATTCTCGTTTGCATAGTTGATGCAAAACTGCTCGAAGCTGTTCTGATCAAAGTTCTCAAAACCAAAGATGTCCAGCACACCGATCGCGTTCCTTGACGTCGCCTTTGGCTTAAATATGGCCGTATTAATTTTACGCACAATATGCACAAACAGACGCCCATAGATGCCCTTCACGAACGCGTCGCGCACATCGACCGACTGATCCCGGGATAACGTCGAGACAACCGTCTCCCCGTGGGCGAAGAGGGTGCGTCGTGTCAGTGCATCGATTAGCGGCTGGATGGGCAGACCGAGTAGACCAGCGACACGCTCGACATTGATGTGCTCGGGTATTTCCGTTGCATCCAGATTGTCCACAACGGTTGCCTTGTATTTAATGTTGCCGCAATGCAACAGCGCCGCCAGCAGCTTAATTATCTCCCAGATCTCCTGATCGGAGAACAGCAGCACCTTCATTGCCGATCGTATATCCGAGAACTCAGCGGCATCGTCTCGTCCCTCGCACGTAATACTATTCCCGCCTGTCAGGTATCTGATAAATGGAATACAAGTGTTAGCTTTCTAGATAACTAAATATATAATAGCAATACACGATATAATACTCTAAACATTTGCGATTTCTGAATTTAGTAAAAACATCCGAATGTTTGTCTTTAAAAAGAAAAATATTGTCTACATACACTAAATAAATATTAAAATATTTCAAAATATAATACGATTTTTTTAATACTTTTAAAAAATCTATTTTTAACTGGTGGTTTCTAAATTGTATCTTTAAAAAGTTTGCCAATGTGTGAATTTAGTTGAGATATCAAAATGTTTCCAAACAAAAATTCCAATTTAAACTATATTTCCTATATAAATTGTAGAATATGGAAACTAACGTTCTATTTTGTAAATGTATATTTTGAAAAATATTAAAAAAAAAAATAAAAATTATTTGAATTAACCAGTTTTTAACCGATTGTTTGTAAAGGATATAGAAATAAGATATGAATTTGGTACTTTGACAAAATTAAAAAATTAAAAATCTTTTTAAACACGAGCTCCGATTTCAACAGCTTGTCCTGTGCTTACTTGTAGTCGGCGGCCACGCCCAGATCCAGACGACTCTTCTCATCAGTGGAGAGACCCGCCAAAATGCAATAGAAAACATGATAATTGCGTTCGCTGTGATTCTGCGACACAATACGCGACTTCTCCAACAGATATTGTTCGATCTTGGCGCCCTCGATGACACCATTGGCGCTAAAGTGTATGTCAATATATTTGCCGAACCTGAATAGGAAAAATTATAGCAAACGAAATTACTAAAAACAACAGTTTTTATTAGCCACATAACGTTAATTACCGCGATGAATTATCGTTGCGTATCGTTTTGGCATTGCCAAAGGCCTCCAGAATGGGATTCGCCTCCAGAATTTGCTGCTCGATCCACGAGTGTTTGCCACTGATGGCCGCCAAATATTGTAATATCAGTTTTGTGCTCTCCGTTTTGCCAGCCCCCGATTCGCCAGATATCACAATGCACTGATCCTGACGATATCGCTTCATATGCGCATAAGCATTGTCGCCAATCGCAAAAATATGCGGCGGCAGCTCCCCAATTTTGCGCTCCTTGTACAGCTTGATCTGATCGCCCGTATAGATGGGCAGTATCTGATACGGATTGACGGCGACCAATATGGAACCCGTGTACGTCTAAAAGTGTCAAATTAAATTGTCATAATTATTCTATATACAAGTATCGTAGAAAGGCACAATATGTTCAAATCAGGTTCACAACAGTTTTCATTTAATGTTTTACATTAAAATCTTGTTAACTAAACTTATTTACATTTTTTTTTTTGTTTTTAACCTTCGTAGTAGTAAATATTTTATGGATAAAATGATCAAAAATAAATAAATAAAATTTATATATATAAATTATATGTTTTGACAAAATTATATATAATTAAAAATATATATATAATAATAATAAAACTTCAATATATACATAAATTAATCATTTTTTAAGCATGTACTAAATTTGAAATTTTGTGGCCGCAAATATTTTTCTGTGACTTCTGGGGGAGCTTTCCAGTAATATATAAACCAAATTTAGTGACTGTAGCTTAAGAACTGTGGGAGAATTTTTTTTGAATTTTCATTTACTCACATATATCAGATTCTCTTTGTATCTTATGAGCAGATTACGCAATATGCCAGCCTCGTGCAGATCACCCAGGGATATCATATCCTCGACACCCTGGACGGATGATGCGTGCATCGCTTTGATGCGACGCTCTGGGGCAAGCCAGACCTCGTCGCCATCATCATCGCGCACCTGGATGCGACGACCCTCTGCGGAAATGACACGTGCTCCAATGGCCACATCGAATTCCCGCCCCGATGCGGGTTCTATCCAGATGTAGTCACCCTGTTGCAAGAACAAGAACAAAAGCCTTAGTAAACTTTTGACATTCCAGTTTACGAGCCATTGGGTTGCCATGGACATTTGACGAGGGCCATAAAACTTTGCCAAGTGCTTTTTAGGTTCCCATTTTTGTTGTTGTAAGAATCACTTGAGCGTAACAAAAATACCCAACTAGGGACACAGAGACAAGATACATATGTGAGGCATGGAAGCTATCCACACAATAAAAAAAAACATGTAAGAATGCTTCACTGAAACGTAATGGGCTAGAAGATGCCCTGTACTAAGTGTATACTAACTGTAAATTTTTTTATAATTCTTTTCAGGTTTTGTACTGATTAAACATAGTTCAAATAAGCTCTTAGCCCAAATTTATTATTGCCTAGCGTTTAAAAAAATACTTAAATAAAAATAGTTAGAAATCAATATTTAAGAAATCTTTATAATCCATCATGACATAGTTTATAGAAGATAAAATATCTAGCAATATTTGATTGAGTAATATCTAAAATGTGTAAAAAATTAACTTTCGAATTTCTGGACGAGAAAATACTAAATTGAATGTGATTAAAAAATGGGATGTTTTTTAGTTCTTGTGATGGCTCAAAAAACTTCTATACTTTATTTATAATAGTTTACGATTTAGCTCTTTAAGGCTCTTAGTTTATATTGCCAGACAGAATGACAAATAGAAGCAATAAATATAGCTCATCAAAAGTACAGGGTATTCATTTGTTTATTTGTGTGTGTGTATATTTCCGTTTGGGTTTTCGTGCACAACAAAGTTTTCATGGCTCCGCCAAGAGATCATCTATATGTGAATATATTCGTACGAATGTATTCTTTATATTACTATTTAATGAATCGAGTTGTGCTCTTTACTTACACGTGTTACAATCACCATATTCGTCGTCCTTCATTTACTGTTCCTGGCACTCTGGCATCCACAAAAAAACCCGTTTAGCTGTATTTAAGAGAAGCAGAAAGAGAAGAACAGCGTAGAGTAGAAAATTTACTCTTTCTTAGACACAATACAATACTAAAAAAATAAATAAAAACACAAACAAACAACAACAATCAAACAGCAACAAGTTGCTGCAGGCGCTTCAAACCGGCTTGAAAAAAACAAGCTAAAGAGTTGGAAAAAAATTAAGGTGAAGTTTACGGTAAATTGAAAGAATTCACAAACATGTCGTCTACGTTGCGTCTTCGTTTGTTTATTGTCTTCTCCGCTAATGCAGAGACGTCTCAACGTCCATTTCCTCATTTCTTTTTTGGCAACCATTTAACACTCTACAACAAATAGGTGTTACTGTTGTTTCTATATATATGTATATATACTTTTTTAGGAGAAACCTAAAGCCAATGTAAAACCAAAACCCTCACTGATTCGATGACAGTCCATGGCCAAAAAAGAAAGAGAAAAATAAAACATACAAAAAAAAGTATCGACAACAAAGCCAAAAAATCTTTAGACATGCAAAAAAGGCCAACGCACATTTTCACTTTTAATAACTATTGTGTTTTCATTTTTGATTTTTACTCCAATCAGAACAAGTGACTATTCCTCGTTTCGTTCCACCCAAAGCTCATCATTGCATTTGTTATGCAAATAATATTTCGTTTTGATTTCGATTTGTTTTCATTAAAAAAATTTACTTTCATTACTTATAGGGCAAGTCGAACGCTTCGTTTAGGCCATAGAAATTTGTGGGCCAAAATGAAAGGCGGCTCGTTTAGTACTTTATATGTTTCTTTTTTATTATATACCAGCATTTATAGACAAGTATTTTTCTTTAATAACTAACTATAATTTTTTCAGTCAGTACTTAAATTAAGTTTCTCAAATGAATTAATTTTTTTAAATGATCAGTAAAATTAAGTTTATATACCATCGGAAGATAAACAAACCGATTGTCTAACTAGAAAAAACGGTTCGAACGTTTTTCAGTTCAGGTTTTGAACCAAAGCGTAACTTCAGTTTGAAAATCTTATTTTCCACATCAATAAACACAAGGTTCTAACCAAAACCTTGGTCCGTCACATTTTAAATTATATCTATTAATTATAGAAAAACATTTGGTAAAGCGCACTTTTAATTGATAGATAGAGTATTTGCCAGCGCATTCTTGTTTATGCAGCCAGTGAGGTCAAGTTACATAAATTTTTATTGATATTTAAATTGATAACATTTTCACCCAAATTAATAGCTGCAAATTATTGGGTTCAACTGGTTGGAACAAAAATGTTATTTATAATTTAAAATAAGATTGAAATTTGGAGAGCGTTGTTTATTATAGTACATTTTCTAAAAGACAACTATTTTGATTTTAATAAAAAATTTTATAAACAATTTTTAATAAATAAAATTATAATAGTAACCAAGCGTCTGGCGATTTTTATTAGTTTTATTTATTTATTATTATTATTTAAATTGTATATGCAAGATTCCTAACAAACAATTGTTAACTTGGTCCAAACGTTTAGCTAAGTACATGCGTCATAAGATAATTGCACAGTTCGAGGCGTCTCTGGTAAGTGATATATTAGGCCCCACACACACACACATATATATGTATGTATTATAACTGAGTGTATAGGTATGTAATTGCAGACAGACCAAATAACTAAAGCACCATTTTTTTGTGGCACACAAAACTCGAGCGCACGTAAATACATAACAATATATGTATATACATATGTGTATGTGTGTATATAGATATTAAGGTACATTTACCAGTCTGGTTACGCTCTGACGATCAAAATACAATGCACCCCAATAGGACCCCGCTCCCACACATAATAGAGAAAGAGAAAAAGTGAGAGAGAGAGAGAGAGAGAGAATTAGTGGGAGATTGGTATTTTTGCTCAACAGTATTTGAAATATGTATTTCCTAATAATGTTATCACTAAAGAGCACAACAGATAAGCAATGTTGAGCATGACAAAAAACCTAAACAAACAATAAAAATTAACATTATCATTTAGGGCAATCTCTGACGACATTTTTTTGATTTAGACACGTTCCACTTGCATTTTCAATTACTCTGCAATTCTAAGTGGAAGCTTAGATAGCAAAATCTGCGTTCATCTATAACAAATTCTCTGATTGGAATACCAACTGTAGTTGTCGCAACGCCATCTGTATAACTCTGATTGGAATGAATCAACGCATTTTAGCACGTATGGGAAACGCACGTGCAAGTGTGTGTGTGTTTGTGTGTGTATGTGTGTGTGTGTGGCATGCATATGTGAGAGTTCACCAAAAGTCATTAGTGAAAGTTCGTGCGACGACGTGCCACGTACATTACGTCTTAAATACTATATCTAGCTGCATGTTAACATATCGCAAACCTCAAAATGATTTCGCTTTTGTTTTTCCACTTTGACTTTAACCACGCTCAAAACTGTTAAATTGCAGTCTAAATGGCAGCTGTAAATGCCTTTACAAATCTTCTTAAAATATATACAAGACGCGTTGTTTTTCACTATTTTGAGTTTTATTTTAGTTTTATTACTTTTTATACCCTATACCCAATAAAAATGGGTATATTGGTGTTGTGTAAGTCTATTCGAGGGAGGAAGGTCAGTCAGCTTTCGGGGTAACTTCAGGGTTCAGGGTAACTTCCAGCCGAGCACTTCCGACTAAAACACTCTTGTATTTTTTTTTTAAATTTTTTATTATTATGCCGATGCCGACCTTAAAAAAGTTTCACCAAACAAACAGAAAGTCGCAGCCGCTGGCTGCGTCTGCGGCGGTTGCAAACTCGCGAAAGCTGCACAGCAACAACAATAACTATGTTAGCAGAGACGCATAAACAACAACAAACAGACAAAGTGAAGCTTTTAAGGTTTTTCATTATAAAAAAAAAAGGGTTCTCAACGCGCTGCAAGCTACAAAATATCCCGTTGTGCAACAAACCGGCCAAACAAGTGTTGTTTTTGAATAGAATTCTAACCCCGGCTCAAGCGCAAGCTCAAGGCTTGGGAGCGAAATGTCTGGTTTTTCTTTTTTCTATTAATTCAATGTGTGCGAGCGGGCGAGAGCAGCACCCAAAAGCTGTCCATGTGCGGCATCTGCTGCAATGTGAGCCGCTCTTTACACACCGCTCTCTCTCTCTCTCTCTCTCTCTTACTCTCTTTTATGGGCTCTTTGGCAGGTGGCCAAGTATGTATGTGTGATTGCTGCGCTCTCCCTCTCTCTGCGCCCGTATGTGTGTGTGTGTGCATATTAGTACCGTTCTAGCAGCCAACGAAACCTGAAGCGTAGCTAGCCATAATTTGGTCAGACGCTTAGCTATAATGCAGCCACGTCTTAGCTACAGACTCAGACTCATCTGTTGACTCACAAACACACGCATGCACATGCAATAATATAATTATGTTGGGTGTCAGTTTCACTTGTGACCCTTCAAAAACACTATTAACTACGCCCTTGGCTAGCTATGTTACTCTTGTTAGATTTTCAACGTATTTTTCTAGTTTCACACTCATACAGACACACTTTGCTTGCAGGGTGAATGCACTCAATTTTTTTCCATCACTGTCAAAGAGTTAGAAGAGAGCATTTGACTTTTAAACATCGCTCGATAATAAATACATTTCGACAAGTATATTATAATTAACATTTGAAATCACTTTTGGCCCGTACAAGTACCAATACCAGTACCAGTTCCAGTTCCAGCCGCAGTCCCAGTTCAAGTAAAAAACTTGTAGCTTTGGGAGTTTAGTTAAAGCGGTAGATTCTTTAAAAAAAAACAGGTTACATAAATGGGTCACGCACCATCGAGTGCAGCGCGCAACAGGTTAACAATAGCAGTTTGGACTTTTGAACACTAACTTTAACTTCAATTATTGTCACTTTTGTCACTCGCACACGTTCGCATTCGCTTAGCTAATTTGTTAATAGCTTAGGTGATTTATTATTTTTTTTTTGTTCTTTTTAACGGTAGTTACCTCAACAAACCAAAATAATTACACGAGCACAAAACCGAACACAACCGATCTTTGCAAACAAAACTTGTGGACTGTCGGTAGTGTGACCGCTCTGGGTTAGCGCACCAAAGTGCTGCGAATTTTTGCCAGTGTGACCAAATGCTTGGTCGTCGGGTATTGGCGCCAATCTCTGACGTCATTATGGTGCCTTTTGTTCGTGCTGCCAACTGCTTAGACATAAAAACGCTAAAAGTTAACAAAATTATTTTTATTGTTTTTATGAGACATTTCAAAACAAATATTTTAGTTTTTATTCTTTAAGAATACTACTTGAATGTATAGAAACTCACATTTAAATAACACTAACGTTAGCCTTTTAATCACCACACGCTTCACCATAGTTGACAACTAAGACAATCAGACATGACGCGAAGCTGGCAACCCTGCTTTACGTACCGGTAACTGTACCCCCACTTACAAAAACAACATTATCAGCAATTCAAGCGCTCGCAACTGATTGAAGATTCAATAGCATATGCATTAAAAATATATGTATATGTATATATTGGAATCGCGTTGAGTGCGATCGGTATGCAGCGTTAAAAATACCTTAGGTAAAATTTTGTGCCGCAAAGTCCTTGATCTGTTGAAAAGTCCCAAAGAAATAAGAAATTAAGTCCCAAGGATTTTTTCATTCCTTGTTTTTTTTTGTATAAATTAATTTAAAAGCAAAAGTGATCTTACAAAAAATCAACTAGCAAATACCCTGTAAATTACATTCAAAATGTAAAGTATTCTGCTTCATTTCTTTATGTTATGCGAGAAATAAGTGATAAATGTTTAGCCTGGGAGATATGCCAGTTTATTCTTACCTTAAAATCGATAATTATCGATAGTATGAATGAGTCGTGACATAAAATTAATTATAAATTTGTTTTGTGTGGTATATATGTTCCAAGGAAAATATGTATTTGTCTTGAGCAATAAAATGTATACTTGAAGAAAACCAATATGCCCAACGTAACCGATTTTAAATAGTTATTGGGTACTTAAGAGCATTATATTATATTATATATATATTAATATATATAGTGTTTTTATTGAATTTTGTAATTTAGGTGGTCGTTGAATGCATTCAAATACAAAATGTAAAAGTGTTCTATGTGTGTGTGCGTGATCATGTGTGTGCATTGCGGGTAGGTGATGGTGAATGGGGATAGGATAGTGCTTGCACTTAGCAGAACTTCCAGCGATTGCCGCACTCATTGCACATGACGAAGGTGGTCATCGGCTCGTCGGCGGAGCGCGTCTGAAGCTGATTGTAGGTGCAGTTGCGTTTTTTGCACTTGCCGCATTTGAGCAGATCGGTCTTGGTGCCCTGGACGGTAGCCAGCTGGGCATCGTTTATGGCTTCCTTGACGAACTTCTCGCGCAGCTTTTTCATCTCATCGCTGGCCATCTCTTCGGGCGTCATTTTTGCCAGCTGCTTGGCAGAGACGGCACCGCACATGAAATTGCCGCGCAGTCCCGGATTCTTCGGATCTTTTAAATTGGCGACACGTGATCTTATGCGATTCTTGTACTTCATGTCAGTGTTCTTGAACTCCAAGTATATAGCTTCCTCGAGCTCGCCGGCCATCTCTTCAGGCTCCGCACAGCCCTCGGGTACCTCGCCGATTTTCAGTGCGTTCGTCAGCATCTCGCGGCACTTAAGCCGCACCGCGTCAGTCATGCCGCCCGCCGGAAATGTGGTTTGTGCCGACGATGATTTTTTATCGTCGCGCTTGTCCTTTGTTGAACTACCGCCGTTGTTATTACTGTTGCTGCCACCGCTGCTGCTGCTGCTCGATTTCTCCTTGCTACCGGCCGTATTTGATTTGCCGGAACTGGAGGATTTGGTGGCGCTCGAGCCACTGTTGGTGTTGTTTTCGCGCTCGCTCTTGTTGGCCTGCTCCTTGGGCGTGCCGGGCGGCGCTGGGCTGGCGAGAAAACGCTTCCAGTTCTTGATCAGCGTCTTGGCCAGCGCAATCACCTCATCATCTTTGCTACTTTTCCGCAGCTCGTTCACCGTCATCCCGATGCGCGTCTTTGTCAATATCTCCAGATTAATGTTCAGCGTCTGCAACGCCTTCAACAGATCCAGCGCCTGCTCCTGGCCCTGTGAACACACGCATATAAACACGCCGGTCAACAATTAAATGGATTCAGTTAAATTAAATACTTACTGCGCCATCGCTGGATGTCGAGATTTTGCCAATTTTTTTCTGAATTCGAAACACTTCGTCCTCGACGCTCATTTTGACAGTCGCTGGTGATTGACAGAACAGAGGTTATGTTAGCGGCTGTATGGTATCGTTTTCAATGAATTAAATACAATAAATTGACAACAATGAACAATTACATTATTTCCCTCCAATAAATTGTTGTTTACTAAATTTTTTCTTTTATGTATTCTTTAGAGCTGCGTGGTTCAATTCGGATTTAGTTCCAACGCTGTTCATTTTGTGTGCACACGTAAGAGTTAGAGTTGCATCGAATTGTTCTGAATTAGTTGGAATGAACTACTCACCAAACGAAGAACGGAACATCGCCCGAACAACATATTGTAAAATACACTATTAAATGCAACTATTCCTAATAAATTCAAATAAAATACAAAAATTACCAATTACTTGATAAATAAATGACGTAATATCCCTAATTTAACCGTATTAAAGACATTTGAACTAACCAAGGAACGACTGAACACAGTCTCTAAGTTAAACTACGATATACAACTCTAAACAGAGTTTAAGTTAAAGCAGCATTTTCTGTATATAAATGTTCTGTTATTTATTTATATTTATTTTTTTGTTGGTATTTTTTAGTATTTTTTAATTCTGTTATTCGTCGTGAACGTTTCGAACAAGCAGCGCCAGGGATTAATATATCCAAAACTTGTATCGTGCTTCAAAAAAATAAAAATAATAATAATAATACTAACACGCTAGCTGTTGATGGATAAATAGTGTTTGTTAAAAGTGTATCAATTGTTAATTTACGTCAAATGTAGAAAATAAAAACATCAAAATAGGGTTAATCGCATTTTTCGCTATGCTCCTGCTCTTGCTAAATTTAAAGCTATATGTCTACTTATGATATAAGTCATACGAATGCATATTTCTGCATACAATTATGCATAATATCGTGTAAAATTAAAGCTCATTCATGACAACTCATATAATTAAGCGTAACTAAATTCATTTTACAATCATGTCTCCCATTGTTGTCTTTCAATGTCTCTTTCTGAAAAGCGGCAATTCATAAGTCTCACTTGTGTTTCACCGTTACATTTCAGAGCTGTCATCAGCCAGTGCTCCTGCTCATGTTTTTGCCATTATATAAATATTACATAGCTTGGTAGCAGTTGACAACTGTGAAAAATAATAAAATTGACAAGTGCCAAAATGCCATCGAACTGCCCTCTGCGAAACTATCCTTCAAAGATTTCATTCCAACTTTTCAGTTAACCGCATCGGACGTGTTCAGCTCGTAATAAAAAGTTTGCCCTTTGTGAATAAACAAATAAAATAAGCACAAATGTAAAGGTGAGTCTAAATAAAAGATGAAAAGAAAATAAAACTGATTGAAATAATATCCAAATTTATTGAATATGCCTTAACGGTAAGAACGGGTTTATATATTTACTTAAATATTACACCCACCATGCAGCCAATGCACTTTCTTCGTAGTGCATCAACGAGCATCGTTATAGTTTGTATCGCCAGTTATCATCTGCTCATTGGATTGCACATTGCCAAATACATCGGCTTGCCGTCTTCCACATTGTTTTCGTTGACATCATAGATGGCTTCCATCACGGATCACAGTTTTTTGCGTCAACTCCGTTTGGCAATTGCCTCAACACCTATTTTTTAAAAAAAAAAAGTGAAAGTTGGATTAACTAAACTGTAAATTAAATATAATTTTGTATAAATTAATAAATTCATACAATATATAAATGCATTTGAAATTTAAAATAAATTACAATTTTAATATTTAAATACTAAATATTAATATTAAAATTTTAATAGTGTCAAACTAAAAATAAAATCAATTCAGTTGATTTGATTTATATTTATATTTATATTTAAAAAATATCTTTTTATATTAATTGAGTATATATATTTTAAATTTATTATATAGGCCACTTTTAGTAGTGAAAACGCGACTTTTGATTTGCTGTCTGTAGGTAAGCTTTCCTACTTCAATATCTTCAATATTGAAATCTTAATATATGAATTTAAAATAGTTTTTATTTTTATAAAACAGAATCGGAACTTTGCTTCTGGAAAAAAGGAAAAGGCATTTGACTTAACTTGAACTCGACATACCGGGTAAGTTTATAAAAAATGTACCTAATCCAGTTCGTAGATAATAATGAATAGCCGCATTGGAAATTTGCATAAATATACTTGTCCACAAAGTGAAAATAATATATTATTTTTGTGCAGTATCCGTCTTGCCGCTATTAAAGCTGGGGTCTAAAAATTTTGAATAGTGTTAAGGATTTTGGGGTGCACCCTCTGGGTTCGTGGCAAACAGCGAAAATCGCGAAACGATAAAGTCCACCATTTGTAATATAGAGCAATCAAATTGGTAATATAGAGCAACCAATAGCTGGTGACCTCCACAAGGTAAAGTTACCAAATTTGGAGGGAAGATAACTGGTCACACCACCCCCACTCTCACTCACCCCCAGCACCACATAAATTACTAAATTTTGAATTTTTTAAAATAATAGCTGAGAGGGTGAACGAGCATAACGCAGTCGGTAACGCCCAAATGCGGTGTTTTTACTTCTTTTAACTTGTAATTTCATTTTATTTTGGATTATAAAACAGAGACTGAAATTATCTATTAAAAAATTAAATAGTTGCATAAAAGATATAGCAGTATGGGGTTATAGATAAGAACGCCATCCTACACACAGAAACTTCACTGCAGTGTTTGTGCTTATTTCCAATATTGTCTTTATCATAAGATCCTTTTCAAATTACCTTAACTACGATATACAACTCTAATCAGAGTTCCATTTTGAGTTAAAAGAGCACTTTCTGTTATGTTAATGTTATTATATATTAGCAATATTTTTGGTATTTTTAGTGCCGGTCACACTGCCGCCGTCCTGTTATTCGTTAACAGTTATCAGCAACGTGAACGTGAAGTTTCGAACGAGGACCGCTAAAATAAATGATTTTTCTCGTGTTCCAAAAATAAAAAATTTTCACTAATTTAAGAGATATTGGTGAGTACATAGTGTTTCTTGGAAGTGCGTAAATTGTTCAAATTTATCAAAATCGCCTACATTTGGGTTTTCGCTTTGCTCGCGCTTTTGGAAAAGTTGTTGGCGCCTCATTGAACCGGCATTTCTGCTTATAATATAAATCAAATCAAAGCACGTTTCTGCATAAAAATGTGTATAATTTCATGCACAATTTAAGTACATTCATGAATGCGTGTACGCCTAAATCTAATTTCACAAGCGCTCATTTGCTTATGTCAAACGGCAATTCTTAAGCATCGCTTTTGTTTCACCGTTACCTTTCAGAGTTGTCAACTACCAGTGCTTCTGATTATCTTTCTTGTCAAATTATCAACTTTTCATAGCTCGACGGCAGTTGACAACCCTGAAATTAATAAAATTGACAAGTGCTTAAACGCCGTCGGGTTTCTGTATCAGATCTTATCCTGTCAGCTATTCTTCAAAGGTTTCATTCCAACTTTTTTACTCAACCGAATCGTGCGTGTTCAGCTCGTTGTGAAAAAAGTGTGCGTTTTGCGTCTAAAATAATAAAAATAACTACTAGGCTTAAAAGTGAGTTAACTAATTTATTTAAAACACATGAGCAATAGAAGAATGTCCAGCGAATTTAAAATTTTATTTTGTCTTTTGTTTCTTTTGTGTAATTGTGTGGGCTACAGACAGTGTTAAAGAATAATTGGTAAAATTTGGTTGATAACTTGTAATGTATATTGTGTAACAAAATATTAATAATTTATTTTTCTTCCTATTTGACATATTGTGTGTGGGCAGCGCTGCCATAACATGCCATGCAGATGGACATCAACAAAATTAAACAAGTGAGAGGGCTCTAGTCGGGGCCGCCCGACTAGGAGATACCCTGAACCCTGCGATCCCTGCGATCTGTCTTCATAAGCATTTCAACCCGTTTGCATTCACACATACACACACACAAAGGCACGCCGCACGCTCTCTACTCGGTTGCTGCGCGTGGCCCACTATAGTAACGAAATTTGTATTTTCTTCTAAACTAAATGTATGATCGCTATGAAACTTTCAGGATTTATTAGCAGCGTTGAAATACATGTACAAACCAATTTTAAGGTCTGTAGTTATTTGCGATTTTTATGGTTTTGTCGATACTGGGGGCGATTGGGGGGATGGTATCCAAAAAAAAAATCCGAAAAAAATTATAAACTTGTTCTGCGTATGATATGATGTACGAACTGAATGAGACCAAGATCAGCTTTCTAGCTTTTGTAGTTTTCGAGATCGCTGCGCTAATAGAGACGGACAGATGGACATAGCTAAATCAACTAAGCTTGTCGTCCTGATCAAAAATATATATACTTTATGGGGTCGGAGATGCCTCCTTCTGCCTGTTACATACATTTTAACAAAACCATTATACCCTCTATTACCCATTTTCAATGGGTTCAGGGTATACAAAATTTTCTTAGCAGTTTGTGCATGGCAAGTTCCACAAAGATTTCAGTTGTGCTCGCGTCCTTAGTACGTTCAAACTCTCGGAGAGTAAGGGCATTACCGGGCGATCGAGTAAAATTACGATTTTCTTCACATCGTTTTTGGTTGGATAAATTTCCTTTTATATCTATAAAAGCAAGAAGTTTGGACCATAAGATAATTAAATTTGTAAAAATTGTTAGGTTTGCTTTTATTTTCTTTCCTTATTTTAAATTTAATATTAAATTAAAAAGAAGAAAATTTTTCATAATTTTTAAATAATTGTAGTTTGAATCCGCACCCAACGTGGCAATTAAAACGATTTTCTTCACATCGTTTTTGGTTGGATAAACTTCCTTTTATATCTATAAAAGCAAGAAGTTTGGACCATAAGATAATTAAATTTGTACAAATTGTTAGGTTTGCTTTTATTTTCTTTCCTTATTTTAAATTTAATATTAAATTAAAAAGAAGAAAATTTTTCATAATTTTTAAATAATTGTAGTTTGAATCCGCACCCAACGTGGCAATTAAAATTATCTTCTAAAGAATACAATTTTGCATATCCGCTATACCCACCCAGATATTAAAATCGGAACTCCACTTGAAATTTTTGTGTTTTTCTTTATTTTTATCAAATAATTTTAGTTTTTTATTTTATTTTTTTAATGGTTTTATTTTTTGTTTTAAACGAGTTTCAACATTTTGTTGTTGAATTGGGAGTTTGTTTCATTCTTTGGGGTCAAAATACAATACAATATTAGTCGAAAATGTACGTTGTATTTTTGGATTTGTTGTTTGTGTAGTATTTTTAGTCGTAAAATTTTTCTTGCCATTTCATTTAGTTTTCTTGATACCCATTTTTTACCATACATATCATATTATGTTTTATAATTTATACAATTTCTAATTGTAAAAGCATACAATTTTACAGGTTTTACATGAATTTGGTTTTTACTCTTTTTTTTTTTTTTTAATTTTTACGTCCACTTTAATTTGATTTGTAAGCGAATTATCCCATCTGATTTTATCATTAGTCGCGTGTGTGAGTGTGTGTATGAGTAACTCTACTTAAGGTTTTTATATATTTGCTCCAATAGTAAATTTAAGTTTTTGTTTTTATTAATGCTTACATTAAAAATGTTTTTTTTTTTTAATGTGTGTGCTTTGATTAAATTTGTATATGATGCGGATAATTTGATTTATAATTAATATAATAGAGTATGCATCATGGCGGTATACGAATATATAAATTCTTATTTATATATATATATATTTTTTTTTTTGTTGCAAGAAATACAATTTAAGATTTCAACACTTATTATTTTTGTTTTTTTTAATTTCTGGACTACTGAGTTTTGCTTTTTGTATAATTTTTCTTGATTTTTTTGTTCATTTATTTATTAATTTTTAAATACAATTGTAACATAGTAAAAATTAAAAAAAATGAATTTTTATATGAGAGCATATAAAAATGTTTAACAAAAATATATGTATGTATAAGTAAGTTTTAGTATGCGTGTGTATATGTGAGTGAGGGGAGGGGGCTTAAATGAAAATGCGCCTTATAAAAATGCCTCCATTAATGAGAAACTCAAGTTGGTGATGTTGTTTTTAATGTTTTTAATTTTCAGTATTTATTTTTGTCATCTCTCATTTCGTCACTGGATAGCATTGTAAATTTCGGTTTTAATTAAGTGTATGCATGATTTTGAATGGACCTTTTGTATTGTAAACGAGCGGTAAAAATATAAGAAAAACAACAAATTTACAATGTGTAATAGAAATAGAAACTTTGCTCTCTAAATTGCTTTTGCTTAGATTTACAGTTTGGTTTTTATTTTATTTTTTTTCATGTTATCTTTAATTTATTGTATATATATATATATATATATATATATTTAAATTTCTCTCATTTGCTGTGTATTTTGTTTGGTTTTGGTTTTTATTATTGTTTTCAAATATTGTTTGTTGCTTTTGGCTTTGACTGCGCTGCGGCCGCCTTTTTAATGTAAATTTAAATCTCTCTAACAGTTTTTAATGTAGGTGTGTGGGGGTGTATGTGTATTGTGTGTGTGATATATTGGTAGCCTGTTGTTGGACACCAATTTAAAAATTGAATGCATCCCGGCGCTTGCAACAGCAGCAGCAGCAGCGAGCGCCTCCTTCCTTCTGTCTCTATCTTTGATCGCGAGTCGCACTTAGGCGAGCGTTGGAAACTGGCGCTCGTCATTGACTTTGGGTGCAGCGTTTTGTTGCCGCTCGTTGCCAAAGCGTTTGCCAGCATTGCCACCGCCGATGCCGCCGCCCAAGCCGCGACGCTCAATTGGCGGCCGATTTCCGCCCTCTAGACGAGCCGGGGCGCCACCGCCTCCGCCAATGTTGCCGCCATCGGCGTTGTTGTTGCCGCTGCCGCCTTGTGGTCCACCGCTTTGCTGCGGTCCGCGATTGCCCTCATTGCGTGGTCCGCCAAGACGAGGTCCACCACGGCCGCGTCCACCAAAGCCGCCGCCGCCGCCACCGCGACGACCGTCATTGAAATTGAACTGGATATCAAGGACACGCTGCTGGCGACCAACGCGTTGCGGATACATGGCAGGATCGTATTCAAGTTCCTCTTCGCTTTCGTTCTCCTTCTTTTTGTTGTTGTTCAGCACAATCATCTTTTTCCATTGCGAGGTATCCTCACCTAAAAGCGTTTCAAAATATTTTCAATTATTATTTGCCTTGATACAATTTTACCAAATTTTTCTAACAAAATTTTGAAGAAAAGTATCTTTATATTAAATGCGACTGACAATCCTTTCTTTCTAACAAATATGTTTTCCTATTATTTTTATGTATATATATGTATAAAAGCTATCTTTGTTGTTTAAAAATGACAAAATCTGGAAAATTTAAAATTATTATAAATTCTGATCATTGTAATTATACTGCATTTTATCTGGTGTAAATGCATATTTTATGATACAAGCCTCAATTGCATGAAACTTGGACATTTTCAATATTTTGGATTTTCTTAAAGTTCCAATTTTCCACTTTATCAATATTACTATACTCATAGTCTAGTTTCTGAGTCTTTTAAATTACGGGCAGTATTTGTACAATAAGGATTTTCTTGAAGCTCCAATTTCTCATGTTCAGTTTTATAAGTAGCACAATTCAGTACTTTTATCTATTTAACCCACCTTCGCCCGCTTTGCGTATATTAAACTTGGGCTTAATGCGCTGCTGCTGCTGTGCCTTCCATTCGTCCAGGGTCAGCTCTTTGGTCTCCTCCTCTGGCGGTGTCTGCTCTGCGTTGGATTGCTCATTGCCAGATTCATCGGCCTTGCCCTCAGCATTGTTGTTCGCAGTTGTCTCGCCACCCTCGGTCTTGTTCACATCATCGATGGCTTCCTTCACGGATCCCCAATTGTGTGCCCCAGCTCCATCGCGTTTGTCGATTGCCTTTACACCTATTCGGAAAAATTTAAATATTTCATTAAAAATTTGAATATTTCATTAAAATTTAAAATAAATTTGTAAATAAAAAAACTACATAACTTAAATAGCCTAATCATTTCAATTCCTCACTAAAATATATTTTTATATCCATTTTACAGACCTTAAGCTACGAGACTCTTAAGCTTTTTGTTAAGGTGAGTCCAACTACGTCCATTTAAATCTTAAACCTGTTTTTAAAATGTTTTTTTTTGATAATTACAGAAAAAGCTAATATATTTGACTATATTTCGAAAACCGACCAAACGACCGGTAAGTGAAAAAAATGTAGATGATAAAAAGTTTCAGATAAGGAAACTACTAGTGTATTTGTTTGACCTCTACTTGGGATTTTGTTATCTACGTTGTAAGCTAATTACTGTTTTTTTGTTTCTTTTTTTTTTTTTAATGTAGACAGTATTTCATTTGAAATATAAATAATAAAACAGGCTTAAATTTCATTAATTTAAAAAAATGTAAAAATACGCAGTATTTTGGTGCATGTAACTTGTAGTTTTAGATAAGTCTAAACGCCACAAATCACTACTAACCCCGTCCCCCCTTTCCCACACACGCACATAAAAACACCTCATATGTTGCGCTGTATGTGTGCGCCCCCCCGCGCCCATATTCATCATAAATGTTCCATGGTGTGGAAAACTGTGTGGGCCTGTTTGGTACACTCGTAGAGGGGGGCGGGGTTGGGGGACTGGTAGTGCCTGTAGAAGAAGCAAACTATTTTTAAACATAATTCTATACAACATATTGAGCCAAAGAAATGTGCGCAACATTTAATCGGTTTTCATGTGATTTTTTTCCCCAATTTCTTTTAAAGAAATGTCGGCAAATTTTTTAAAGCAGAGTTTAAGTTACTTAAGCCATTTTTGGGGTTAGGATGGTTCAAAAAATATTTATAAATATCTATGTATTGGAGTATGTATTTATGTGTGTGTGCATGCTCACCAGTTTTGTCCGAGCCCGATTGACGATCGAATTCCCGTTTGCGATTGTTGCCATCAAAGTTGCGATTCTGACGTGGTGGACGATCGCCTCCAAAGCCACCGCTGCCACCGGCGCCGCCAGCGCTGCGATACGGCCGAGGATTGCCATCGGCATTGTTGCCAGAGTTGCCACCAAATGGAGCGCCATTTTCGCGCACGTTGCGGCGATTGTTGCGCTGCTCGCGCGCTGCTTCACCGCCGCCGTTCTGTTGACGAAAATTGAAATTACGCTGCTGCTGCTGTTGTTGTTGTTGCTGCCCTTGACCAGTTTCACGTGTTTTGCCAGCAACGGCGCCGCCAGCGCTGCGCACAGCGACAGCAGCCCCACCTTGCTTGTTGTTGTTCAGTTTGTCATTGTTGCCGCCAGTTGCCGTTTTCTTTCCATCATTTTTGTTAAGCGCACCTGGTTTGTTTTCCTTTTCGGCCTGATTTGGCTTCTTCTTGTTATCCCCTGCTGCCGACGTCGCTGCTGCTTTGGGTGCTTTTGCCGTTGGCGCCGTTTTTGTGGGCGCTGCTGCGGTGCCAGTTGTCGTTGGCTGCTGCTTCTTCTTGGTGGGTGCCAAGACAATATTATCTAATGCATCACCAGCATCGTCATCCATGAACAAAAGTTCATAACGATTTTTACCGGCGCTATCCATGTTGTTGTTATTGGTCTGCTGCTGCTGCTGCTGCTGTACGACAATTTATCTACCAATTGATTTTTCCACACACGACAAATTTTATGCAAAAATCACACACAGAAAAATTTCCGAGTTTCTATCGGGCGAAAAAAAACTCGTGTGCGCTGCGCCTGTATGTGTGTGTATGTGTGAGAGTCGTGGTGTGTATTTGTGAGTGGGAATAGAAGAAATACGTTTTTTAGTCTTGCTTTTTGATATATTTTCTTTTCCGTCGCTCGTCGTCGTGTGGTTGCCTGGCTGCGCTCTAACCTTAATTTTCTGCGTTTCTGCTTTGACTGCTGCTTACACACAAGCGTGCACATATACACATACACATATACTACTCAAAACGCACATGTGTTCTACTGGGCGAAAAAAAAAAACGCAAGCATGCGCTGCGCTGTATACATACACAGAACGAACAACTCACGTTTTTCGCCTTAACAGAGTTGCGCCTCACCGATTAACATGTGCTCCTCATCAACCAGCGTGAATGGCAAAACGAGCGTGTTTAAAAACACTGTTTGTGTGTTTGCTGTTAAAAGCGCTACATTTCAATTGAATTTCTCTGCTTGAGCAGTTGTGGGTTGTTCGAATAGCTGTTAAAAACATTTTATATATTTGCAGTCAACGACGCATATCGCGAACCAATCATGTCCGACTGGGATGATGAGGTAATTTGAATGCGTGACCCGGTTGGGATAAAAATACTACCTTTACTAATTCTTGAATTTCTACTTTTTAAATGTAACTGTAATTATCACAGCCTGTCTGCACCGAACCCCGCCGCCAATCCCATGTTGATGATAAGTGGGATTCTATAGAGGCCTCATCGAAATCTAAAAACGTGTCCGAATGGAGTGATGAGGATCAATCTGATAACAAGCGACGGGATGGTGGCGGGCAAGGTGACAGCAACAGCAATGGTGGATATCGTGACAATGGAGACGGGAACGGATATCGCGGACGTCGCAATGATGGCGAAGGAGGAGGCGGTGGTGGCGGCTTTCGCGGACGACGTGGCGATGGCGATGGCAATGGATATCGCGGGCGTCGTGATGATGGCGAAGGAGGCGGCGGCGGCGGCTATCACGGACGTCGTGAAGACCGCGATGGAGGTGGCGGTGGCGGCTATCGCGGACGTCGTGATGACCACGAGGATGGTGAGTGAGATATATTATTTACATATGTATTCGAATGTTTTAAAATCGAAGCAGAAAAAGACTGCAAAACTGTTCTTCGATTCAGAAAATGTCGTGAGAAATTTGCAGTAGTCTTAATCTTTTATATAGCCTGATCAACAGAGTATATGATATGGATATGATATGGAAATTACAAAATTAAATAAATTATTATTAAACCTTAAGTATAATTTTAAAATTCAGCATTGACAGTTTTGAGAACGCAATAAAAGAGATTTCTAAACTAAAAAAAATATGTGGTCTAGTTAAAATTTTTACATTTCAACCATTACCAATTTGAAAAATCAAAAATAGCGTTTAATTTGTTTCTTCCATCGCTTCAAATTATTCTGTTAATATTAATCAAGTTCAGGAGATATTATTTCGAACGCGAGTGTTTATTTTATTGATTCAATGAGCAGTTAATTAAATTTTCAGTTTAATCCGAAGCGATCAACGATTTCACGGATTTCAGTATAAAATGAACATTTTAAATGCATGAAGTTAAATTAAGTTAAGTTGCTTTTTATGTTTCTTTTTATTAATTTTTTGATAAAACTTCTTTATTGTCCCGTAATTACATGTCGAACTATATGTGTTTGTATTGTTGTCTCTTTTTTTTGTGCTGTTTTTGTCGTAATTAATTAATTAAAACACAGTGGAAGAGCTGCTGCACTGCGGATTCGGATTTGGCGCTGTGCCCACGAGATGCAACAAGGAGACTGTTTCCGCTTTCATAGACCAGCTCGATAAAAATGATGAATTATCGGCCCAGCCGCTAGACAGGCTGCGCGCACAGCGCAACTATTTGCTAAAATCGTTCAGTGAGCTGGTGAACAGCGAGTGGTCCGCGCTGCAGGAGACGGAGCGCAAGGAGCGCCAGCAGCAATTGAATAAATTTAAACTACAATTCAATTTAGAGGGTTCAATTCAGCCACAATTAGATCAGCTCCTGGACGAATCCTTCGATGAGCTGCAGTGTATGCAACAGCAATTTACACATCAGCAACTGCTTTTGAGCGGCCTCCAGCAACAACAGTCTTCAGTTGACGACATGCTTCTGGTGCCAGGCCGTACAAGCCAACAACAAAGCCAAATGTCAATGAGAACCGCAACATCAACAACACGAACTCACAAACACAAACGAGATGAATTTGCCCAACTGGATAAACAACGCATTCGAAATCTCTTCAGAAAAGCCGCACATGATTATGAGCTAAATGATGGTCACTTACAAGAGGAGCAAACGACAGCAACAACTTTGATTGAAGAACAACAACACGAACACGAATACAGACCGGGACGTTGGCTGAGCGAGAATTTTATGCGGCTGCGCGAGATGCGTAAAGTGCACCTTGCCACGCCGGACTCGATACACGACGAGTTGTCCTGGCCACAATTGGCCGTCGATCATGTCTGGCTGAGCAGCAAACAGCCGCCGTTGGCAAGGCCATTGGCATTTTGGAGCAAGCAGCAACAATTGTTACGGCAACATCCGATTCCGAAGTCGGTTTCGGTTTCGGTTTCAGTACCGGATCAGGCCGATTTACCTCGCCAGCAGCAGCAACAAAAATCGCGCCAGGATACGCCAGATCAGGCGCGTTTGCTGCTGAACACGCAGGATAACGAAGCGTCCGGCACATCGTTGATCAACAGTGCAACTGTTGCTTCTGCTGCTGCTACCACACAACACAGCACGAACGATGGGTATACACGACTAAACTTATGCTATGCCTCATTTTTCTGTAGCAAATCTCGCTCTACATTCAACTTTAAATCACTATTTTTTACTTTTACTATTTGCTTTTTGCGCTTACCTTTTGCTTGTGTTGCAACCACCTTTGGCGTGGGTGGCGGGTGGGAGAGGGTGTGGTTGGCCAATTTGTTAAGAGGGTTCTCTCTTTTACATACAGAAATATCAACAATTTTGGGTACTAACAATTTTGACATTCACTCTAAACGTGTGTGACAAACTTGCAAATGAATTAAATGTAAGTGTGTGTTTGAGTGTGATTGGGTGTGTGCGTATGTGTGTTTACTTATGACAGCATTCAGCAAATGCTGCTTTATAGCATAATATACGAAAATTGAATTGAAATTTATAACTTCAGCAAGCTCTATAAGCAAAATTCAAAACAGTCTCATTATAAATAAAACAAAAAAGTTTTAGAAAAATTTTCAAAAATTTAAAAAAAATAATGAAATTTGTTCAAATATCAATATGAATTTAAGATTCGAAATATGAATTTAAGATATGAAATATGAATTTAAGATCATGTCAAAATTATTTTAACACGAATTTTATGACTTGGATCTTGTCACATTCTGAATAAAGTGGGATACATTTTCAACAAATATAGTTTATAAATTTGAATCCTCAAGAAAAAGTGATTATTATAAATTTTATGTAAAATATAGTATTTCAAAAAATTTATATGAACAAGAAAATTTTAATTTTCAATCTCGAACTTTGGGTTTGGAAGAAATGTTGAAATAAGAGACTAAAAACTAAGAAACGGATCAATATAAATTATTTGAGATAAGCGCAGCAAATCTTTAAATATCTTAATAAAAAAAGTGGAAAATCGGTCATCTTAAGATATATAAAAATAAATCTAATGGTTTTTACATATTTGATTTTCCGATTGTGGGCGAATAAATTTGCCATAATTCAAAAATTTACAAAGAGCTTAAGCGTTAATAATAAAAGCGATAGGACGAAAAGGAGAGTGTGTGTCTGAGTTTGAATTTTTACAAATGATTTTGTTTTTTGCTATTTGGCAATAATAAATTAAATTAGTTTATTTTTTCCAACAAAAAAAATAAATGAATTTTTTTCCTTAATTTTGCATTAGAAAATTATACAGAAATTTAGTTTTCTCTTCGAACAGTTTTATATACACACGTATATAATTTTTAAAAAGGCTTTCCCCAACTAGTTTCCTAATTTTATCGCTCTCTTCTTGCATGCTTTTGTAGGCAATATTCATTTCACATTTCACTTTCACTTGCTTCGCTTCCATTTTAAACTGCAATTCAGTCTCGCTACACACACTTACTAAAAACACTCACACACAATTCACAGCTTATCATCTGCACAACAACTAACGCCAGCCGCTGGCCTCAATCCGTCAGCCAATTTAACAGATGATTATATAACTAATTATGTGGCCACAGCGCCGCCGCTGCCCTGCGATCTTCAAACGGATGCAGATGTGCTGAATGCGCAGGAGAGAAGCGGAGGCGAGGAGAACTCGATGTCGCAGGCGTGGCGATTGCGTCAAGGTCACGTGTCTTCGACGCCGCTGCAAACGTACCGCAACCAATTGCCGGCCATCAACGAGGAGCGACGCACAATCGGTCGCATGCTGGAACTGAGTGAAGAGTCCGCAGCAGAAACAGCAGCAGAAGCAATTGGAGTAACTGCTTCCAATACGCCGTTTACATCACCAGCTATTACCTCTCCAGCTTTGATACGTGACTGGACCTCAATTTTTCGTCCACGCGCATCTTTGCAAATTTATGCCGAGTCGCCGTCGTCCAACCAAGCACCCGCCGGACACAGACGAAAACGCAGACGCAGACGTCGAGCAGCTGCACGCACTGAAACCGCAACCGCAAACGCAAACGCAACCGAACGCGTTCCGTCCGTAGAGCCGTCCAATACGGATGAAGTTACACTCGAATTTTTGGCCGATCTATTTCAGCACGTTTGGCCGCAAGCCGAGCAGCGGCTGCCAATGGAGACGGCCGTCGAACTGCCAGCTGATGAAGTAGCCATTGAGGCCATCCCGGACACGCTGCCGGAAGGCGCAGCAGCCAACGAGCCACCGCCGGTGCCCATGGCCATAACTGAGCGGCCTGAGCGGCCAATTGTGACATCCATTGAAACATTGTACCTGCCACCAGGTTTACTCAATCCCACAGAGATGAGCAGCGCAAGGCCCATGAACGAGAGTTTGTTAGGTGCAGATCATCAGCATCAGCAGCAGCTGCAGCAGGTGCCGAAAAAGATGCCGCAAAAGTTGATGGAATCGCGTGCAGACAGGGAGAGCCTTGAACAGGATTTACGCTTCATAGTGGACCACAAACAGATGCTGCGTCTTATGGTGGACCGCCAGAAGGAGTTGAGCGCCAAGCAGCAGGAAGAAGATCGGCGGTGTCATCGTCAATCCTCGTTGGTGGTCGAAGATGATACGGACACTGAATATGTTACAATGGCAGCCGTTTACACGTACGATCCAAACACAATACTGCAAATGTCAACGGTGATGCGCTCCGTGGTGCACAAACTGATCGGAGCACTCATTAGGCAATCCACAGTGGACATGCGCTCGAATGACTTCATCAAGAGCCGCATGGAGGCAGCCATCGGGTATCGTGTGCTGCTCGAACTAAAAGCGGCCAATATCGTTCGTCTCAGTCTAGATGCACGATACGCGTCGCTCATTTAAATCCTTGAAATAGCTCTTAAACAGAGTCCAACTTTATCTATATTTATGTTTTTTTTTGTCACAGCTGATGCTGTGAATGAGAATTGCGCGCGCAGTCGGTTACACCCAACTGAAACGTTCTTACTTGTTTACAATTTAATTAACCTATTTAAAGTCACAAAATTACTCAGTCTTATTGCTATATGATTTTAGTTCAAAACACATTTGAATTAAAATTTTTTGGGTACATTTTCTTCTTAAAATTTCCTTTGAATATAAAAAACTATTCACTTAATTGAATTGTTTATTTTTGAACAAAAATTTATATTTTTTGGGTTGGCTTATGAACATTTAAAGTATATCCATTTTATACCTGAATATACCAATAGAACGTACGAAAATCTTCATTTTATTTCTAATTTATATATATCTCAAATTTATCCGAAAATCAATTGAATTGCCTCTATTTAAAACCTTTTTAATAAGTTCTTTCTGTTTGATTTTTGTTATATGTTTATATATTTCTCTTACATTATTAGAATTTATGATTTAATCTTGTTGTTGTTTAAATGTAATTGAAGAATATTTTCTTTTATAGTATTAATTTTCCTTATTAGTTACTTTTGTCTTCATATTAAATATATTACAGTTATATTTACATGGATAATCAAAAAATATGAATATAAATAATTTAAATGTTGATGTTAAGATAACAAATTATTTTACGGTGTTTCAATTTATTTCATTTCAAAATTAAGTTGTATTGAATATTATATATATATATATATCTGTGTATGGGGATTTCAATATATAAAATTAAATAAGTTTGAAAACCCATGTCTTATTGTTTATATATGTTAAGGATGTCTCGTCCTGAAGTCTGTGCAACATACTTGTCTTGGTCAATTTTTAATTTAATTTCACGCTTTAACTTTTTTAAATAGGTCGAGAACGTGGCGGATGCGAACGTCGCCGTCGCGACGATGGCGATATGAATAATAATGATGATGGCATCGATGGCGATGGCGAGAAGAAGGCCAGGGAGTTTTATATACCGCCCGAGCCGACTAACGATGAGAGCGAGATGTTTAGCACCGGCATCTCGTCGGGCATTAATTTCTCAAAGTACGACAACATTCCAGTCAAGGTATGTCTAATTAGTTGGTATATAATTAGAATACCGATCATTGATTATATAAACCCGATCGTAGGTAACTGGCGAGAATGTGCCACAGGCTATTAAAAACTTTGAAAATGCCCGTCTGCGCGGCATTGTGCTGGAGAATGTGGTCAAGTCCGGCTATAAGGTGCCCACGCCCATTCAAAAGGTATCGATACCAGTGATTGCTGAAGGACGCGACCTTATGGCCTGCGCCCAGACTGGCTCCGGTAAAACAGCCGCCTTCTTGCTGCCGATACTCAGCAATATCTTGGACGAAAGTCACGATCTGGAGATTGGAAAGCCGCAGGCTGTGATTGTCTCTCCGACACGCGAGCTTGCAATCCAGATCTTCAACGAGGCCAGAAAGTTTGCCTACTCTACTTATCTGAAGATTAGCATCGTCTATGGCGGCACCTCGTTCAAATATCAGAACGAGTGCATCACCAGGGGATGCCACGTGCTGATCGCCACCCCGGGACGTCTCCTCGATTTTGTCGAGCGCACTTTCATCACATTCGACGATACACGCTTTGTGGTGCTCGACGAGGCCGATCGCATGCTGGACATGGGCTTCTCGGATAGCATGCGCAAGATTATGCATCATCAGACCATGCGTTCGGAGCATCAGACATTGATGTTCTCCGCTACATTCCCGGAGGAGATCCAGCGCATGGCTGGCGAATTTTTGAAAAATTATATATTTGTCACCATCGGCGTCGTCGGCGGCGCTTGCTCGGATGTCCAGCAAACTATCTATGAGGTTAACAAGTTCAGCAAACGCTCCAAATTAATGGTGAGTCCATTGAATATTTCGAATTTGGTTCTTTTTTGAACGATGTAAAAATTGTAAATTGGGTTTGTGCTATGCATGTCTTGAAACTTATCCATACTCGTATTTGCCTGCGTCAGATGTGCTCTAATTTTTGCCTACGCCCACTGGGGGCGTGGCAATTCGCAAAAACTATGGATAACATTTTTGTAGGCAGATTTACATTGACTAACAGTTCTCCCATAATGTCAAAACTAAATCGATTTTCATGTTTGATGGCATGTTGTTCTCTAAGTTAATTCTGCTTTCAAGATATATGCATTATATAAAATAAAATTGTTTTAAATTTTTTTGATGAAAAATGCATCTCTACTCTTTTTTAAAGATTTTTTTTTTTTTCAAAACTTAGTATTGCGAATTTATTAGATTCGATTGTGCCTGTCTCAATCAATATAAAAAAACAATATAAAAGCAGATTCTGATTCTTAAAAATCATGCCAAAATTGACAAATTTTTACATATTTACATCCGTACTGGTATGCCAAAACTGAACCGATTTTAATTTTGATGGCGTTTTGGTCATGATTTGTCCTCTTAATTGATTCTGAATTTAAAATACATACATTATAGAAAGTAATATTTTTTGGTATACAACTATACACCGATTTTTGGTTTTGCATATTTATATTACTATCTTTAGGAAATATTGCGTGAGGGCGCCGATGGCACAATTGTTTTTGTGGAGACAAAGCGTGGTGCCGATTTTCTGGCCTCGTTCTTTTCGGAAACGGAGTTCCCGACCACATCCATTCACGGCGATCGCTTGCAGAGTCAGCGCGAGCAGGCCTTGCGAGACTTTAAGTCTGGTACGATGAAGGTTCTCATAGCCACATCGGTTGCCTCACGTGGCCTTGGTTAGTAACTTATTATGCACTGTAAATATGAATATGAATGTTAATTAAGTAACCCTTCTTTATAGATATTAAGAATGTTAAGCATGTGATTAACTATGATATGCCCAACAATATTGATGATTATGTGCATCGCATTGGGCGCACCGGTCGTGTGGGCAATAGTGGACGTGCCACATCGTTCTTTGATCCGGAGCAGGATCGCGCTCTGGCCGGTGATTTGATTAAGATCTTGCAGGGCGCTAATCAAACAGTTCCAGATTTTCTTCAGGAAATTGGCGGCGGCAGCAACTATATGGACGCCAAATTTGGCGGAATTGATGTGCGCGGCGGTGTAAGAACAATCACTTGATACTTTTTTGCAAATTATTAAAAAAATAATATTTTAACTAATTGGTTTTTTCCCAACAATAGGGCCGAAACAACGGGGCTGCCATTAACTTGGAGGAAGAGCAGGAATGGAATTAAATGATTATATATAAAAATTTATATATATATATATATATATATATATATTTATAAAGCACCTTGGCTAGACATAGACATGGAGCTTTTACATAAAACATCAATCGACGAAGAAAACAATATTACATTTTAATTTCCATTAACAGTTTATATAACTAATTTTATATGAATTCAAAATTCAAATTAGTATTTCCGATGCAACTGAATAGTGCATTTAACATTCATTTCAATCTAATGTATTTATGCTAATTACATTTGAAATTATCAATAATAAAAATAATTAAAACGCATTTAATTCTGTTTTTTTTTTTTTCAACTTGTTTCTATTTTCAAGAAAAAGGTACCGAAAATGTTTTAGCGAAAATATACAAAATGTTTTTAATATTTATGCTATTCGCATTCATATGATTTGAATTTTTTTTAATATTAAAATTGTCTTTTTGTTAGTTTGTTTATAAACAAAACTGGTCTTTAAGATTTAACGGGAAATACTTTTGATATTTAAACCTTTATCAGATTTATTTTAATTGCCATTTTCGGACTTTTGTGAATGTTCATTTTATTCAAATTTGCTTTTAATAAAAATAAGTAATTAATTAATAATTATAAAATATGCTCAAGTTAGTTTTTACAGTTATAACTAGCGCTTATCGTGCATTTAACGGTTTTTTGTAAATCACAAGTGGCAATAGTAGGACACGTATACATTTCGAAAACTCAATCATATGTTTATTCTTTTTAGCTGGCGTGTGCATTTGAAATGCTTGTCATTTTGCTTGTTCTCGCTCTTTTGACGCCGCGCTCGGCTTCGTTATCTGCCGGCTTTTTGCATGTTGCTGCAGCGCTCCCTTTACGAATGGTCTGTGTTCACGGACCTCCAATCACCCACCCGATAACTGTTGAGAGGCGCGTATGAAAACAAAAAGGCAACACTAATTTTGCGTTTCTGTGTTTTTGTCTTTACACTCTCAGACGCACATACACGCACACGCACACAACAAAATCAATAAATGAGAAACTCACCACATACGTTCACCACTTTTGCTCTTTCGCCTTCTGCAGCCGTGTTGAACTTTGTCTGCATTCAACATTTCAGTCTCTGACGGCATTTAGCAGCGTATAAAAGTTGTACGAAACGTGTGCGCAATAAATAACTGTTACAACCTTTTGGGGTATTTAATAAATCATTTAATTTAAATCGAATCCAGTGGAACAAAAAATAATAAAAAACAAAAGCGAACGGGCATATTAAACGGCGATGCGCTGATAAGTGTGCTATGCAAAAAGTTACATCAAGTGCTTGTTCGTGTTCTCTTCGTTGCTGTTGTTTGTGTTTTTTTTGGCATTGGCTTAACCTAAATCGCTTTTTGCCGATTATGAAATAAGAACGGTTTTGAGTGCCACACTCGTCAGTTGTTGTTGTTGTTATTGCCGCTTTAATGCGGCTTCTAGCGGCAGACAAATAACTACCAGCAAAAACAAAGACAACATCATAGCTAGTTTTGTGACGCCCACGCACATTGAACTCTGCGTGGGGGGCGCGGGTGCTGAAACTGCAGGATCCCGTAATTTGTACTAATACACCGCGCAGAGAAAAACGTTTTAGTTTTATACTTTGGCGTGGTGCTTGTGTTGTCGTTTACTAACTCTAAAAACGAGTTGGTTTTGTTTTGCAGTTAGGGACTTTAAACATGAATTAAGTGTGGGGCTTTCTTAACCACTCGAGGCGGTTAAATTAAAATAAAAAAGCATATTATAAAATTTTAGAGCTATGGTTATCCAGCTTGGCAGTTAGTTCACTATTAAGAGCAGCTTGGCAGTTAAAACGTTCATAGTTTTAAAGTCATTTTTTATAATTTCTTACTGCTTTTTCTTCAATTAATTTGAACTAGTCATTAAAATGAATTATTAAACTTATTGGTTGGGTGATCATATTCTTCCGCACGGTATATCTTCCTCAGTGAACCTTTTGTATTGTTCATGAACAAAACGTTCGGTTCAATTATTCATAAGTTCAATGAGCAAAATTTTTTAAACAATGTGAACATATCACATTGTTCAAAAAATTTTGCTCATTGAACCAATTGCTTCGTTCATGAACAATTATTCATATGTTACTATTATTATTTAGTTTGTGAGATTATGGTGTATTATATCCTGTAACGAAGGTCAAAAAGGCAGAAAATGTTGGGAAAATTCATCAATTTTCTTCCAACTGTTTAAATAGACTAAAAATTTCAATTCAGTATCGAAATTGACAAATTTGTCTACAATTAGCTTGAACTCAAAGATAACAAAAAAATATATGTGCCAAATCCAGAGTTTTTAGTTGAAACTTTAATAATTTAGCTGCGTTTGCGTGTTTCATTTTCTTTCATATCCGTTTTTTCATAGCTGTTATCTGAAAATCTGCAAGTTTTAATGTCGAGCTGTTAAAATGAATAATTAACTTATTTCACAGGCTTCCGTAAATTTTTGTTGTTGTTTTTTTACTCAATAAACACGCGATGAAATTTTTAAAAATCAATATTAAATGAATTTGTAGAATTTGAGAAAGCAATTTATCAACAAGACTAAAAACTTAAGTGAACGAAAAACAAACGGAAAATAAAAAGCAAAATTTGATTTGTTGTGTTTGTTATTTGGCACACAATGAGCCAAAGTTTTGATAGTTTAATGCATGGCGGCGGTGCGAGAGGCAGAGACAGAGACTATGCGGAGGATGTGCCCGATTCGACAACAGCAACAACAACAACAACAGCCGGCAATAGCGCTGCTGCGGAAGCTGCGGCACTGCGGGACGAGGACTTCAGCGAGGATAACAATTTCGAATCGAATTTGCGACGACGCAAGGGCAAAATATTATCCTGTGCAAAGGAGACAATTGAGAATGGTAAGAAACGTACAAATATATGAACCCAGCTGGAAATGTTTTAACTTTAACCATATTCGATGACATCATCGATTCTATTAATTTTATCTTGATTATAAGAAAATATATCGATAAACAAGACACTATTGAAGACATATCGCTTACGTCGTCATGTATGCTCTTAATGTAGCATTGAGGACGACAAAAAAAATTTCGTTCTTCGTTCTAAGTAGATGAAAGTTGTTTGGCAACACGCTGTCAACAAACCCAAATACATTTTGCCATATCGAATTTCGTGCATTCAATTGTCGCAGCAACCCGATGGAACGCGTAGCGGCAGGGCGGCGCTTTTTCTTCACAGTTGAATGGGCGTATAGACTGTCAATAACATTTACAGTTTGCAAATTAAATAAGATCTAACAGTATTGAAGAAATATACAAAAAAAAAATGTGTTAAAATTGAAATAGGACTTTAGTTATATGCAAACTATTAATTAAAATTAATAAGTATTAGTATAAGAAAAGTAAGTATAAATTGTTGTATTTAAATATGTTTTTGTCTACAAATTTAACGGCCAATTTTACTAATTTTCCTATAGTGTATACCATCTCCTGGTATACTCGATATGCATTCCATTTTATGACATGGCAGTGAACTCGTTTATTCATTTGTTATTTTGCCTTAACCATAAGTAAGTAAATACTGTCGGTAGTTACTGCTGTTAGAAGAGTTATGTTCACTAGGTTATTTGATCAAGTAAATTGCCTATAAAGACACGCTAACACGCATTAAGGCTGGAAATCAACTTCCCTTCCCCCTTTTAGTACCACAGAAATATGAGAATGGCCAACCCTTAAGCTGGCGCCCTTAAAAGCCACCAAGTCATAAATTTCATATGGCCAATTCAATGTTCAGATATGATAAAGTGGAACACACGCAAAGCACTTGCAGCCTTGACACATAAAGCGAATAAAGAAAAGCTAGTGAAATTAATTAATCAGGAGGCAAAATTAGAATTGAAGCATTTAATTTACGAGCTCCTTTAAGCGCTTGCAGATTTGAAAAGTTACACGGAAAAAATAGTGTAGTTTCATTTTAAATAACAATAAAAAAAGTTTCATTTTTATATATACATTAAACTGAAAAAATTTGTCGAACTAAAACTATTCATTATTGAGGAAAGCTAGGTCCGAACCAATGACAATTAGGACAATTTAGATTGTTAGATTGATATTTATTCAATTCAATGGAAATACATAGTAAACGCAGTTAAAATTGGAGAACATAAACGCATTTTTAATTATAACTTTGCACTAGTTTCTCAAGTTGATCCTAAATAGTTTTATGTGGCGTTCCGACCCTTATCAATTAAAAAGAAATTGCCTTCTCATTTCCAACGTTGGATGCCAAGCCGAGCGACGACGCACATAAATAATTCAAAGGCTTTCAGCGGCAGTTTTCAGTGGCAGTTTTCACAGCGACCCCAGCAGCAGCTGTTGTCTTTGCAACACAATGGGGAAAGGCAAGCAACTGACTCGTTCTTGAGCAGTAGAAAAGAAGACGCGAACGCGAAGGAAATTAGTTTGCTTTATTTGTTAAATGCAGAGAGGAGGAGAACAAAAGAACAGATGCAGCAGCAGCAGCCGGATGCACCACAGTTACAGGATATTTGTGAAAACTAAAAGTCATTATAAGCTAATTTGATAGTTGGGAGAAAGAAATAAAAACAGCACAATACATAAAATTTTTAACGAACAACAAAACAAACCTTTTAATGTCTATAACTAAGGAAATCCTATATTCAAATGTTTCGGTTGCTCGTGATTTAGAAATCCTAATAAACAATTTATCCAATTGGTTGCGTAACTTTACTTTTATCACAACTCAGAGTAAATGGCGTAATAGAAAGAGGGAGAGAGGGAGAGAGAAAATGACTAATGCCTACGTTGTTATGTCTTTAATTCTAAATACAACTTCCGGACAGCGGTCATTGTGAATTGTGTGTGTGTGTGTGAGAGAGAGAGAGAGAGAGAGAGAGAGAGAAAGAGAGAAAAAGAAAGAAAGAGAGAGAGAGAGGGAGAGAGAAATAACTTTGGCTGTGTTGTTTATGATCCGATCGAGAGCGCTTTGGCAAGGAGCCTTCCAAGGAGACAATAAAAGCGCAGTTGTATACTTTAAATCGTAATTGTATTAGGTAGAATCGGTAGAAACGGGCACCATCTGTGTGGATCTGGCCTGTTGATCGGTCCCATGCTATTTTGATCCATTTCCAGTATAATTTTTGATGATGACTTTTCAAAATGGCGCACATTTCAACTAGACAACATTCACTGGCTAAGAGAAAGAAAAAAGTTTATACAAATTTTAGTTTTCGTTCGTGTTGAACAAGTTTAAGAAACGCCATCCTCTAGCGCGCACACATACAAAGATATAGAAACACACAGATACAAAGGAAACTTTTGGGTTCAGTTTTAGAAAACGCGCGGATGTACGTGTGTTGAAAAAACAGCAACAAAAATGCCAGACATGACTTTTGAACTTTACACGCCTGACTTCCAAGCCTATCGTTCTCGACCCGCCCCGCTCTGCTCTACGAGGAGACGCAACTGCATTGCGTGCGTTAGCCTGGCGAGAAATATTAGAAGTTTTGCCGGCAATTGGGCAGTGGAGAAAGAAGTGAGTCTTATCGATTTTTTAGCTGCCATCATGTCTGGCTTCATTAAAGGAATCGCAAGGGTACGCCAGCCAGCAATACTCCCCTTGCGCCGCCTGAACTTATTATCATGTACTCCATTTGCCGTCACATTACGCATTGCCCCGCGCTGTTTGTCTGGGCCACCATTGTCCAAGTCCGTGTTTTCTTGATGATTGTTTTCGTTGTCAGCTCTATGAGGGCTCTCTGTTGCCGACTGGCTATCAATCGAGGCGTCGTCCACAGACATTTTATGGCTCCTTCTTCTCCTAAAATAAATTGGCTTTGCCATCTGCATTATTAACCCCTTGACCCTATTTCGTGTTATGGCTATCTGTTGTGTGCCGACAACACTATATACTAAAATATTTGATTGATTTATTTAAGAGCTTCGTTTTATTATTTGCAGCACTTACAAGACAGATTTGTCAACAAATTTTCTACATTGAGAAAGCAATATTTTTTAAGGAACCCTGTTTTTAAGGTTAAAACTAAGCAATAAATAGATTAAAAGCAATTTGAATTTAAAATAAATCGATTTTAGCGACAGCAAAATCTGTTAATATTTTACGAAGCATGCAACACAAACAATGAATTCGCCATTGAAGCAACTTTTCGGTAAAAAAAAAACAGAAATGTGTCATCAGCTAATGGATAAAAAATGCCCACACCCGGCCGAAAATCCAAAAGAGGTTTTCGTTTCTTTCTAACCCAAATTCTAGTTGAAGCAAGATTGCAAAATAAGGAAAAGCTGCTTCGGTCTTCAGTCAAGTGTCAATCATTTTGTTGTAGCTCGTAAAAAAGGCAACAAAAATGCAAAAATATTAGGGCCCTTTGAAAAAAACTATGTAGCACAGTTATGTGTGTTGGTTGCATGTTATGCCAAAAACGCTTTAGACAACGCCACTCATATAAAAAAGTAAAGTCGGCTGTAAAAACATTGCATGTGTAGGGTATTTTTATACTCGTTCACGAATGGAGAGGAGTACATTGGGTTTGTGCAATAATATGCTTGTTCACATATTTCAATTCACATATAACTTCGTCAAAACTGAATCAATGTTCATGCTTGGAGGCATTGTTTTTAGTGATTTTTCCTCTAGATTCTGCATTCAAAATAAATGCATTACAGAAAAAAAATTTAGTGGAATTATTTTGGTAAAAAATATCTCGTATCATTTTACATAGTGCTTAAGTTCTTTTTTATTATTTAAAATGTATTATAGGCAGATTTTTCTACTTTTTTTGTAAACTTATACGCAAATTGCGTTTTTATGTTTCCAACATAAGCTAAAAACAAATCTTTTTATACCCTGAACCCATTAAAAAAGGTTAAAAAAGGGTATAATGGTTTTGTGCAAAAGTATGTAACAGGCAGAAGGAAGCATCTCCGACCGCATAAAGTATATATATTCTTGATCAGCATCACTAGCCGAGTCGATTTAGCCATGTCCGTCTGTCTGTCCGTCTGTCTGTCTGTCCGTCTGTCTGTATGAACGCGTCGATTTCAGAGACTACAAAAGCTAGAAAGCTGATCTGGGTCTCATTCGGTTCGTATATACCATACGCAGATCAAGTTTTCAAAACATCGATAACTCTTTCCGTTTTCTTATTATCGATATTTATCGCTTTTTTGACTCGCTTTTTTAAGCATAGATATTAAACTATAAAAGCTAGAGCCACCAAATTTATTGTTTTATGTTCGCGTAAAACATACGAAGAATTTAAATTTTTCAGATTTTGGATACCTCCCCCCAATCGCCCCCAATAGAGAAAAAACCATAAAAACAAAGTAAATCAAATACTACACACGTGCAAATTGGTTTGTAGATACATTTGGATGATCTGAATAAGTCCTGAAAATTTCATAACGATCGTACATTTAGTTTACGAGCAAATCAAGAATCTATTTTAAGTAGTGGGGGCAAAGCGCAGCTGCTTGGCAATTTCTGTGTACATGTGCACGCATACATATGCATATGCAAAATTTGTCTTGCGTTCTTCTAGGAATTTTGTTTGCAACGGTTAAATTGAATTTTAACACAACGAGTCAAAGTGAGAGCGTGGTCTAGTTGGTAGGAGTTGTGCCGCCTAACGTGGAGGTCCGGGTTCGAATCCAGCGTTGGTGTGGTAGAGCAATGTTGAATTCTTTTATTTTTTCGTTATTCATAATTATTATCATTATTAATTTGTATCGTTTTAATGACAAGTGCAAAATTTTCGTTTTCCTTGACTTTTGGCGATGGTTAAGTAATGTTATATCGTTCGCGAAAAATGTGGTACTGTGGTGCCCAGGTTGTGGAACATTTCTTTTTCCGTTGGTAATTGCTTTTTTTATTTTTTAAAAGGCTCAATACTCATCAACTGCCGAGAGTCTGTGTCTATGTGTACATTGTCCCGACTAGAGCAATCTCACTTGTTTCAAAATTTAGAATCTAGAACTTATATTTTTAATGGATTGTGCTTTTCCCAATAAGTATAAAAAAACAACATTAAAACCGATTCTGAGGGGGTTAAATTTGTTGTCAACATTAACAAAAAATTAATTTATATATCTATATAAACATATAAAAATATTTAATCAAATGATGTTTTAAAAAATATCTTTGATATATCGGCTATACGGATATGTAAAAGACCTTTAATTTTTCAAAAGGCCATTTTGAAGTGACCCGTTGGCTTCTGCTGCTCAATTGTTGATGCTGCTCTGGCTTCTGTGGCTTCTGCTGTATTGTTCGGTCGCGTCAAGCTTTGCTTTTTACATATTTTGCATATGAATTGCCACTCAACCTATAACCTATAACAAAAAAAATCTATTTCATTGGCTTGAAAATGAAGGTATGTCTGGCGTTATTTATCTTTTGTGTTACGTGCGCAGTATATCCAAAATTCAGCTTTTTATAGTTAATGCATATTTTGCCTGAAAAGTGGGATAGAAAAACGTTTGTTTTTGAAATTTAAATTTATAATTTATAATAAGTTATAATATACTTCACATGAACAGAAGAAGCCAATTGGTCAGCTCAGTGAAAAAGTACAAATATTTAATATATTTAAAGTTACGAAAAATATTTTCAAAAACTTAAAATTATGAATCACGAATTTAAATATATATTATGCTTACATATACTAAAAATATATTTGATATTAAGGATCCACATATACACATATTATAATATTATAATATAATTAATAGCCAACCAATCCAAAGTTAGAAATTAATAAGTTAAACTTTAAAATGTGAGTCTCATGAAATAATCTAAAAAGGCAGACTATTTAGAGCTTTTTTTATTATATATCATTATCATTTTTTTTTTAATTTGTTAATGTTCGACTAAGACCTTTGGTTGGGAAATCCAAAAAATTTAAATTTTCCACATAAAGTATTTTATTTTAAATTGTTGGTCGTAAAAAGTTGAACTTTAGTTTTAAACTACGCAACTGGTATCCACTTTAGATATGCAAATATGCTACCAAATTTAATGTATAACGCCTTGCTGCTGAGTTGCAGCTATCTTTTCATCGTCTCTTCCCAGCTGTTCCTCTGCTTTGCTGTGGCTATGGTATCCTTTCACCTTGCTTATGTGCAATTTGTTGCTGCAAAATGTTCATATCCATGTTTACCTGCTGGCGCTGTGTCAATCTGTTCAGTCAGGTGCTCAGTCACCTTGCTGCGCACCTGCTGCAAATATTGTTTTGAAGCGCCTGCCATATACGAAAAACTACACTGGAAAAGAACAGTTTTCTCAACAATGTTATTTGGTTACAGTAATTTTTAATAAAAATTCAAACTTAATTAACGTTCTGTTTTATTATTAATTATACTTAATTCTGGTTAACAATTTTATGGAATACATTTTTATACTTTCAAAATGCAAATAAAAAAAAAGTAAAAATATTAATGACATCCTTTTTTCACTTGGTTTAAATGTTATGAAATATATTATTGTTAGCGGTTTACTAATTTATGTTATTTTCTAATATTCAAACCGTATATTACATTGTATTACACTAATTTCTTTATGTGTATTTATATGTATATTGAGTTTTCTATGTTTTCAACATAAGTTGTACGACCTTTTTTTAACATTTTGTGAATTAAAGAAAAATCTAATAAAAATTGTACTATTAATTTTACTTATACAAAAATATGGTATTTACAAATTTTTTTAAAATATTTATGTATGTATTTTTTCTTGGTGTATCTGTATGCCAACTGCATTTGGCTTGAAAATTTACAACTGATGCCTGAGCTCACGTTGTGCCAATCATTTCAAGCCAAAATGTGTTTCCAGTTCACATGTTACAGCTGCATAAACCAAGGCAATCCCCATCATCAACATCATCATCATCATCAGGATCAAAAGCAGCTTCTGACATTGAGAGCAGCTTAATTTCCGTTAAGCGTATGCTAAACTGCATGCTACTTGTGCATAGTCCTACTATATATATATATATAAACATTTATATTATTTATATATCGATGTGTTATACCTTTGATTGGCTGCTAATGCGATTGGTCGCTGTCAACGCTCATGTTTTAAATTCGTATTGATTAACATCACAAACGCAACCCGCATGCCAAATGTCTACTGATGTGTGGCTTTTGCATTTGAAGCGTGTAATTTAATTTTATCTAAATGTCAAGGGAATTTCAATGTGAAAGCAACTACTTTTTAGATAAATCTATCTAAATACTGCTTTGCTTTAGGACTGTGAAAAAGCTTTAAAAAAATGATTTATTTATTTATTTGCTGCGTGAAATCTTTAAAGGTTATATAAAGCATTGACTTGTTTAGTATAACGGGACTTTTCATTTATAAATTCATATATTTATTAAAAGCTTTTTATTAATTTTAACATGAGCTTCTTAATATACATTGTAAACAGCTTTTTTCTATACTTTCTATAAAAAACTGTTTTTTGGTCACTTAAACTTTTATATGTATGGCTTAAACAAGCCTTATTTTGCATTTGGCAGAAACTAGATATAAATAGTTATGATTTTTGAATATTTTTATTTAAGTATTTAATATAATTGAATATATTTATTTTTCAACTCAAACTAAATACCCATTTGTCTCAATTCTGTCAAATATAAACAAATCTAAAGAATATTTTTAAAATATTGTTTTCCAGCTCCAGAATTTGTCAGGGTATTTTTTGTTTTTGAAACTATTTTTTCACATTTTTTTACTTTCAATTTTGCAATTTTCGTCTAACCAGCTATCTGTTCATCGATTCATGTGTTAACTGGGTGCAACAATTTCCTGCTTGGGTATGTGGCACACGTAATCCACTTCAGCAGTGAAATCATTTTGGCCACTCCTCCTTGCAACAATTTGATTTCACCTAGAAGTCAAAACATCTTACAGATGTTGTTGTTGTGTTTTTCGTTCATGTAATTTTTTTTGTAAGCCAATCTACGACGATCAATCTACATTTTCCAGGGGCATATTCACATTGTTGTATTTTTATGCCCATGTCCGGCGGACAACCGCATGGTGAAAACAAAAGCAACTATCTTAGGAAGTTGCAGCTGCCGCACCTGGGCATGCCTCTCTTAGCAGTTTCATATTGCCCACGCCCAATGCAGTTGGCCGGAAAATTGCCAAAAAAAAAGTGTAAAGAGAAATAGAAAAAGCACTCTTAAAGTACTTGGTTGTCTGTATTTATAAATGAATACTAGGCATGTGCCTCGTTTTCAGTTCTGGCAGCCAGCCAAAAATGAGCTGGCAACTCTTTTGTTTCCATCCTTTTCCCATTCCCGACCGCAAGTGCACGGACAAGTAGTTCCCAAAATGTGCGGGAAATGAAAAAATCAATGCAAACAAGTGAAATGTTGAATGCGAATGCAGACATCGGATATATTATAAAAGAAAATTCAGTTTTCACTGCTTATACAATTTGTAATGGAAAACAGACAACATTTCCATTTTCTTAAAGCTTTGCCATGAATTTCATATATGGTATTTCTAATAAAAGTAAAATCAAATCTTTAATAGTTAAAATAATAAGTACGCTACCAAAACTTTATTTTAAATTGCAATAATGTTAATGATAATGGGAGTTCATTTTTTGTTATCTTACTGAAAGTAAGTAAAAGAAAAAGTGCTGCGGTTTTTGATACTTCCTCTTTTTAACAATTTCTGTTCTTTTCACAATTTTTCACTCCCCGAAATGTAGGCTGCATTTTCGTTCCACTTGCGCCCTTAAAAGTAGGCTATGATTTAATTTTTTTGGTTGAGTATTACTGCTCGCCTTGAATATTCCATTAATACGACATTACCACGCCCCCTCAATGCAGCGGCCCTTTGCACTGCAAAATGTTTTGACATTCATCATACGCCCCATGTCACAACGTTGCCTTTCAAACGTGTTCCTTCCTTCTTCGTAATTTTTCCCATTAATTTAATGGAATCTTTGTCGCTTTTTTCTGATAAATTTCATATCATATGCACTATATTATATCCCAGCAGCCGGATTTAGGTGGGTGTTCCCATTGTTGAAATCGAATTTTTCTGATGCATCGTGAATTATTTAATTTTTGCGTGTACGCGAAATCAATTTTCAAAAGAGCGCCAGGAGACGGGCACATTTCAAGCATATTAAACTGATTATACAATCGGTTGACTGATATTTTTATAACATGTGGTTTTGTTTCAATATAATTATTAAATATTATATAAATATGTCTATAAATAAAATAAAATGTATACGTATAAGAAAATTATAAAAGATAATATTTTTTATATTACTTTTTTATTTATTTTTGTAACTGCCCATTTGGGCAGTTTTTATGTTTTTTTACTTTTTCAAAATATTGATTCTTAAAAAGTTTTGCTTGTTTTATAAAATCCATCGAAGAAATCTTTAAAATCTGATAAAACATGTTTTTTTAAATAGATTTTATAATATATACATTACAATTTACTTATAGTATATGTTTATTAAAATATATATTTAGTATATATTATATTTGTTATCAATCAAATCAATTAGCTCTGAGCCTTGGTTTTCTTTAAAAATAATTTGTTATTAACCCATAAAAAGAGTTGATGCCATTGTATCTGTACACAAATATACTTACTCTACATGCCAGCGACTAGTCTTTAAGTGCTGTTTGCTGTTGCGTGCGCCCTCTGAGTTTCTGTCCTTGTGCCCCTCAACCTGTCGCCATACCCTGCAATTTCCCCTTTGCTGGCTTTCCACTTGTTTGCCCAAATATTTACATACATATTTACATATATACATATGTTCATCACATTTTCAACGCTTCTGTACACACCTCTGAGGGCAGGGCGTGCCTTAAGGATGCCAACATCCTTGAACATTGCTATCACAAAAAGGTCGCAAATTATGATAAATTCAAATGCTTGCGGCATTGACCACACACAGATTGCGGAATGTCTGTGTGTGTGTGCGCGTTGCTCTGCTGGGGTTGCCTAAATGTTTTTACTTACACTAACATACAGTGAACGGACGAGTATATTGGTTTGGTGCAAGGGTTTGTCAACTGTCTTTTGTAAATTAGTTTATTTCAACGTTATTAAATCTTAGTAGCTAAAAATTTACAAATATAATTTGTAATTCATAATTTTACACAGCAATGACAGATAATCTCCTCATAAATGTGTCGCTTAAAAAAAATAGAAAATTGAGCAGTCGCCTTTTCTCCATTTTTTTGTCTACCATGTTGTACGTGTGTCACTGTAATAAGCCCAAATGTGATTTGCGTCTCTCTTCAATTTTACCAGAGCTCAACTTTTCTGTCCGTTTCAGTATTGTTGTTGGGTTATCATAGCTATTCTTGTTGTAACTGTTGTCTTTATCCGGTGTGCGGTGTGTGTGTCCATTAAAAGCGGTAATCAATCTTGGTTCCGTTTATTTTTGTTCTGTTGCTGTTGTTGTCTTGTTAGTGGGCGTTGCCTACAAGCTCATAACTGAGAGCTATACAACAAGGTCAATTTACGGATGCTGTGTTCAATGGCTTGTAAAAGCAATTAATCAGAAATTTGGGGCTAATAATTGAGTTAGCTAAGTAAAAGTAAAATTAAGTGATATTGTTGGATAAGGGGTTAATATAGAATTTAAAGCAAATAAATGTATTTTTATAGTTAATAAAAATATAGACGGAGAGATTGAAAGCTACAGATATAGATTGGCATATTTTTATTTAAATTCTAATAGTTAGAATACCATCATGTCGTGCCCACTCTTAGATAACATAACTTTGTTAAAATTGAATGATTAGGTGTCATTAAATATATATTATTATTTATAATAACGTAATCAACCAATTGTGGTATGAAAAGAGACTTAAACAGGCTGTAATTGAGCTGTTTTACCAATAAATAATATAATAAATATTAATAATAACAATAATTATAGGTCAACACACCTGAAAATGTGCCAAGTTTCGTGTTTAGGTTTTTGATCAATCTTATCTCTGTTTGAACACGGTAAAGCGTTAATGAGCCCTAATGCCTGCGTTGGGCTGGCCACAACGCTGCCTTAGGCAGTTGTCAGGTTAGGTAAATGTTAAGACATAATTACAAATTATGTGCCCAAATTAAATAATAAATCTTGCCCTGAATATCTATTCATAATGAAAATCCACTTAGTGCAAGGACGCAGCAGGAAGGCACAACATAACACAACGGAAACAGAACCGAGCTGGTTTCAAGGATATGCCCAAAACTGTGTGGGTCTGTGTGTGTATGCGTGTGTAGAAGATTATGTTGTTGCGAGCGTTGGCATTTTAATCCAATACCAAACAAATTTGCTCGTTGGGCTTCAAATATTTTAATTGCTTTAAACAACTGATGTTGCCAACAATTTAATGTGGCTTAATAATGTTTAAAGGCCTACAGGAGAAGACATGTTGGCGCCTGTGCTTAAAAAGTTGTGGTTGAGCCACCGAACAACCACAAACACACACGCATGCCTCATGTATCCCACGGCGTATACGTAATGTGCGTATACTTAATGTGACAGCCATATGAGGGCGCCAAGCAGCGATTTCCATGTCACTCAAGAGCTTTTGCGTAATGTACGCTTATACCCTGCATCCATTAAAAATGCATAAGCAAGTGTGTATTATAGCTGCGCAAATGTTTGCGACAGACCAAATTATGCAAATTCATATGAAAAACATTTATTTATATATACTTATATAAAATAACAACAAAAATTATTTGCATATGCTTGAAAAACAATATAAGAACAAATTTTCAATTCAATTTAATCATATATAAATATGAATTTAAAGAACATTAGCATTAACATTTAATTAGGAACAACGATTTTTATACAGAACTGTTTGTTTTTAATGATCGATAAGATAACCAATAGTTGAGCATTGTTTAAGATCTATTATTTTTAATCATATCTAATAAAAGTAAGAGACACAGACTTTTGTTAAATTTTTTTAATTTTTTCAAGATTTCAGATATCAACTAATAAACAAAAAATAATTTAAAAAGATACAGATTGTTCACTACAATTAAGTACAGCGTATCTCATAGTGAGTCAATCAGTTAGTTGTTAGTTGATTTTTAGGCGAATACGCACGCAGCCCGATGCTAACTGACAGTACCGAGCTGTTTGCTTTTTATGGCTGTCTCTTGACAGGTTTCGGCGTTTGTGTTAGTCAAAAAGCCAGCAGAATAAACGATTGACAGCAATAAGTGTACTTGAGAACTTAACAATTCAATAAAATTCACACACGTAACGAATCATGTGATGAGTCAATAATCTGACAGTATCTTTCTGTGTTTATTACAATAAATACATATTTTTATTTGAATATGGTTTTTTTTATATCTTTAATAAAGAAAAAGTTGATGTGTATCTTACAGTAATTATATTTTATTTTATATTCTTTTTCCAGTTTTTTATTATCTATATTGTCTACTGCATAATTTCACTTATGTAAATTGAAATGGGCTGCTGCTATTGCACAAGTCGTTAAAGTTTTCGCAAGTTTTCCTCCTCTTCCCGACTTCGCTGCCCTTTGAGCCTCGTTCGTTTATTGTAAAAACTTATGAAACTTGCCACCGTCAGCGCTCATTAAGCTCTTCAAATGCTTGGGGCAAATAAAGGGTCGCATGGGGTGATATTTGTGATGGGCAGGTTTTTAGCTATTTTAAGCAGGCGCATTTTATGTTGAGCTATAACCTATTTCCTATAGGTTATATCCTTTTATCGCTCATGCTCATATTCCGGGAATATTTATCATTTCTTATATAATTTTCGGTATATAATATTACTTACATTTTTAATAATAAATTAAACATATCGGCTCAAAAAAAGGTTTAGAGACAGTGTTATTTTTGAAAAATAATTTTTTCTTACAGTTTTTACTAACTATTTGCATAGTTGATTTAGTCCTGGTCCATTTTCAAATCGGATCTAATTTTACGTACGGGTTGGTTCGGTCAATGGTAACCTTACCTATGATTTTCAATTGTGCGCTTCAATTATATATGCAGATCTAATCAATAAATAGACAGCGTTTGCTCAAGAGAAGCCATCGTATCGTTTTCTATGGTGATTCCCTCAAATCCCCTTTGGGAACTCCGCTCTGGGAAAACTGCCGTCTAACTGCTGGGCGTTTGGACACTTTGAGTGGTTTTAGTTGTCAAAAAGTGCTAAAAGTGTGAAAAAAGCATGGCTATAAAAATTCTTTGCATAAAATATGCGCTCCAAGGGTTCACGGAAAAGGGACGTCTGACATTTAGTCCTGCTTGGGGAATTTTTAGCGAATAAATAAAAGATTGACAAGATTTGTGCGTGCGTAGAAACACATTTATGTCAAAGTATAAAGTAAGATATCGAAAATTATAGTTGGGAGACTTTTAAAGTAATTTAAAATTTACTTTAATTTTTTCTATTGTCATGGAAATTTTTTTTAATATAATTCAAGTTTTCATTATACTTTACTGCCGCATTATTTTTCAATATTTGATGGAGGATCTTAAACAGAAGAATTGTTTTCAATACCTCCACTGAATTTAACACGTGGGCACCATAAAATCGTTTGGCAAATTGATGTCGGTTCGATGTTCAGTCAAGAGTAGTTCTATGCCTGTGACCTACCATTTTAGCAGAGTTGTCCTATAATGGCAATTGTGGCACATTTTTATTGATGCACTGAACTCTACGAAGTGATTAATGCGACATCCTTCTTGTGTGGGTTGACACGACTTTAGCTGCTATGCAGCACACAACCAGGGCCAAGCAGGACTAACGCCTGGTCAGCATTAATTAATTACATTTGTGTATGGGACACGTACAGAGAAGAGCGACAGTAAAGGCGGACAATGTCATGTATGGAACATCACATACACATACGCATATACATATATATACATACAACTTGTCTAGTCTCCTTAGTAAAATGTGCATTACTGTTATTAGAGGTTGAGCTCAACAATTTTCAGTCTAATGAATAAGAGTCTATTATATTAATTGTATTTTCTGTACAAAAATGAAATGGTAAAGGGCATTTTCAGAGCGATTTCGACAATATCACATTAACTACATCTATTTCTATAGTAAAATAATTTGAATTTACAAAACTTTTATAAGCAATTTTCAAACCTGAAAACGAAAATCTCGATTGTACCAAATATTAATCATACAAATTTTGGATTATATTATATTTATTTATTCTAGTAAATATTATATTTATTTATTCTAGTTTAAATCGCTTTGACATAAAACATGAAATTAATAGTACGATATTTTATCACATCGCTGCTGCTGCAGACAAATCACCTGAAGCAGTGATTTATTTATACTTATAATACCTATATAACAGCCTCTTTGGTTCGTAACTTTCATCTATATTTTCCATCTGTTTCCCACAAGCTTCTAACGACTCTTAACTGACAGCCTTTTAAAGTTAATTTGAGCAACAGTTTTGGGCTTACGGAAAATTGCATTTAAAAGATGCAGGTGCATTTGGCTGGCTGTGTGTGTGTTTTAGACTAGCTGTATACCTGACTAGAATATCTTAATAGTTGAGCTTAGAGACGAGCGTACAAACTTTCCAGCAAGTGAAACGTTTAAAAATATTATAAAATTAAAAGCATATTATTGTAATTATACATTATTAAGGGTATTTAATTCTCGGCATTTCAAGCATACCATTTCCTTCATGTTTTTATATAAAATACAAATAACGATATCCGTTTAACACCTATTCAAAATAATAATGCCTATTTGAAAACTGCATTATTTTATGTAAATTAAAAGCATTCAATTCACGTAATTAAATTTCATTGTGTCAAATGCACATTTGCTAATGAGTTTTAGTCGTCAGTTTAGTCGCTCGTCAATGTCATCAGCGTTGGTGCTAATTAAAACATACACTGTTTCCAACAGTGTCTCAAGTATGTTACGCAGCTGTCTCGTCACACGCAATTACACGGGCTTAAGTTAGTTGTTGCCAGCAGCTGATTAAATTCAAGCCATTCTCTTGGGTGGTTGGGTGGTACAGGCGCTGTTGGCCAGCGGCTTCAGAAATTACGCAACGCTTACAAATTGTGGAGCTCACTCTCAAATCGTGTGGTTGCCTGGCGGCAACCAAGGTCTGCGCTCTGCTTCAATGCGCATTCAACGCCCGCGCACCAAAGCCGATTTCATTAATTATTCAGGGCACAGGCAGGCAGCTTCCGCCTACCGCCTGCCTTATATAGTGACAGTTCCACCTGCTACTGATTTAACAGAAGCGTTTTAGCCGGGAATTCTAAGCGTTGTCGTTAAGAATGCAATCTGTAGCTGCAGTTTCAATAAGAAATTTTAAAGGTTTAATACTCTAATATGCTGTCTCGAAAATATTATTTAATAAGACATTTCTGACATATTATAAATACTAAAATTATTATTTAAATAAATATTTTATATTATATTATTTATAAATAAATATTATTAAATATTAGAGGTTAAGTTTAGTAACATTCATTTTTCGATTAATTTTTTTTAAGTACTTCAAACCAAACAATTTATTTTAGATTTTAAATGACAAAGTACAGAACATTGTCGTTTGTATAATATGTTTGTATGGATATTTTTTTTATGTTATTGCTTAACATTTCATCGTAAAATTGCTTTGGTATAAGTTGAATTCCTTATACATAATTTGTAATTTAAAATATCTATCAATTTTTCTTCTCACATCTCACATGAAATCAATTTCCGTTTACCAATTATTTTTAGCCTATCGTTAAAAGTCTTCGGCTTATAATTCCAAATTAATTCGCAAGCGATATTTATTTGCAATTACAGTAACTTAAGGTAATCACACTGTGCTCAAATCTTACTTAAATATTTACAAGTGAAATATTTCCAAAAATAGATTCACACAAATTCAGCATTTAAGGCGAAGTATCTTTTAATGCGATTCCCAGTAGCATAATCAGAATTTCCATTTCAGTTGGCCTAACCGCATTTATTTATACGACAAAGTTATTCAGAGAGATTATAATGTTTTGAAACGGGACTTCAATTTTAGATATGCCCAAGAGCCAAATAATCTGAAAAATTATAAATTTATTTAGACCGACAGAGCTGGGCTCACTTGTGGGCAGCATAAATGTTTATAAATCACAAAATCCGACGCTCGGTAATGAATTTCATGAATAAAACCACAACCCGATGCACAGATTAAAATATGTCTATATATAAATATATGTATATATATATCTTTGTACAGTTTTAAGTATTAAATATGTAATTCCGTTTTGTACATACGAATAGCAAATTGTTTCATTTTGTTGTTGTCCGCATAATAAATGAGCTGTAAATTTGCGTTGCCAACCGCAGAGCAAATTGTTAATGCAAATTTCAGCCAATAAAGCCCACATACACACACACACACACACACACGTACACACAAAAACATTTGAAATGTGCGATTGCCATTTTAATATGCTCCTCGCATAGGGCACTATCCCAAAAGGGAGCAAGGATTTCATTGGCGACACGAACCACACGCGTTGCTCATAAAATTCAGACAATGAAGGGATCAACTAAGCGCACACAAACGCAGCACAACACACACAAGCACACGCATACATGAGCATACACATGTGAATAGTTAGTATATAGTATATATGCTCCCTTTATGCATGTCCTGTGAAAGATTTAAATAGGATTTCGGCGAATAGTTTTTAACTCCCAAAGCATATGGTTACAAGGCTTAAGGCTCATAAAATGTGTAGCTTGGCGGGTTATTTAAGAAAATGCAATTAAATGGAGCTCTTAATTTGATAAAGATATGTTAGATATTTTTGTATTATTTTATATATTTTTTAGTAACCTTAGCTTAATGTGGATTAGAAAAATGTTGGCATATGTTGTGTTTATTGAGAAAATAGAGAGGAGTAGAAGGGATATTAGGATTTTGAATAATGGAAAATTCTTAATTTAAAGCACTTTATGATGAAAAGAACAAATATAAAGTTTAATATATTGAAAAAGACAGAATATCGCGTTAAAATTGGGAGGCAAAAACACGTTAATAATTTTTTTAAGAACCGATATCGTCATATCGAATGGAAAACTATGGATAATTCGGGAATATCTCTATCGTATGCTACTATAGAAATCTTTTTAAGCAAAACTTAAAAATGTTTGAAATTAACATAAGGTATCTACTTGCAATTAACTAGGCATCCCCGTTAGCTTGGCGCTTGTTTCTCTTTGAAAACTTCAAGCTCAAGTATAGTTACAATGCTATTACTTGAGAACTTAAATGCATAAAACAACACTTTTAAAATGTTGCTTTTCAAATATACTATAAACATACCAGGATATCAAGCGTTAAATTTGCAACTTGCATTTGTCATTAATTTAATGAGCTATAAAAGCTGTTGATAACTAAAATGCAGCAGGGCTTGACTTATGCCGCAAGTTTTTCGCTCGCTATCAGTTACGGACCAGGCTCATAATTAATTACGAAGATATCAGAGACCTGGGAACAGGTCCTTCAGTTGGCTGGCATTTTGCGTGTCGTGACTTTGGTTGCTGTCATTAGTCAGTTTTTTTTGGTGTTCATTTTTTTGCTGTTGTGATTTTTTTTGGGTTTTTATCAACGCTTTTTACATTTTCTGCTGGGTGGCCCCGGGTGACAGGTTCAAGCCTCTTGTTGCCACCCGCTCTAATTAAAAGTTGCAGCAAATGTTTGCGGTTTGTTGTTTACCTATTTTCTTTCTTTTTTTATTTACCGCCTTCCACCGGGCGCGTCTGTTTCACCTGGTATGCTTATGCAACAACATTTTGCAACGGCAAAGCGCAAGCTATGCGGGCTTTTATTTAAACAACGTTATGTAGCCTGTATTTGCAGCCTGACACATAACCTCGAGAACTCTTCCATAAATTATAACACGCATTTTCAGCAAAAGCTTATAAATTAAATAAAAAGCTTAATTACTTTTGATTTTTTTAACTGTCTCATAGAATAAATGTTAAATCGATGAATCCAAATTCGCTGTTTCTATTTATAGGTATTTTTTCTATAATTAATTGCATAATTTTAGAAAAAATGTTGCACGTCATCAAAATCGTGCCGAGAATATTTTTGTTATTTGAGAACAACGGTTTTGATTATTTCTTCATAAATTACTTATTAAAAATTTCCACTGATTAGTACCATTAATGATAGCTTTTTCTTAACATTAATGCTTTTTCACTTTAATGAAATTTATTAGACATCCCTCGTTTCCATATCTGCAACAAAGTTGTGCATCTGCACCTGCATCCGATGCTCCTATGTCATTTTTGTTACCTGCATTTAAAGCAGTTTTTGCTGGCACCGATTTCCCATTTTTATCTTTATAATTCTCCTTCAACGTTTGCCGCATTTGGAGATTTTTTTGTATTTTTTATTTTTACAGCTGCAGGATTTAATTATGCATTTTGTCGATCATTTTTTTATCTTCAGTTTAAAATGTTGTGCTAGGCATATTAAAGAAACTAATTGTAGATAGCTGATGAGAGATTGCGACCTTGGTATCTCGGCCACGCCCACTGTAATGTTCCCAGTGTCTTCGCTATAAAAAGTTGGATTTGGCTATATCTCTCAAAATTTTTGAGCTGGATTCACAAAGTTTTGCACATAAATTTCTGGTATGTTCCTTCAAACATCACAAAAAATTTGTTGATCACGCTTTAATTGATAAGTGTTGCATATTTTGAAAAATTTGAGGATAGAGTAACCAAATTTGTTATGTACATAGCTGATGACTCGTTTAAAATCCGGCCCCAGAAATGCCTTTAAAATAACAATATAATTACGTGATCGAGTAAACCGCAGTTGGTAGCTCAGCATTCTTACTTGTTTTTTACTTATTTTTTATTCTATGCTATATTTTCATATCTTTATTGCTCATTCCAGCTTCCCGCCAATTACGCCGCAAAGTGCCCTACGCTGGCCATTTGATGACGCCGCGTCGCCTTTGGCTCAATAAAATACCGACACAATGCGATGTGGTCATTGAATTTCCCGAAGATGCACCAGATGAGGCACTTCGCTGGCTATTAGCCCGCATACGCTCTCAGCCTCCAGCCGGACTGGGCCTATTAGTTCAAGTAAAGGCACACGAGAGCTCTAGACGCAACGCGTTCTATGTGAGCGCGCCAGTTAATGTGTAAGTGAAGAAAATTATTAATAATATTATATATAGGTAAATATATTTCAATAAAGCAAAGACACCTGTGGTTTTCTTTAGATGAATTATGATTGCGGAAACAAATTTAAACAATGTTTAGTATTATAAATGTTTAAGTCAAAATATTTAGATGATCTGTAGAAATAAATATTTTTAGCAAGCAAAAATTTACTTTACTAAATAAAATTAATTTATATCAGTCAGTAGGCTAGTTTTAATATTGAATATTTTCATTGTTAGTTGTATAATTTAAAGTTGCTGTTATGGGATGAATGTTGAAAGTAAAAGATAATGTAAATTAAATCGATATTACATATGTCATATTAAAATCTTTTTATGAATGGTTGATAAATATTTTTATTATTTTTGTTTTATATATATAGTATATATAAAGTATTATATTTAAGTTCACAGATTTTCGGTGACATTTTAATGTTAATATTAGAGTTATGTTCACGAGTCAGTTTTAAATCTACAGTGACAAATAATCATTGTTCATAGACAACAACTATAAGTAACATAAGTTTAAAGAATATAAAATATAATTTTAGATTAACTGTTTCTAAAATACTAATTACTTCAGACTGTTCAAAGCGGCGGAGGAGGCACGTCTGCCGAAACGTTTACGTCCGGATTTGGGCGGCGCCCTACGAGAGTTCACCACACGCGAGAGCCACTGTTTCCAGCAGCTGCGCGGCGATGTGGGCAGCACCGCTTTGTTTACCTCCCAGGAGCGCCAGTGGCTGGTGTTGCAGGTGCTGCAAGGTCTGCGTGCCGGCTGCAGCGACATTGATGCGTTGCAAGGACGCGCTGCCGTCGCCGAGGGTCAGAGCATCGTGGCCGCTTGGCAGGAATCGGGTCTGATCACACAGGTCTTTCCGCTGCACGAGACGAGCTCCCTGACGCAGTTGCAAACGCACTGGGTGAAGCAGATCTTTGCGCCACAGCCGCTGGGTGAGTCTGGGCTGTACCGGTTTACACTGTACAAAATATTGATTAACATTTAGAGCTCTTTTTTTTTTTTGTATAAATACGTTTTAAAATTGGCCTAAAATTAAAAAGAACTTAGGCTTGATACAATTCCAGTGAAAGAAGTAAATAAAAATGTGATCAAATGCTTATTAACGTGTTTTTGAAGTTCGGAAATTTAATCAATTAAGTGAAATATAATCTTTATTCTAAAACTAATGATGAATTGCGTTGTTGAATGACACGGATCTGTTATAAGCCAAAATCAGAAGAAAACGCGTGAGAGATAGAGGAAATGAATATACATAGCATTTAACTTAGAACATGATAAGCATTGCAAGTGCAAGTGAAAGGATTTAATGTCAAATTGTGTGCTTTTATTCAAGTCAAATCGACATTGAAATGTTGGTTTTATTTGAAAAATAATGAAACATTGAATGGAGCTTTTTTAATCAATTTTTTGTTTTTACTTAAAGCCACAAAAAAATATGTGTTATATAATAAATATTTATATATCAATTATTGTGTTGATTTGAAGTTGTCTTAAAATTTGATTACAATTATAAAATCGTTTATTAATTAAAATAATTAAATAAAAACGAAATGGCTTTCAATATTTATTTAAATTTATTTAAAAAAAAAAATTGATTAACAGTTTATAATCGACATCTTCTTTTACTGTTTGTCTGTGCCTTTTAGATGACATAGCGGCCTATTTTGGCGTCAAGGTTGCACTGTACTTTGCCTGGCTGGGCCACTACACCTGTGCTCTGGGCGTGCCCGCCGTCTTTGGCACCATACTCTATTGCATACTGTGGGGCAAGGGTCAGACAGCTCAGGATATGGGCCATGTGCTCTTCTCGTTGTTCAACGTGGCGTGGGCCTCACTGTACCTGGAGGCCTGGAAACGCTACTCTGTGGAACTGGCATTTCGCTGGGGCACGCTCTCCACGCCGCCGGAACTGCTCGAGCCGCCCAGGCCGCTCTACAAGGTAAGCTGCCGTTGAGTGTTCACAGCCAACGTAATTGATTTAACTCGTTGCCCAATGTGGCTATTTAGGGTCCGCTGGAGGAGAACAATGTTACGGGTCGCCTGGAGCCGAAGGAGGCGCCAGCCTGGCAACGACGCGCGTTTCGCTATTTGGTCAGCTTCCCCGTAATTGGACTGTGTCTCTGCGTGGTGTTTGCTGTGATGTTTCTCATGTTGCGCTTTCAGGTGAGTACAATTGTTAATGAATATTATTGTTTGGTTTTCGGTTCACCGACAACCAAATACCCTTGCAAGTGAAGAGCGTTTTATAAAATAATTGGATATAATAATAAATACTCAATGATTACTCATCCTTAAGTATCTTAGAACAAGTGAAAATACTCTAGTCGGGGTTGCCCGACTAGGTGATATCCTGAACTCTGCGCTCTGTTTAGAAACATTTCAACCCGGTTAAAAATTTTCAGGACTTATTAAGAGCATTGTACAAACAATTTTGTCGTATTTAATTTGCAGTTTTAATGGGAACGATTGGGGGAGGTATCCAAAACCTTCGGATTTTATCAAGATCTGCGTATGGCTAAGACAAATGTAGCGCACTAAATTTGCTGCCTCTAGCTCTTATAGTATCCGATATATAGTAAGAAAAACAATCGATATCGATTTTTATCACTATTAATAAAACGAAGGAATGTATGAAAAAAAACACAACCACCCGAATGAGACCAAGATCAGCTTTCTAGCTTTTGTAATTTCCGAGATCGCTGCGTTCATACAGACGGACAGACGGATGGGCAGAAAGACGGACATGGCTAAATCGACTCCGATCGTGCTGATAAAAAATATATATACTTTATGGGGTAGGAAGTGACTCTTTCTTCCTGTTACATATATTTGCACAAAACAATTCCCTTTTATTCAATTTCAATGGGCTAAGGGTTTAAAAAAAGATAGAATCAAAATAACATATGTATATATATAAATTATTATGCATTAGTTATTCAAATATATATTTATTTATATAAAATAATTAAATGTAGTAAAAAACAAAAATACGTATTTTCATTTAAGCTACACAGCATTTATTTTTTATCTAAATTAAATACAATTTGAAAATTGTACAAACTGATTGTCGTAGCCAATAAGCTGCTCTCATTGCAAGGGTATTACGAAAAACATATATCCTTCGAATAATTTGCACGATTATCACACAGTGCGTATAATTAATATTGTTTTACACTTTATGACAAATTCGATGCGCTTACCCCCTGTATTTCCTGTGTGTGTTTTATGAGCTGGCGTCTGTGTCTGTGCTTGTGTGTGCGTGTGTGTTTATTTGTATGCCTTTCTGTGTGTGGGGCGTGTTTATCAATTTGCTTAACGGTATCCTTTTTCATTTCGTTAGCGCGTGTTGTTGTTGTTGCCTTTTACGCTTTTACGATCACACGCAAACAAGCACCAAACACACACACACAAACTCTGGCACACCATCCATTTACACACATATTCCTACTATCGTTTCGTTTTCTGCTGCCTTTATTTTTTTATGCGCACAGTTTTTGTCGCACGCACAGTTTTTGTTGTTTTTCTTTTATTGAGTTTTTGTTTTGTATTATTTGCAATGCCAAAGAAACAAACACAAAACAAATGAAATGAAAACGTTATTTAGCATACATACATCACGCCTCATTGAATTATTTTCCTTTCTTTCTTTTCGTTTTTCTTATTTTTCCGTTTGTTTGTTGTTCTTTTTTTACAGGATTGGCTGGATCATCATAAAATACCCGATAAAGGAATTGCTCAATGCATGTATAATTTGCACAAGGTTATTATTAATTTTTTTACCTTTTCATTATTAACACTAATAAATTTCAATTATGCGGGTTTGTGTTGTAGTAGAATTTCGCTATCATGTCATTCAATACTTACACGCAATACTCGTAACATTACCAGGCCAGAATTGGTCCAATAAAATAATATTTATGTTTATGTTAACGTTTCGAGGTTACGTTTGGTGTGAGAAAACAGTAAAACAGAAATAAAGGCAAATCATAAAATTTCTTCGATTTGAAATGGGTAAAAATTAAATTAAAATTAAACTAAATTGTTTTATAGAAATTTCGTTTAAATAAACAAACATGATATTTAAACATTTTAAAGCGGATGCAAAGTTAAGAAAAATCTTAACACGATCAGAAATTATTTTAAAGCGTTAAAATTAGAATTAAAGAAAATATCTATTTTATGTTAACATTAAATCAGTTTTTAAATCGCATTGGTTGTAAAAATTGCCAAGTTCCTTTACCTAGTGCTCGACGGGGCGAATTTTAATTAAAACTTCACCCGCACGCATACGCAGGACATTTTCGCAGCGCCTTTTGGCTATCAATTTGCATACGCATTTTTTTTAGGCACACACACATTTGGGAAAGACTTGTCAGCTGCCATTAATTAAAACGTTCAGCTGGCGAAAAAGAAAATTGCCTCTGGCAATGACAACGTTCGAATACAGAGCAGCAGCAAAAAAAGGCAAGAAAAAAGCAAAATAGGATCCAAAAGCGGACACAACGCGTTGCCCGAAATTCGCCATATTTCACGCATAATTGAATGCTAAGAATAACAACAGCAACAACAACAATAGGAGCAACAAAAATCAACAATAGCGTTAGCGACAAAGTGGCACAGCAATCATTTAGGCAGCCCCACATATCCTAGTTCCTCCCTTTTTTTTATTGGGACCTCACTTAGGGGCAGCTTCTCACAAAGCATTAATTCAAGCCAGTCATCAAAATGCCGATTTCTCTTTTCAGAAGCAACTAAGTTAAACTGACAAGTTAGCGAATTATTGTAGAGAATTGGATTAAAGTAAATGAATGTATATAAAGCACTTGAGCTTTATACATCTAGGGTAGCTTGAATTGTATCAGTGAATTTGGCTCAAGTAAAACGAGCTTATAAATATGCACGTGTGTATCCTAGAGAAATGCTTTTTTTTATAATTTAAACCAAAATATATAAAAGTAATCTTGAGGGTGCCCGAGATTAAATAGACTAGATATATAGAAAATGTGTGCTATCTAGTGCGGATAAAAAGTCGAACCATCAATTTCCGATTTATCGATCAATCAAAACGATGTTGATATCAGATTATTATGACAAGTACTATCTATAGTTAATTGCTCTTATATAGGCCTAAATTATATAGTAGTAGCATATAGTAAGTATATAAATTCGACTCTTCTGTGCATTACACATTGCATGATAAAACTCTGTAGTGGAGTAAAGAAAATCCTTTTAAATATATGACACAACACGAACATTGACTTCTCAACGCACATATTTGAAAGAGTTTCCCCTCTGTGGCTCCCTTTTTAGACAAGAAGCAGCGCCATAAGAGTCAACAAATGGAAACCAACTCAGCCAACTTGGACTAAACAAAAGCTGCCCTGACAATTCACAAGTTTTTCATTTTGGCTGGTTTTGTTTTTGGTGTTGCTGCCATTTTAGTTTAATGCACTTTGTTGCTGCTGCTGCACTTTCATGCATGGTGCTTGGCTTCGCATAAGCAAGTAACAGTGCTCAAGGTCTCAAAGGTTGCCCAACTAGCATATACTCTATAGTTAATTACGAGCCTGTCGTCACTATACGACAAATATATAATACATTTTTTTGTCTCTAGTTCTAAGAATAGATCATAAAATATATATTTATTACTTAGAAAGCGAGTTATCGAAAAAAGCGCAAAGTAAACTTAAAAACTACAAAAATATTTTTGTTTTACTAATTTGTAGCTCTTATAATATTGATGTATTGATGTTAAAAGCAGCGATTTTGTACAATTTTATATGGATACTTTTTTCGGTTTTAAGTTTCTTCAATCCGACTTAAAAGATCAATGTTTATTTCGAATTAACAATACTTACGTGGTGAAAGCAGCCTTCATTCGCATATAGCCAAAATACCCTATTAGAAATTTAGAAGGAGATCCTTTAAGCTGAAGCCTGGACAATGGCATTTTGGCATTTCAAAGCGCTTAAGTGTTGCAGTAATGAGGCATAGCAGTTGCAAGCTCTCCATGTGTGTGACCTTAACACGTATTGCAGGCTGGCCAGTGTTGTGAAGGAGCTAAATACCTGTGTGGTCAAGTGACAGCCAACTGAATTGTGGTTAGGTTTAATGCCCAGCGCTCCAGCGACCAGCTAATGGAAATGACAGGAGCTTGTGCTGAAGTTGTGCTTGATATACCAAGAACGAAAAAAAAATATATATAATGTATATATATTTATATTGGTCTTGACTTTTATGGTTGACATAACGTTTATTGCAGCTAATGTTAGACTGCAATATATATATATATAGAATATAGCGTCTTATTCTTTAGACAGATAATAAGATAAGCAATAATTAAAACACTTTTTTTAAATTTAATGTTTGTATATGCCAAACAAAAGTTTTAAACAATTTTAGATGGAAAATAATTTCCTCTTGCGAATTTAAATCTATGAAATAAACATTTGGGTTAAAGTTACAAATTTTTTATTATAAATTTACATATTATCACCAATCTATTTTTTTCTTTTAATGAAAATTATTATTTATCTACTAGACCTTTTGTTGGCAAGTGAAAAAATAAAAACAAAGTCTAAAATTGCTTTTTGATTTATAAATTAAATTGGTTAAATCTTTCATCTTTAGTTTTGATTTTTGTTTTTATAGAAACCCATTTGTTTTTCACTTCTCCAATTCGTAAAACTGCGTTGACAAAGCAGCAGCTATTGTCGGTTCGAATGTTAACTTTTCACGGAATACGCCATTATTTAAATGCAGCGAACATATTGCACTCGTACATTATGTGCTACATGTCCTTTGTCCATTGTCCTACGCTGCTTTTGCCAACGAGCTGCGTAAATTATGAAACTCAGCTGGCAGTTGAGCCAACTACCTGGGACCAACAAGCCGCTAATTAAGTTGAAAATTATGCAACAGCACAAAAGAAACGCACACACACACACACACACACACACAGAAAGGGAAGGCAATTTAAAAAGCGCAAACTGCTTTTGTTCTTGCGGAAGCCACCAAATGGGCGTCTGTTTCATAGACTTTGTTTATTTTGTGCTGTATGTATACCCGTTAATGTGACAGGCTAAAGGGTGTTATGTACTTGTACTACAGTTTTTGTGTTAATAATAAAATATGAGTTAGGCAACAACAATTTTTTTAGACAAGATTGCATAAAAATATATAAATGTTTGTGTGTTTTATAATTAGTCTGCCGTGTTAGAATTAAAAAAGTTGTAAGTACAGTTCAGATTCGATTTGTTATTTATTACAATATTTATTTATAATAGGGTATATCTTCATCGAAGATGTGTGCTTTTGCAAGCAATTAAAACGTTCATTAATTGTTGTCAGTCCACTCCGGAGACTGCATATGTCAGTTTGATCCTTTGTTCAGCACCACAAAGTTGTACACAGAAGGATTTCTATAAGGACTCCGCCTCAGTTCCTAATGAATTCAGATTAAGCTCCAATATGATAAATGAAGTGCGTGTGTTGTAATTGACTTGTTTGCAAAATAAAATGGGATATTTATTAAATAAGCTGTGAAACAATTGATTAATGTTGTTAATGTGCTCGAGTTGAGACACGTTAATTTGGTTAATTTCGCGTAAATATGCCAACATTAGTTTTATTTGTTTGATTGTTGTTTTATTTTGCTTGTATTAGGATTGGTGGGACTCCAAGCTGCCCGAGGATAGCGTTCTGTGCTGTTTGAGTGTGATACCCAAGGTGCTGCTGGCTGGCGCCATTACCTTGATGGATGAGGCCTACTTCAAGCTGGCCGTTTGGCTTAATGACCGAGGTAAAAGTTGCACAAACCAAAACATTTTATTATAAATAAATCGTATATTTTATGTGCTCTATATAGAAAACTATCGATTGCAATCGAAATACGAGAATCATTTGATAGCCAAAGTGGCACTTTTTCAATTTGTCAACTCGTTTCTATCGCTCTTCTACATTGCTTTCTATCTGCGCGATGAGGACAAACTCAAGGAGGTGGGTTTTTCTTTCATGTATTATTATTTTTTTTATTTTTATTTTTTATAACATTTGTTTCTGCTTTCTCAGCAACTTGCTGGCCTGCTCATCTCGCGTCAAATTATTGGCAATTTGAGAGAATCTGCTATACCCTATGTTTTGGAACAGTGGAAGCTGGCCAAGCTGAGTTTCAATATGTGGGGCGCTCTCAGTCCCACACAGCATGTGAATCGCAGTCTGGCCGAGGAATTGGCCACGGCCGAGGAGAAGCTAAAGGCTGAGGCAGCTGCCACGCCCACCAAGACACCACAGCAGGAGCCACTGCAGCCGGCAGGCAAAAGAAACATTGGACAGGCCGAAATTGAGAGCTCACTATATAAGGTAAGAGATCTTGAAAAAGTGTAAATAAATAAAAATTTATTGAGATATTCGTCGCCGTTGTACCGCTCTTTAAAGGAGTTTACCAGGTGGTAACTCATGCTTAAAAACTGCGGGAGATATATCGGAATTTCCGGCGGGGCAGGCCGTATGGGGCGTTATAGTAGGCGTGGTCGGGATATCAAGTGTGCAATAGTGCGAGTGCGAGATTCGCAGAAGCGGGATGGGGCGTGGCTGGGAGTTTTTTTTTACCGATATTAAAAGGGAATAAACCTTCCAAATTTGATGACTATAGCTTTAAAACTGTTTGAGATATAGATATAGCGGGTGGGTTAGGGAGGGGTAGTGGCCGCAAATATTTTTCTGTAACTTCTGGCGGAGCTTTCCTGTAATATATATCCCAAATTTAGTGACTGTAGCTTAAAATCGGTGGGAGATATACGCATTTCCGATTTTTATGGCGACATGTTATCTAATTGGATCGTCTGTATCTTTAATAGCGCCGAAAAAACGGATAGTATGACGGACATTGCACAAACCCAATATACTAGCTTCACTTCGTAAACAAGTATTAAAATTTATGCAACTTCAAATTTGTCTAAATTTGTTTAAAGTGATCTTAATTAGATAAGTGAATAAATAATAGTTTTTGATACGATTAAATTAAATTGAAATCGGAAATTAAAAATTTTTTGAATTAGAAGTAGAGGCTTTAATTTATTTTTGTATACACTGAACCCATTAAAAATGGGTAAAAAGGGGTATAATGGTTTTCTTAAAATGTGTGTAAGAAACAGAAGGAGGCATCTCCTACCCCATAAAGTATATATATTCTTGATCAGGACGACGAGCTGATTTGATCTGTCCGTCTGTCTTTTCGACTGTATGAACGTAGCGATCTCGGAAACTACAAAAGCTATAAAGCTGATCTTGGTCTCATTCAGTTCGTACATATCATACGCAGAACAAGTTTATAATTTTTTTCGAGCCCTCTCATTTGTTTTAAATTGCATTTTTTCGATTAGAAACTCAAATTTTTGGAATAATTTTCACCCATTTACTTTTTTTTCGTTCATCATCTCATCGTTTTCTGTTGATTTAATTTTGCAGTACGATGGCACATTCTCGGATCACTTGGAGATGCTGGTGCAGATGGGCTATGTGGTGCTCTTTTCGGCTGCCTTTCCCCTCGCCGGGATTTGTGCGCTGATTAACAACCTGATGGAGATTCGTTCGGATGCTTTTAAGCTGGCTCATGTGCATCAGCGGCCCTTTGGACAGCGTGTGGCCAACATTGGCACCTGGCAGAATGCGTTGAGCATTTTATCGCTGGCCGCGGTTATTGTGAATTGTGCATTGATTGGCCTGTCCGGTCAGGTGTCCCGACTGTGGCCTGGACTGACCACCGCACAGACTATAATATTGATAGTTACACTGGAGGTAAGTTTACTCCTTAGTAGAAGACTTCGACCTTATAAAGTTAAAATAGTTTTCATTAGTATTAATAGGCGAAACAATATAGCTTCTTTGTGCAACGTTGCATAAATATTGCAGGTAGTATATCTGTCGGTGCTGACCGAGAGTATTAGTATATCATAAAGCTCCAATAAAAAAGTTGGCCGATTATGAACAACTTTTTTGTTTAAAGTGTCAATATGCTATCGGTCGAAATATTCGTTTTTTTATGAACAAATTTGCTAATTGAGAACCTCACAATATTACTAAATCTACAATCGGAACATTCTATTAAAAATAAAGTTATTGTGTTAAAATTAGGCATCTTTTTTATGGGTCTGCAAGGATATTAAAAGTTTTGTCCAAAACTCTTTTCGTTTGTATTCAGTACTATTGATAAATATCCGAAATAAATCCTTCTATTTTATGCAGCACATCATGCTGGGACTGCGTCAGGCGTTAACTTGGCTGCTGCCGGAGCTGCCTTCTTGGCTGGCGGCGGAGATAGCACGCGCCGAGCATTGCCGCCGTGAGATGCAGTGCAAGGGAACGTCGCCGCGTCCCACGCCGCCGACGCCGCCCTCGACGACATCCACACAACCGGAGCAGGAGTCATTGGCGGGAGGCGAAACCTCGCACGATCAGTCCATGGAGAGTCAACTGGCCGAGGATTTGCTACTTTACGGTCACGACCTGGCCGCCAGCTATGTCCGCAGCATTGAGGCCGATGTGAATATTTATGAGAATCGTGACTCCTCGCCGGATTCGCCTCCATCACAGGTGCGTGTGAATTGACTGTACTATGAATAATATTTAAAGCGAAAATTAAATGAAATGTGGTTGACATTCAGACCAGTACAATACTCATAAGGCCGTTGCATGAATCGACCCCGCCGCACGGAGGCGCCTCGCTGAGCAGTTTGCATCAGGATGGCAACGGGTAAGTTGAAGTCAACCCAGCTAAGGGTTACCTTTCAAGTATTTTGCACACGCCAAGTCAATTAGTCCATTGCAAAGGCTGAATAATAAAGCACTCACACGTTACACTCTTCAAATAACACACACACCTTATATATATATGTGATATATATATATTAATAATCCATATACATTTTAAAATTTTTAAAATACCATTTTCTTATACCACATAAATATATACTACTATACTTCACATGTTTTTATTTGAAATTTTCTATGTAATGGGATTTTTCTTTTTATATGCATATATTTACCCTGCATTTGGCCATAAATCTCGTATAGCGCTTGTAAAAGTTGTAGGCAAAAATCGCAATTCTTCATACCGGAAATACCGCCATTTCTTGGATATTCGGTGCGCAATTTGAGCGCTCTGCCAACACACAGCCAAAGAATACAACAACAGCAGCTGCTAAGCGGGTAAATTCAAGTCTATATCATAGCTGAAACACTTAGATGTATACCAACAAATAAGATACAAAACAAAACAAAATGAACAAAAAACAAAAACTATTGAAATATTGTTTTCTGTGCTGTGCTCTAATTTTTGCTGTGTGTTGTTGTTGTTTCCGCTTTCCGAAACTCAAAATTTGTGATGCAAAATCTCTTCTCTCAATTGGATATCTCTTCACTTTACAAGCTGCTTATATTTAGTAATAATTTAATAAATATATATATAAAATATTTTTTTTCCAAATAATATTACCATTTTTATATTTTAACTACGGGTATTCCAGCAAGTACTGCAATTTGTATTTATCTATAAGATTATGGTAACAAATATTTAAAAGTGGTTTGAAAAGTAAAATATTAAAAAAAAGTTTAAAGAAAAATATTTTGACTGTCAGAAAAATTAAAAAAAAGAGGAAAAGGCATTTTAAAACCATGTTTTCATATGCTAATTGTTCCAAATTTACACATTTCAAACAATATAAAATGTTTTCCAGATCTATTACATATTAACGCAGCTCTGACTTTTTTTGTATTCTAACATAAACATTTTGACTGCTTTATTTCCAAATTTATTTAATATCTACAGTAACATTAAAAAATGCAGAATGCAGAAAGTAAATTTAAGCGGAATTAATGTTTAAATGAAATTGATTTTTAGCTACTGGAATACCACTAATACTATATGAACGCCTTTTAATTTTAAACACCTTACTATTTACACTCTATATATTTTATTCCTCTCTTTTATCTTTCTCTCTTTCTTTTATCTCTCGCTTATGATATGGCACTTAACAGCGCTTCAGCTAGCACGCTAGCTCTGAACTCTGCCGCTGCCAGCTACGCTTCGCGTCTGCAATCGATGCATATACAAGATATACCGCCGTTCCGTAAGAAATCGAGTGATTCGGCTGATCATACTGGCAGCAGTACGGGCAGCAGTCCGCAACGCGCCTCAATGCGTCAGCTGCATCTACAGCAACTGCAGCAGCATCAGCATCAGCAACAACAGCAACAGGCGTCTAAAATCGCAGAAATTCCGCCGTACAGCAAGACACGCAAAATATCCGGCGAAAACGCAACTCATTCGCAGATGAGCGTAAGACATAGCGCTACTTTTTTTCTCAATTTCATCCATTATTTTTTTTTAGATATAATAAACACTTTTATAGTCTCTTATGGTCTTTTCACAATCTGATATTAGCCCTTAGCTAAATACTAACTTATTGTTCTTAGACTGAAACTATGCCAAAATCGTCGATGCCTACTAATCAATCGCAGTGCCAAATAGTTTTTTATATGACACCAATCCCACAAATAAAAATTCAACATTTGTGGCTTGATGTTATGCGTAGTTTATTTTATGCGTGTTATTTACTTTATGTTTTTAATACTTTTATAAAAGAAATTAACCAATTTATAAATGAATGAGATGTAGTTTGTCCGGTCAAAATCGGGTATACTATGAGATTTCCGAACTATAAAAACATATATAACAAGTAATAATAACTAAAATAATATAATAAGTAATAATAACTTTAACTATATCTCTCAAAATTATAATAATGTATAATGTACTTTTCACACACTTTTAATTGCTTAATATAAGCCAAGTTTATATCTCTTAAAATTTTAAAGCTAGGGTTACGAATTTGAACGAAAATTATTGTATTTTAAAAGTTAAGGTTATTAATGTGTCACGCCCAGCTACAAGCTAGTCAGTTACATAATATTTTCGAAAGGGCACTTCTCCTAACTTCTAACTTTTCTTTCAAGAATATGGCAACAAAGGGATTCCAGATAGTCAATGCATTTCCTTGGGTTAATATCGTTATAGTCAAATATAGTAATCTAATCAATTCGTTAGACTGTTTAAATTCGTAAATATAGAAAATACACAATCATTTTCACACTACAACATTTCTATCAGCGAAAACAATTCAAATGTACTCTAACACCATTCTCCTGTTTAAAGGATAAACTACATATAAAACTTCACGCACCCGAATGGATGTCCCGTTTAAAAGTCAACGATAATCCGAACCTCCATAGAAGCATAGATTGTATTGCCAAGGTAGTGAAGAGATGTGTAATACCCTTTAAAATCGATATAAATGTTAATCGATGTGTCTGATATTGCCTGATATAATTTCCATATATTTACTATATATATTTATATATATGTTGATACAAAATGTTGTCCAATCAAATGTTTGCATTGCAATTGAAGCTTTCTGTTGGGTTCTTGTTGGAGGCAGTTAAACCTAATATATATAAAATAATTCTTAAGGCTATAATCTGGCATGGCAGCTGCTTGATCTCACACACTGTATTAACAATTTCACACTAGCTTCAAACACTCAAATTAAACCATTTCATATGCATGAAACTTGCTTTAAATGTGTGTACTTATATATATATACGTATATATGCATGAAGTTGGCTAGCCAACTATTAACTAATTCTTTAAATGTCCTAATGTGCATCTCAAGGAACTTGGAAACAGTGCAGACAACACCGAAATTTTGAAACCCGCACCATCCTGGAGCAATGTGGCGCTGAAGACGGGCGCGACGGGCAGCATGCTGGCCACACCGCCAACCCCTCAGCAGCAGCAGCAAATTGTGGCCTCCTCGTCCTCTTCATCGGGCGGCGGCGGCAGCGGCAGCGTGTTTAGTCCCAGTGGTGCTAGCCCAGCAGCTGCCGGCAACAGCATCATCAGTAATTCCCAGTCACGCCCCAGCGTTGGCGCCCTATCCAATTCCTCGTCCAGTTCATCGCACAAGCAACAACAACAGCAGCAGCAAAAGCTAGCTAAGGAGGAGCGCGACAAGGAAAAGGAAAAGGAAAAGGTGCAGGAGCAGGCAGCAGCAACGATTGCGGCTGCAGCTGCAGCAGCCACTGCATCGACATCTGCGGGCAACACGGATGATGAGGCAAAGGGTGAGTTTGGAATTAGTGTTAATGTTATAAACAATTTATTTTTTGTAAGTATTTAAGTTGAATTAATAATATTTTTAGTAGTAGTAGTTACTTTTTGTGATCATGGCAAAAAAAATATAGAGTGCTCAACAAAATTGAATTTATATTGTTTGCAAATGTAAAAAATGTCAAATATGTTGCCTGTACGTTTTCCCATAAGAAGCAGCATATCTTACATATTGAACATTGTTAAAATTTATAATAATAATTGTTATTATTATTATTATTTATTATCAATTAATTGGGACGCTATTACTTAAAAACTTACATACTGAGATGAAAACAAACTTAATGCAAGTTGTCTTTTGACACTCTCACTCTCTCAACACTTGCTTATAGAATCGAGAAATGTAAAATATGTAAAATATGTTATTTATTTTATATTTTATATTGAATATATAGACAGTTGTACAGTTCGCAAATATATCAAAAAGAGTTGTATAGAAAAAAATAAATAGTAAAATTCTTAAATGTTTCAAAATACTTTAAAGTTTTTAGAAGTTAGTTGAATAAATTTACTGAATAAAAGAAAATTTGATTTTAAATATGTATTGATTGTAGAAATTCAACTAAAAACGTAGTAAATAATTATTTTTTTAATAACTATTTCTAAACAGCAGCCGAATTGGCGGCCAAAAATCGCGTCTCAAACAGAAGCTGGTTAAAAGCGCGCGCTCTGTGGCCATTTTCTCACTTAAGTTAAAAGAGCGAAGACAGCGGGAAGCGGAAAAGGCGGCCACCATTGCCGTAGAGCATGCCAAGGTAAGCGAGAGACAAAATGTGCAGAATATATGTAGTTTATAATATATAATAATATTATAATATACAACAATTTGTTTATAATTATAATCATAATTTTTGCATTTTGTAGGCTCTGGCCAAGCTGCCTATGCCTCAGCCCGTTGGCGGTGAATTATCCTTAATACCCATCGAGCAGCTAATACAAATTGACGATATCAAGCCTGCGATTAAGCCAGCGTCAACAACAACAGCAACAAGCACATCGATCTCATCCTCTACACAGGCGGGCTCCTCTATGTACTATCATCATCATCAGCAACAGCAGCAAAATTATACGGATAATTAAGCTTAACTAAAGCTCAAGAAAAATTAGCTACCAACCCCAGTGCACATTGTAAATAGTTTTTTCTATGCACAGAATCCCATCTGGTCCATGTTTTAAACGATCTTTCACTAACATATTGATGATATGAGCAATTTGCTGAATGTGTGTCTTGTCCAGAGTTGGAAGCAACTAAATAACTTATACATATTTAGTAGTTTAAAACCAGAACAACAAAGATTTAACAAAAGTAAACAAAATTAAATACAAAATCATTATATGACTAAAATAACTTTCGCCACAATTTCGCCTTTGAAATTGGGCGTATTTGTGAAAGTGTTTTTCTAGACGTTTTATCACACTCGCAAAAAAAAAAACGTTTGTCAAACGAAGTTAAATGTGAAACGAATTTTATTTAGCGTTTTAGCCGTTACATGTTTTTTGGTAGAAAACGTTGTTAGCATAAACCTAAAAAATATACAAAAAAAAATTTGTTAAAAGTTGAATGTTACGTTGTGCATTTATGTTGCCAGTAAGCGATTAATTATTACTGATATTACTAATAATTATTTACTAAGCAGCGAGAACTGTAATGAGTACTTCTTGCTTTGCGAATATTTAACATAATTTTTAAATATTTATACTCATCTTTACTTAAAACATATTTGCAAGCACGCTTTAAAAACGAATGGGTACATTTATTTTTGCCTCTTAATCGTTTTATTTATTTTATTACGTTTTTAGTACTCATCACACACACAACGACACAACTGTAATGCGGTCGCATATGTCGTCCATTATTCCTTCCATATACGATATACAAAAAGAAAACACAAGAAACAGATAAAGTGAGAGGATACAAACAGTCGCATATAATACAAGGATAAAACGCCGCACTCGCTTCAAACAAAACGAAAAACAAAAATCTATTTACAAAAATTCAACAACTAACTATCCGAAGGCTATTACAGAAACTATTTTTATTTATTTATTGCTTACCCAAATCACGAGTAATTATGTTATAGAAAAGGACACACACACACACACACACACAATGAAAACACTACCGATGGATATTTGTACATAATATTTAGCATTTAAGATGTCAACGAGAAATTTACACGAAAATACAAAATAAATATATGTGCTTTTGTGTTAAATGAAAAACAAAAACGAATCCAAAATATATTAAACGAATTGGGTATAGCAGTATTTTTATTTTGGTAAACCTGTATTTGGAAAGTTCTGTCTTCAATTTTATGTTGTGCTCTTTTAGGCACGATCTTAAAGATCAGCTTGATAACTGAAGAATGTTTTGTATATTTTTAGGCGTTCCTAATAATTCAAACTTTAAAAGCGGAACTCAACTCAAATCATGCGAATTTTGTCTTTAATTAAACTTTAAATTGACAACAATGTGACCATGAACGTGACACGAAATGTTGGTAAGTACAAGCAAAATGCACAAATGCAACAAATGAGGAACAGAAAAAGGCAAACAAAATGTGATTTGAGTATAGGTAAGTAAATACAAAATTTTAAATTTATTTTAGCTTAGTAAATAATAAATTTGATATAGATTTTTAAACTTATTTAATAATAAATAAATAAGCTAATTATGGAGTATGAAATGCGAGGTTAAAACGGTAATTTTTTTACTAAAGATATATATTAGTATAAATAAAAGTTGCAATATGTGAAGAGGACGAGACCGCGGGAATCAAAAAAAGAGATGATTATTTATTGCTCCTCGTCCTCCATTGTCACACTTTATATATATAAGAGTGCTAAATTATTGAGAATAGGAATTTGAACTCGTTTTATACCAATGTGCAAAATTCAAATCCTATTGATTACATATTATTTTTAGAAAGAATTGTTTAAAAATTAATGAACCTGCGCACAAGACGGGTATTTGTTCGATACGCAAACACATGTCATTCAGCCAAGCGCACTGTTGTCGCACTAACTCATCCCATAATGTGCAATATATATAGATATGTACATATATACTTATCTGTATATAAACGTAATGGCCGACAACTCGTGCGCCTGTCTGGCCGGTGGGGCCTTAAAACGCGCACTAATTAGCGGTACGTGCGGAGTGCGTTTTGTCAGGCGTTCGAAAATGAAATGGGCCTGGAGCTGGGTCTCAAACTGGGGGCATTGCCGGCCACTCAACGGCTGCAACAGAGATCACGCTGTGTTATCAACGCATTCAAATCAGCAGACAGCGGACAGCTCACCTGTAACAATGACATGTGTTGCTGTTGCTGTTGATGAGAGCGCTCCAAGTGTGCAATTTTGACCCCAGTGTGCGCAGCCAGTTCCCCCGATCCCCCTCCCATTTATTGTGCTTGGCTATAAAACAAAGTGAGAAATGTTGTTGCACACACACACAACAAAAAAGGAATAAGTAAGAGTGCACTAGTCAAGAGTGCACGACACGAAGATGCCCTGCAGCCAAGCATTGTTATTATAAAGAAGTTTCTTCTTCGCTCAGCCCAACAATAACTTACATTTATTCGAGAATAAGCTCGAGATCTCTTTATGCATTTTATTTTACTTTGAGGTCAGTTCAAAAATATGTTTAAAAATTTTCTTAGTTTTCTATATATACTATATAACAAAATTATTATGATAAATATTTTTAAATATCTAGCATTTTTAATTTCAGAAATGTAGTGTATTATTAAAATATTTCTGAAAAATTTCAAATTGTACAATAACAAATTTATTTGCATATACATTTGCATACAAGAATATAGGTAGTATTTAGAGATTCCTCTATGTTCACTAATTTAAAAAAAAGCCATATCCCCAGTATTCAAAAGCCACAGGGTATCGCAAAAAAAAAGAAAGAAATAAACACATGTACTCGTACCCTGGCACTGGATGCTCTATTAGATTTAAACGTAATGATTAAACCGTAGCCAGTGCGTGTGCAATCAATTTGTTTTTGTTTGTTTTTGTTGTGATTGTTGCTGTTGCCGCCTGGAAAACTTTCAACTGGCCAATCATTATCCTTGACCCACGGGTGCTGCAACAGACAATGTGTCATTTTAATAGGCTGACATTATTCACAGTTCTGCTTGGTCGAGTTGGTAATTAAAAACAGTTGTCCGTTTAAGCATCGGAATTTTACAGCTGGTCTAATCAGCAACAGAGCTCCGCTTCGAGTACATCATTTCATTTTGAGTACTATTCTGAATATACTGAATATTATAAATTTTTTTTTTTTTTTTTTGCATATTAAAAGGCAAATGTTGGTATTGTGGCACAAGCTATGCCTCAGCTTTAATAAAGACTCGACTGAAGGTAGAACAAATTCTAAATAAATTTTCATTTTATCAAGATTTTTAAAGCATAAAATACATTAATTCTTTAGTCTGTATTTTCTAATCACTTAATTGTGTACTTATGATGATTTGATGTTTTAATATAAACTTAATTATTGAGTTGAGTGCTATTTTTAATTAAATAAAACTAAAAAAAAATTTGCAGTGTTGGAAGCCAATGCCTACAAGTTATTAAGCTGACAACTTACAGCTTAATATTTGTTGAAATATACTTTTCTTATTCTTTTTTTCTGAAGATAACCAAAATAATTGAACAAAAATGTTAACAATTGTTTGCTTATTGAATTTTTAAGAAATTTGTCACATAAAACATAAATGTTCTTTTAAATCCGTTTATGTGGAGTTTTATTATTTGTGAAAAACAAAATCCATTCTTTCAGAAAATCTCAAAAATTTTAATTTAATTCCACCAAAAATGCAATAGCTTTACGCTCTGCCCAGCGCCCCTTTCACCATGTTGATTGATGACATACACAAAATGGCAATTTCAAACTACCTTCTTTTGTTTTTTGCTTGGCGCCCGTTCACCGGAAATTGCAGCAAAACAGTTGACCCAACAAAACAAACGGCGGGCAATAAAGAGAAAAGACAACGAGAAGCAAAACAAAAAAAATGTATACAGCGTACCAATCAAAAAAGCAAACTCTAAGATAAATCTGGGCAATAACCAAACGAAAAGTAACACCAAAAAAATCACAATATACAAATAAAAAAAGCACAACAGCAAAAGGTGACCGTGTAGATATTGCCAGGCCCAAAGACAGAAGAGCCATGTAGGAAACCATAACGAGCTGACGTTGCTATATGTGTGGTGAAGTCGTGTCTAAAGATCAGCACATGTTGACCGAAGGCTGACCAAATGATCATGATCATCACCGTCATTATTGTGATGATGCTGAAATAGCATACATGAAAAGCCAGAGCTTTATGTGCGATATTACCGTAAGATAATGAAAACTGTGGGGCGTTGGCTGTTTGGTGAAATCTCGTTGGCAGTGGCAGCACCTGACCCGAAAATGTTTCACATTGCCCAGTTACAGTTAAACGCCATTTTTTCCGTTGAATTTGTGGTCGTTAAGTGTGCAAGCGAGATGGCAGCTGTTGGAGCCACAGCATCAGCCTCAACTGCGGCTTGAAGCCCATTCGGTAGCAGTAAAACCAAAAACTTTGTTATTGTCCGACACAACTAATGTTGGCCTCAAAAATGAAACATGGCCACGCCTCGAGGGCGCAACGGTAAATGGCCCAAATGTTGTATTTTAAAGTGTTTTATATATACATATATACATATATATATATATATTTTTTTTTTTGGATCAGTGGAGCCGCATTTACGTCGTGTGTTTTTTTTTTTGACGAGTTGACCCATGGTTTATTCACCTGTCGTCATAGTCGCGTTAAAAATTAAAATTAAAAATTAAAATTGCAATAACTCTTTTGTTGCAGGTATTGCTCATACAGTTGCTTGTTTGTTTGTTTTTTTTTATCTTAATGAAACATTTTTAAATCGCTTTTAACAAACGTCGGGCTATTAAACCATACGCTATTTATAAAGCTCACACTCTCCGCGTTTGAGCTCCGATTTAAATGCATTTAATTTCGAGACATGTGAAAATTAATTACATTTAATTAGCTGCGTCCCCCTACCTCACCCGTTACCATCTTATGTACGTTCTCGCAGCCAGCTCAGCCATACAAGTTGCCGTTTCGACAACTATTGTTTGCCTTTGTTTTTTTTCTAAATACCCTGTGACCATTAAAATGGATTACAAGAATAGGGCCATAGACAATTGGTGAATTGATTTGTCAGAAGGAAGCTTTAAGATTTCCCGGCTTGTATAAATTTAATTAACAGTTGATTTGGTCTGAAAGCACAAATTTTTAAGTTTTCATAATCATTTCTTTATGTGTCCACATTACACTCATATTCCGTAGGAGATTCTTTTTTTTCAAATAAATACTTTATATATTTTATAACTTACAAAAATGTTCAATAAAATATAGAAATAAATGAATTCATTTGCAGGGTAGTCGCTGGTTCGTTATTAGTTATTAGTTTACACTTTTTGTACAGGGTATCCTTTTGTCCACAACATTGCTGACTGGTTGCTTTTTCGATTTTTTATTTTTATTTGTGCTCTTTTAATTGCTTTATAATTTAAATTTTCGTTCATCCGCAGCGATCATAAAACCGTCCGACTGCCGCCTGTCCATGCAGTAGTCGAAAAGTAGCTGAGAAATCGCTTTAATGTGCCACCTGTTGATTGTCTACCGTTCGAGAATGAAACGTTTTAAAGGTCAAATGAAACGCATTTAATTGAATTTCAAACGAAATGTACTTAGGGCAGACAGCTCTCAAAGCACTGAATCGGCATAGAGATGATTGTTTATAAGCAAATTAAACGGAAGCTCTGTCCGATTTAAACAAATTGCCGCTCCGAAATAAGATTTGGCCTAGATTATCCGATTATCCGTCTTCACGTCTTGGGTGTGCTCCAATTAGGCAACAACAATAAGTTGTTGCCAGGCAAATGAAATCGCTGAATTTTTATCAGAGGCACATAATTAAGGTCAGACAACACATATAAACTACTGGTATTCATGGCCAACAAGGAAATCTGCTTTCAACAGAAACGATTACCAGCACACGCGCTACTATAAAGCGGGGTTGGGAGCTGAGCAACAAATTATAGGGAAATCCCCCCAAGCGATAAATTCCAAAGATCCAAAGATCCCAAAGGATATTGTGTATATCTTTTTGTTGTTTTATGTAAACTCAAAAAAATATATTTAATCTGTATACAATTTATCAAATTGTTTATCAGTTCTTTATAGTTAAACAGACAAACTGACTTTCTTTTATTTAAAATAATAAAATTCTGTGAACGAACGAACACAAATGTCAAATTATGAATTTTACACAGATTACGCAGTTATTTTAAACCGTTACCCTATACCACGTATTTTCTTATGGATGCTTTTGTATTTTAATACCTATTTTTATTTGTTAGTTTTTAGAATTTTCTTGGGTCGCTTTACTTGTCTACTTAAATATGTTTATGACTTGAACTAGGTTATTTTATTTCAGGCAATACAATTTTGATGGCACCTTTTCCCGATAAAATAGAATTTTTAAATAAATCATCGTTTGTTAAATATTGAATTCAATTAAATATTAATTAATAAATTTTAATATATTCGTATAAATTTTTTACCATATATAGTTAAATATTATATAATATATGTTTTTATGTATCACTTTATTTCAAAGATTGTCAACTAGATGAATATCTTCTAATAATAATCTTTAGAAATATCTTAAGTTTTGCTTAGTGTTTGTTTACCTAATAGTTATCAAGTACCCACGTCTTTATGCACTCTCCACGAACATAACTCTCAAGCTTGCGGGAATAATTTGGAATCCCCGAAGCGCCAATGTGCTCATTTAATTCATTTAATTAACTTAAGGATTACACAACAAGAAAACGACACCCAACGGGACGGCACGAAGTTGGCCGTAAATTAAGGGGAGACCATCAAAATTGCAATCCGTAGCAAGCACAAACTGCAGCACCATAAGCGTGAAAAGGTGGGCACGAGGGGAGAGGGTAAGGGTGAGGGTTAAGAGGTGCTGCGGTCTAATCAAGCGGCATGCAGGCAATGGCAACGCTTTGCTATGCAGTCCGCACGCTTTATAAAATCGAGAGGGCGGGGGAGGAGGGGCAGCAGCAGCTGCTGCAGCGGTTGATTGCACCCGTAAGTGCCATATTGTCACCGTTTGATCAATCAAATTGCCGCCAATGGGGCAACAACTGTGCCACAACTGGAGCTCGTAAATGTAACTCAATTGATGAGTCGCTGTCGCTGCTTCGATCGTTGCGTAACTTGTTCCCGTCTTAGCCATGGCTCGCAATTAGCCGTTCGATTCTGTCTCTGACTCGGACTCTGACTGTGACTTTGGCTTAAACGCAGGCGCTGGCGCAGGCTCAGTTTGCGGCTCCTCCGCTAATTGACAATATTTATGAACACGTACACATTTTGTCGCCGCCCTAATTGGATCGTCATCGTCGTCGCCCACAGCTGGCCAATTATTTTCATCAAAATTGTTAACAATTTTCAGCGTGCACGTTTCAAATGAAGATCTTAACTCAGCTAAACAGACGTTTTGGTTATACGAATGCCACACAAAATAATAACAACTGCAAATAAAAGTTATTATTTAATTTCGACGAAGATTTAATACACTTGAAGGCATACTATTTTGGTCAATATGTAATTTAGTTGAATAATATAGTCAATTTATACAATAATATGGGAATTTAAAAAAAAAGATCTTTTCTTTTACGATTCGATTTTTAGTTTATAAACGTAAGTCTTTCACATACGTGAAGCGACCTTTAAATTAAAATCTTGGCTTTTCATTTATTTTTTTCTATTTCAAAGATACTTATAAAGCAGTGATTTTATCTTTTTCTTTATTTTGTTTTCGATTTGATTTCAAAATTCTAGAAAAAGAATTTTGACGTAGTTGGATATATATGTTTTTAATATATTCATTAAAAACTGAATTGACATTTGCAATATTCAAATATACCTAATAAAAAATAAGTATCATGATAATCATTATTAGTAGCGATATTTTAAAAAGCAATAAAGTAATTTATTCACAATTGTAACTAAAATATACATTTAAAAATTGTTATACAATTAGATATTATTTGAATTTGGCAAATATAAATATCGTTAAGTTCAACAAGACAAATTGAGTGAAAAGATTGTTTGAAAAGACTTTGCATAAAATTAAACATATACAGACTTGGCGCGATCTGCCGATCGAAAATATACAATCTTCACAAAGTCAAACATTGTGGCGTTTCACATTACATGACAAAGCTATAATACCCTCCGCTTAGAGTAAACCGGTAAAATGTAAACAAAATGTGTGTCATAAATTGTCGCTAGATGAGATTCCTACGATTTATAACTAGGACCGGGTCTTGACTTGCACTTACGATTGCGCGTATTTGCTTTTTCTTTAGTGTTTTTTTATTTTTGTTTTTTTTTTGTTTTTGTGGCTATTTAATTCAATTAACTTTAATTAAGCATAAAAGCATTCTTGACGCTCGCTTTTAGATTTTAAGCCAAACAAGTTCCATTTTACACGCAGCTTTTGAAATGTCGTTTTCAGTTAGCAGCAATTGCAGGGTAAGCGGTTGGGGTTTTACTTTATTGATATTATACTAAATACCTCTTTTTTTACAAGTTTGTGTACAGACGTATCAAATGTTATCTGTCAGTAATCGCACATTTTGAATGTTAACTCATTTAAATAGGTTTTTCAAAATAAAAAAAAAGTGTTAATAAAACTATGCAAAAAATAAAAACATGTTAAATTGCGAACCTTGAATTATGCAAAATATATTGGAATTTGTGTTATTTAAAAGCGTTTTTATATTCAAATTAAAATAAAATAATTAAACAAAAAAAAAAGATAACACACAACAACAAAAATGAGCAAAAAGAATATGTAATTGTTTAAAATTATAATAAATATGCAGCGCGTAGCAGATTTTATTAAAGAGTTAAAAAGCTTAAAAAATTAAAAAAATAAATTACCCTGACTTTGAGAAAGTATTGACCCGAAAAACAATCGAATGAAGTGTGAGGCAATTAATAAAAATTCAGACTTGTTTTCAGTCTGTATAAAAATATATGTTTAGAATTATTTGATGTGTGTTATTTTAAAAAATATATAACTAGCATCTTTAGTCATAAATTTGTATTCCATATTATGACCCACAATCTGTTTGTTAAACGTTTAGATAACAGCTTAAAGCATGTCTGGAATTAATGCTATGCTGTTTAGCCTCTTTTACCGCTTTGTGTTATAGGAAGTGCAAACAAGTCTAACAGTTGGCCCCACCGCAGTGACTTTTGTATAGTTATTCGTTGGCTGTCGGCAAATGCCAGTTAAATGTACGACAATATCTCATTGGACGGTGGACTGTCATTTGTCAAAAAGGTAGCATAAAGCAAAAATCGGCCAATTAGCGGCACAGTTAAACGTCAACATCCTCACGGCACAATACATCCGGAATGGACCACCGCTCGCCGCAGCAGTGGCCACTGACCAGTGCCCATTTGGGTTCTCCAGTCACATGTAACCAGTGACGGTTACATTTTCGCCATCAATCAAAGAGGCGACGGGCAGCAACTGGGGAGAACCCAAAGGCAAACCCGAACCGCAATCGAACTGCGGGCGCCTGCGCAAAAATGCGGAACAGCTAAATAAAAAACAAAAAAAAAGAAACCAGAACGATTGCCTTGGTTACCCGAAGTTTAAATGCCCTTGCAGATTTGCAGGATGTTTTTTTAAAATTTGTATACATTTATTTTAAATTAATGACATTAGTTGTAAGGGTTTATTAATACTTACTTTTATTATTATTACACCTTCCGTAATATTTATAAATACATTTTTTAACCCCACTTAAGAACATTATTAAAAAAATTACTGAAAGAAAAAAAAGAAAGTAAATTCTCTAAATCTATATTATTTAATGTAAGAAACAAAACAAAACATTCAGTATGACAGAAGCATGTTTATCAAACAAACTTTGTTTTTGATACAGTTTTATTAGAGAGATCAGTTCACCAGACTGAAACAACGAGCTATGATACGCATTTCAACACAAATTTGGGGCGCCCTTTTGGCGAGTGTATCTTAAGTGAGGAAAATGTTTTTGCTGACGATTTGCTGGACACGATGTCGCTCAGTAGCTGTCCTGGGGATGTCGCGAAACTTGCAATTGACTTGCGCAATTAGTTGTCAATTATCACATAGCTGGTGGCGGAAGGGGTTGAAGTAGTAGCCGTGAAATTGGGTTTATTGACTTGCTAAAACAATTTACAAATGTCACGAGTCTTGAATTTATTTATTTATGTTTAACAGCCGCACCAACAATGGGCCACCCTCTGCCAAGCAATTTTCATTAACGTGGCTATAAAGTCAGACCACAAAACGTATATTGTGTAGCAATATTTCATTTGATCGAAGAGGCTACCGTTTGTTGTGGGTGCCAATATACCCTCTCTCTTTTTGGAGAACATAGCCCATGGTCTGTTTGCGCACAATGCGATTGCTTTGTTGTTTTTTCCATCACATTGAGTGACACCTAATTAACACCAAAGGCGAGTGCTGTGTTTTATGATTGCATTTATTTGACTTAGTTATTAAGCATGAGTAGCCGGAACTAAAGCCACCAAGCTGAATTAAGGCAAGAAACTGTAAAATTCCAAAGGCTTTATGGGCTTTTCAATTATGCATAGCTCGCGGGCGTGTTGTAAATGCTGTGCAATTGTGGTAATTGTGGATATCAATAGATTTGGCTTTAGGCCATAAGTTGGCTAGCGAAACTTGTGACTTTAATTAACTCACATTCATTAATGATAAGGTGTTTTTTGTTTGTTATTTTATGATTTCAAATTCTGACCAAAGGTACATTTTTTTAAAAATATATTTGAATACTATTTGTAACGAATTCTATTCGAATGTTGCTTGAATTTTGAATATTTTACCCAAATTGCTAAAAATTTTATTCAAATCTTTCTTAAATTAATGTAATAAATTTTGAATGTAGATTCGGTTTTTTCTCTGCATTTTTAGTTGAATTAAGATACCTTTATTAATAGATCAACATATGCGTAGACTTGAGCCTAACAAAATCCAATTGTTGAGGCCATTAGGCGATTTCTCGTGCCACTTATGCACCAAAAGCTGATATTCCCGGCATGCAATTTGTTGGCAATGTTGCTGCAATGGACACAAAAGGCGGCAACAGGTGCACAATTAACAGGCAAGCAGTAGCAACAACAACTACAAGGCATGCGTAAATTACGTGCAACATGGGAGCCTGATGCCAGTCTCTCTCTCTCTCTCTGTGTGTCACTCTCCCTCTCTATCTGTGTATGGGATTTTTGGTTTGATTCAAGCCATGGCTCTAGGCTCCGGCCCTGGGGCACGGTGACAAAATTAAACTTAATTGTTTTATGACAGCCCAACTGGCGACCGACTATGTGTGTGCCCCAAGCTAAAAGATTTCTAGATCTGTGTAGCCCATGTGGCACCCAGGCACGAATCAGGCCTCAAATCACAGCCTCCAACAGCGGTTGCGGCAGTTGACATTTTTTAGGGTCTTTAACTGCGTGGCTTTGTTCGTTTTTTTTCTTGCTGTTTGGTTCGTTTTCTGTTTAGCTTAATTGTTTTTCTTGTAAACAATTTTGTGTTTTTGTGCAGCTCCCATTTTATAATATTTATTAAAAAATGTTTTACACAGAAGCCGAGTTTTAATGAACAACTACACAACAACAATAACAACAACAACAACAACAACAAAAGGCCGACACATAATAGACGACAGGTGTTGCTGGCTGTGCTTTAACTGTGGGTCTATGGACCCCAACTCTTGTGTCTGATGCCGTGGCACAGTCCAACTAGCCACCAACACATTCAAGCCACATTTCTGTCATTGTTTTAAGGTAAACTTTAAGCATTTTCACGTCAATCATGGGAAGCCCGAGCGGCTGCAGTTGCTGGTGAGTGGAGCCCCAAAGACACAACTTTACGTAGCTACTTTGAAGGTAGTTTTTGTTGAATGTCTATACAATTATAAGTAGTTCAGCTTTTAATATTTTATTATCGTATAAACTTAAAAAAATTGTTATTAAACTGAATGAAATATACATTTATAGATATTCGAATTTAAATTTCAAAATATTTACGTACCCATTAAATACTCTTTTCTTGTGAAATAAAATGTGTAAAACGACAGTTGTGCAATATGTTTGTGATTTCCGACTTTATTTACTTTATGGTTAATGTATATGTATTTTCGATCTATGAAAACTCTTCAAACTAAGAGATTTTACGGACTATAGATTTGATATGCAGTTTCTCAAAAATACATTTTGTATATTAAGTTTATTTGAAATTTTGGAATCCTTTCTCCATTATTCTGATTTTGGTAAATATAAATTTGTAGCCTTTCTTTTAGCATATCTTCAAGAATTAAAGAAATTAAATTACTTGTAAAAAAAATAAAGTATTGTTTGTATACATTCACATGTTATCAAATTTTTTAAAAAATTCTTGCTAAAAAGAATATTGAAGTACTTTTATTTAGTATATAATTTAGCTATTCCAATGTCAAATTTGCTAGTTTTTTCCATATTTTTTTAAGTGTATGCTGCATTTTCAACTAATTTTAGTTTGTGCTAACATTTAAACTACTTATTAAAGGCAAAACCAGCTCTACTATTTTTTTTCCTCGCTCTTTTATACACTTCCTGAGCATCATTAAAGACACATCCGTAGATTTTAGCTACTGGGAAGAGTCTTTTACTCGTTTTACGATCCTTTTACAGTCTTTTACTACTCTTTTATTATTTGTTGATAACAATTATGGTCATTTGTGATAATTGTGGGCTATTGTGTCATGTCTTGACGAACTGTTTTTTCCTCCTTTTTTGTACGCACCTCACTCGCACTTTAATAATAATTGTCATTTAGATAATTAGTTAACTGGCCGCTTGGGATTGGGTTGGTATGTGAGTTGGCCGACGGTCGCCGGAGTTTATTAAATGAAAAGTTATGAAAAAGGGGCGCTCAAAAGATTTATGAGCGCTGATTAGCGAACGTTTAGCTGAAGGAAAGAAAAAGTGAAATTCGGTTAAATGAAGATCAGAGAAAAATCCTAAATATACTTGAAAAAAAATCCTTGGTACTAAACTACGATAATAAAACCTTGTTATGAATGGAAAAAATACGATTTTGGTTTTAATTGTGTGAAATTTGTGTGCATTATCTAGTTGGGAGCATCTTTTTAGAATGGGCTTAACCTGCTGAAGGGAACGTTGGGCTTAACCAACTGAACGAACGGCGACAACTTCCTGATGTATGGCAATACGAAACCCATAAATCGCTATAAAATGGCCGTACATCTTATCGCGATTGAGCCACCCAAATAGTTGCCACACACACACAAAGAACTCATAATTAAATTATGCAAATTTGCACACTCTCCCAGGCGGCATCTTCAAAACGACACGTAAAACAATAAACCAACACCAAGCAGCGACGCTTAATGTGTAGCCCCATTGAAGGCGAATATCGCCCGGCTAACGCCCCGCCAGATACAGGGCCCAAAGGGGCGGTGATGTGGAGGTGAGGTGGAGTGGGATCGTTAAATTTGATTGATTTTGCTCATCAGCAGCAGGCAGGAAGCCAAACAAACAGCTGGCCAGTGGCTCATGCTCGATGCTCATACAAGATCTTAATGAGAATGTAGCGCATTTAAATGTGGCGACCATTAAAAACGATTTCGAGTGTCGCAAACCAAAAAGAAAAGTTTTTGTTTTGTTGAGCAGCGTTTTACCTTGGCTCATAAGTATTCAAGAGCTGGTGCGGCACAACTCACAGAGAGCATTTCACAAGACGTACACTGAAAATAATTGTTGTAAAATTGTAGAAATTACTAATAATTTCCAGTACAAGTAATAATATAAAAAATATTATTTCATATTGTTAGCCTTAGCTAAGTGTTATAGAAAAATGAGTTTATAGCTCGTATACAAACAGTATTCAAAGATGTATTATAATGAAAAATCAGAAATCCCTCTGTTCAAAAAAAAAAAATGTTTTTAAGAAAACAATAATTTTTGTATTGACATATACTAAAATATTTACTGTTTGGAAAATATTTTCAAATGTACCTTTTATTATTATAACATAACAGACATTAAATATTAAAATATATAAATTTAACAGCAGTTCATCACAGGGACTATATTGAAAACAGTTTTGTATATTCGTGAAAAAGGTCGTATCGAAATAAAATATTTAAAAAAAAAATATTTGGGAATATATAACAAATTTACTCATTTATCAATTATATAAAATTTTATAAATCAAAAAACTGATATAATTATTTTTTCAGTGTTGCATAAGGTTTTATCTATGTACAAATTTGTATTTAATCGCTCATTTTCTGGCACACAAGCAACAACAACAACAACTGCTCGTATACTGAATAAAAAAACCTTGCCTACGTTTGCCGACAACTAAACCAACTTTGTGTGTGGGGGATTTATGGGGCGCTCCATAAAATTTCTCAATAAGCAAACAAGATCCTAACTCGTATGCCAGCCTTATCGCACGCATTCGTTTCAGTGTTGCTGCCCCTTTCGCACGCGATTCCAATGAAATGTGTTTTTCGATAAAAATGGTCCATGCGATGCGATCGAATTTAAATTGAAAAATTTGATTTTAATTCCTGTATTCTAAATGTGTTTTCATTAGCATAATTAACGTCGAATTAAAGTTAGTATTATTTTTTTTTTCGAATTGTAAAAATAAAATAAATTACATTTTACAAGCAAAGAAAGTTAACTTGTGAGTGGGAATGTGTTGTGGGGGTAAGCAAGGCCAGTTACAGGTGGTGTACGGGGGGATTGACAGCTATTCGTCAGATCGTTAAATTTAGGTGTTTGTTTTTATATGTTTGTTTAGATGGCATTAAAAGTCGATTTGGTGCACGGTCCATTTGAGCGCGTTGTGTGTGTTTTTCTACACTTTCGTTTGGCTGCTTTTCGGATCGATCGGTTAGTCGGTCGTATCTGTCGGGGGGTTCGTCTTGATTTATGCTTGTGGCTTATTTATATTGAAATTTGATATATTTAAGCACTCGGTTGTGATTTTGCGAAGCCGCCCGTTTCGCCTCCACTCGAGCGTATTTTCGTATTTTATATTCGAATTAATTGAAATGATTGTGATCTACAACACGACTCGGCGAGCATACTATACATATACACATATATATATTTTCTATATACAAAGTTGGAGCTATAATTTATGAATATCGCTTTGTTGGCCTGTATGTTAATGTTCACGTGTCTTTGTTCCTCTTTGTGGCTAACTAATTTCAGCTGCGTATAAATTATATGCAGCATAATACACAATAGTAAAACACCTCCTAAATGTTTCCGTAAGCGTTGCCAGACACACTTTGAAACTTTCGGCGATTTATATGTGATTTTTGTTTAAATATATTTTATTTATTTATTTTTTTTTTATTTTATGGTAGTGTTGAGAAAAACATAAAAATCTGTTGCCTGTTGTGTGGGCGTATTCGGGAATTTGCATGTGTTTTAAGGTATGCAACTTTACTGTTTTGGGAAAGTAGCACCCATTTGATGTTTTCCGCTAGAATGTTAAGCGCGAAGACTCTATTATCTATCAAATCAAGATCATATATCACATAGCTGACATTTATGTGTGTAAACAACCATTCTTTTTCAAAATAATACCGCAAAGATTTTTATGTTGATAAAATTAAATTAATATGAAATATTATAATTACAGAAAAAAATAAAGTAATAGGGCGTGAGAATTCAAAAATTAAAATTAAATTAAAATGAATCATACCCGTCTTAAGAGAAGTGACCTTCCTTCCTTTTACCTTCCAAATTTGGAAACTCTAGCTTAAAAACTAGCTGAGGGGCGGAAGCCTTTGGGGGCACTCAAGTGGGCGTGCCTGAAATGTCAAGGTAGCTATCTTTGGGGGAGGCCACCATCTATCTACATACCAAATTTAATGCCTGGCTCTCTGCCCGAGATATAGATTTATGCCGTTTGTGGGGGCAGGAGGGGAAGGGGACGTATCGAAAAACGTTTTCTGTAACGTCCAGGGGAGCTTCCCAGTAATATGTGACTCTATTTTTTCTACCAAAAATATCAAATGAAATTGTTTTCCATTATACATATTCTAGAGAACAAATCACGAAAAAAATGACAACAATTCGATTAAGATTTGACAATGTTATGTTTGTTTGTAATCTGTTGTCATTGGCAGTGGGCATTTATGTGACGGGGATACACTATACTACATTTTCCAAGGTCCAAGGATATTGCTCGAACCCAATATACTCTGTTCGAGTCGTGAACGAGCATAAAAACTAAAAGACACATACAGAAGTGTTGAGTCAAAAAGAGAGTAAAAAGAACAAACAAACAAAAAAGAGCAATAATAACAGAGAATGGGCGATCACCCGCTGACAGAAAATCACTTGGCAACGGCTGATCATTAACCGATAACACATGACATTAAAGGTTCAAACAAAGTGAAAGAGTTTAAACGCACACAAAATGTGATAAATGCCGACCACCCTATGGATCCACAACAACAACAGCAGCAACAAACAACAACGACTAGCAACAGGAATGACAATGACCACATCAAGTCGAACAGGTGAGGCGAAAAACGAGCGGAAAATTAATAGTGTGAACGAAGATCAGCGCAAGAGAAGACGACGCAGCAAGCGAGAGCAACAGCGAATGGGAAAGGGGCAAAGGCGAGCGAGCGGGAGCTGGGAAGCGAGCGCAGTAAGGCACACACATAAAAAGCATATCAGCATCTCAGATAGGTATCAGCTTACATTGGAGCCCCGTTGGAGTTTCCCCCACCCCACAGCAATGACGGTAGTGAGCAGCCGGAAATTTGTCAAAATGTCAACGGGTGAAACAGTTTGTGGAGTGGAGTTTGGGAGCACTTCAAACTCCAGACTCCAGACTTCGGACAACCGACTCCAGACTCCGGACTTCAGTTTAGTTCAGCGCAGGCTCGACTTCAGGCTCTGAATCAAGCCACGTAGCTTTTGTAAAACAAACCATTAGCAGCTAATAAACATTAGTCATGCGACCAAAAAACAAGTATGAGTGCTTAAGTCGCGCGAAGTCGACTTGAAGATACCCTACATTTATATATATATATATTTTTTAAATAATTTCTGCGCTTATGGTATGAACATATAAATATTACATTTTATTATGTTAATGTGTAAAAACATTTGTAAAATTGGATAGTAATTCTCTTAATTCTTAATTTATGGGAAGTTCTGGGGAATACATCTTTGTTTACCTGTTTATGCTTTATGACAAGTTTTGCATCAAATTGGGTGTCTCTGGCTTGGCTGCACCAATGCCAAATTTCGATATTTATCGATTTCTAAGAGAACAATGATATACCCTACATAATCAAAGTAGATTCCTTTCGCCTTTTACATACAAAAACACATATCGAATATACCCATTTGTTGACCAATTGAAATGTGTACAGGGTATCAACAAGTAAGGGGCTGGAGAACCTCTACTCGGCCCGATGATTTAGTGAGTGTAATTAAAATTTAAAGTTTCTTTCGCTCGCATATGTAAATGATCTGTGCGGAATTCCACGAAATAAATGAACAAGTTTTTCGTCTCTTTCTGGCCACTGGCTTGTAGTTTTCGTTTATAATTATAATTTATGCAGATCAGGGCGAAACCGCTTGTTGACAGCACACAGCCCATCCATCAGTCTATGATCGCCATAGATCGCGGTCTAGCGGCGGCACAGGCAATATTCAACATTCAGTTGCCACCGTGCAACCTCGTGTCGCCTCTCGATGTGGATCGCTTTGTAAGCGAGCTCAGATAAATCGCCTACAAGATATGCTTACATTAGATAAAAGTACAGCTGGTGGCTGCACTCTAATTGGCTCAGCAATTGAATACTCACTGTACCGGTAGTTCTAATTTCCCTTCCCATTCCCTGTTGACTCATCGCCTTGTAGCTGTAAATGTGGAACCACTATATTTACATATACATAAATCTGAAAGTACATATGTCCAGCGATTCCTTGAATTTCCCGCCGGAGTCTGTGTCACCATTTTGTTGCTCGTTCTTTGTGCGCGATCCTTGAGATTTATGTGCCTTGGCGATCCATACAAATCAAGTTGGGCGTTTTGTTTTGCACATTTTTATGGGCGCTACTGATGCTATGCAGGCACCTTTTACTGCTCGAATACGTATGTGGAGTGCAGTTTACAATTTGTATCTTGCCTAACTTGTCTACAGAGCATAAATCGCATAGGTTAACGGAAGCCAGGTACTTACAAGATATAATATTCAACGCTAAAAAAATAAACGAAAAAAAAATCGACGACGAAGAGAATTTTTTACAAATGCTACTACTACTACGAAAAATAAATAAATAATAAAAACATTCAAATTATAAAATATACAATAGTATTTATAATAGCTGTAAATGTTTGAACCATATTCTAATCAAATTCAAATTGTTTATAATTATATTACGCATCGAAAATGGGTAAAAAGGGTATACTGTTTTGTTGAAATGTATGTAACAGGCAGACCCCATAAAGCACAAATCGAATACATACATTTCAATGCTCTTTATAAATCCTACACGTTCTATAACGATCATACATTTAGTTGAGCAGAAAATAAAGGTTTTTTTCTATAGTGGGGCACGCTCAGTAACCGAGTAAAGTGCATGGTTCAGGGTATTTCGTAGTCGGGCGGTCCCGACTAGAGCCCTCTCATTTGTTCAAAATATTAAAAAAAAAATTTTTTTTGTTTTTGTATTTTTACAAGGTTATAAAATATAAATAATAATCTTATTTTAAGTTAAAAAAAAAACAAACAAACGCATTATAGATCAGAATTTAAATTATCTCATGATATTCCGGCGAATTTTCCGAATTATTATTTTTTTTAAATTTCAACATATTTTCAATGTTTGATAATCTAGTGTATTAAAAATAAGATAGGAGCCGTAAATTCAAATTTTTTCATAGTACGAAATTTATTTTTTTTTTGAAAATTTGGTTTGTTTTTAAAGTAGAAGAACCTTTTCAAAAAGAATGAAGTTAAAAAAAAGAAAATGATAAAAATAAAATTTCACATAATAATTTTTCTTTTTAGCGGGTGGAATCATCCGAAACTCCCGCCTGAGTATTATTTCGATAAAAAATCTTTTCCTACTCAAGCAATACATTCGCATAAATTCGCCCTTGCGAACGACCTACTATCCTACGCAGATCTTTAAATTGCACATCTCCTCAGTTCTCAGAGGCACAGTAGCTCCTTTTTGGGCCATTACACAAAACTGGACAACTGATTATGTCATAGCTGCTAGAAAACTAGGCCTCGCACTACACACAACACTCACACACGAGTGTGTACACACACACACAATCCCTGACATAATGAGCTGAACTAGAGGGTATCCCCCCCCCTTTTCATCTCTGAAAGGGGCACCAGGTGTATGGACATAACCGTAAGATTCACACTGTAGGCTGCAGGAGAGACAAACAAAAGCAACAAAAACAAGTAAGAAAATCACAGTCGGGTGTTACTGACTGCGCAGCACTCATTCACAGTTTAATAACTGCTAAAACAATCGAAAGCCATCTTTGATAAACAAATTATGATTTGATAAAATATTAAAATTGTTGTAACTTGTAGAAGTTAAATAACAAAAAATTGTTAATTTTTTTATCTATATATCCATCCGATGATATAAAGATTTTATCGATTTGCCCCCAGTGGGCATCTTCAAATAATGTTTTTGTGAGCTTTAGAGTCATCAAGAATCTTTTTGCAAAATTTGATGTGCGGCTTATAAACTTAGATATATATAGAGATTAAATTAAATTCGCTTTCATACGGACATTCCACAAATCGAATATACTCTGTTCACATCTTAAACGAGTAAATAAAACAACAACAAAAACAGCAACATGCAGAAGAACAAGAGAAATACATTTTGAAAGTTTAACGATGCGCACATTTTATTACCGCAATTAATTACAAAAACAACGCGCCGAAAGAAATCTCCAAGCAGGGAATCTGAGATCACACAAGCACAGATGCGCAGAGAGGGAGCGAGAGAGAGTGAGAGAGAGATGAAGAGTGTGAGCCGAGAGTGAGCATCTAAAGCGCGCGATCTGCGATAAACGTTATGATAGATGCGACTAGTTAAATGCTACTACCAAATAGTTCTCGGGGCAGACACATTTGGGGGCAGCAACGGGTAATTGGAGGCGCAACCGAGCAGGGCTGCTTAATTGGCTCCGTTGTGGCTCTAAACCCGTTTCTTGACCAATTAAATGCGAGAGAGTGACTTCGAGAGAGTGCGAGAGAGAGAGAGAGAGAAGCTGATCAAGAGCAGCTACAATCTCGACCTGGCTAAAAGACGTTGTGGGCCGTTGGCAGCCACTGTAGCCGCACATTTCGTGTTTCGACGCGTAGCGCGACAGTTGCATCGACTGCCAGCAACAACAACAAATCACAAATTAAGTATATCAACGCAAACTTGGTAAATCAAATCAAACAGCTACACGGCTTGGGTCCATGAACGCAATGGGCTTTAAGCATGCGATGCTGCAGCGCAGCTACGAGCTGGCCGCCTCGCCGGGCCCTCAGTTAGCGGCAGCGGCACCGCAGCAGGTCACCGACTTTAGCATCAGTCGCATTCTCGGCGGCGGCAAGGATAACAGCAACAACAACAACTACAACAACAACAACAACCAGGCCAAGAAGCCAGCGGCCAGCGCGAGCAACATTTTGGATCTGTCCAAAAGCAGTCAGCAGGTTGCAACAGGAGTTGCTGCAGCGGCTGCTGCTGCTGCTGCTGCTGTTGCAATGCCCGCGGTCAGTTTGCCGGCGGCTCAGCCGAGTCCGGCTGCTTATGCTGCCGGCGGCTATACCATGTTGCCGCCGGATTTGCTGGCCATGGCCAGCGCGACAAAGTTCTATGCACAGTTCTTTCCGCATTTGTTGCCCGCCTACGCAGCGGCGGCAGCGGCCGCTGGCCTCACAACACCGCCCACCTCGCCCTACCAGCAACACCAACAACAGCAGCAGCAAAAACGTTATTTTGCGCCATATGTGATCAACGGACAGAGTCCGACGCGACCCAAGTCCAGTGCGTCCACAGCCTGCACGCGAGCGGATTGCTTGGAGTGCTTGGACTACTATAGACAGTTTGGAGCGGGCTATAAGCCGACGCCGCTGATTTCGCCAGCGGCCTCTTCGGTGAGCAGCTCCAGCAGCTGCAGGCCAGCGAGAGAGCTGCTGCTGAACAGCAACAGCTGCAACAGTAGCAGCATCAACAACAACAACGGCAACGGCAACGGCAACAGCAACAACAACAGCAGCAGCAGTAGTATCACCAACATCTCCCTCACCACGGTGACCAATCTAAACCTGACAGCCACATCGACAACGACATCGACAACGATGCTGCCCAAGTTAAACGCCAGCGGTTTGGGTGGCAACATCGCCGAGGAAATCAGCTACAAGTGCCGCATATGCGACAAGGTCTTTGGCTGCTCCGAAACGTTGCAGGTGAGTTGTGTGAAAAGAATATGAAAATGAAGAGGACTATGAGTAGAAGAAGCTTGAGATAGAAACAGCTTTTAGAAAAGGAGATAAAAGTGCCAGGTCTTTTTATTATTTTAAATCGGAATATTGAAGATAAAAAAACAGGTATAGCTTTTGTAATTTGATTATTCTCAATCAAGAAGAAAAGGATATTATTAATAATGTTGAATGGAGTCACTTGTTTAATCAGGTGAAAATTGCTTTCAGTGAGAATATTAAATTTAAATAGTTATCCTTTAGTGGACAGCAACAAATTTAAATTATTCAAATCGATTCTTTAGAGTATATCCTTAGAATAGTGTGGCAACGAGACTTCAGTTTTATTATATTTTAGATATTTGTAAAAAACGTTACATCCTTACTTTAAATCTATCTTTATCTATAGTTAAAAATTTCAATTAGAAAACTGAATAGTATTTGCTGTTTATAATATGAAATATTTAATATAGAGCGTATACTATAATACATAACGAAGCTTTAACAAAGCTTTAAATACATTTAATAATATGTGAACATATATTTATATTATAACAAAAATACATTAATTTTTTGGGGTCTCTAATTTCATTTTGCTTCTTATTTTTAATTATGCATACAAAGCTATGGGAATGATTTCGATACAAGCATTTAAATTTATTTTTAAGTAAGTGATTCGATATATGAAATTAATTTTTTACTTTTAATTGATTATTTGTCAAACGTTTACATGTTTGAATTACTTTTGTTGACTAAAAATGCAATCCAGCATGTTCGAAACCCTTAATCTGTTCCTTATATGATATAAATATGTTCAAAAGCACTTGATAAGCATCAGAAATCATTTTCAAACCCATTTAACAAGTTTCAATGCAAACACGTTCTCGCAAAATGTTCAAGCAGCGAATGGGGCGGGATCTAAAGCAAGGGCGGAGCTAAAGATAAATGAAGAGCGCAGCAGCGTAGAGATGACGAGAGGGAGCGGGAGAAGGGGGAAGTAGTATATGCAAATGTTGACTATGTAGCTGCTGAAGATCGTTAAAATGTTGGCGCCCAAAACAGAAGCGAAGCGCGAAGGAGAAAAAAAAGAAAAACTGATGTGAGAACTGGTTTTACGCATGGGTGCAGCTTGAGCCCAAAAGAGAAAAAGAGAGAGAGGGAGAGATCAGCGCACACATACATTAAAAATGAGAGCGCAACAGAGCGCAGTGAAACAAAATGGCCGCCAAGCCAATGAGCAGCATTTCTTAAAGCACACACTAACTTTCTCACTCTCTCCTTGGCACTGCCGCTCTCTTTGCAGGCGCACGAAAAGACACACAAATCGCCGCGCTACGAATGCGCCGACTGCGGCAAGGGCTTCTCCCAGCTGCGCAACTACAAATACCATTTGTCGGTGCATCGGGGCACCAAGGAATTCGCCGCCGAGTGTCCTGAGTGCGGGAAGACGTTCAACGACAAGGGCTACCTTAGCAGCCACATGAAGATCCATCGCAATCGGAAGGAGTACGAGTGCCCCTACTGTCCCAAGTCGTTTAATCAGCGAGTCGCGTTCAACATGCACGTCCGCATCCACACCGGCGTTAAACCGCACAAGTGCGCCGAGTGCGGCAAGCGTTTTTCACGGAAGATGCTGCTTAAACAGCACATGCGCACCCACAGCGGTGAGAAGCCGTATCAGTGCTCTGTCTGTGGCAAGTCCTTTGCGGACCGCAGCAACATGACCCTCCACCATCGTCTGCACTCGGGCATCAAGCCCTTTAGCTGCCCCCTGTGCCCCAAAGCCTTCACCAAGAAGCATCACCTGAAGACGCATCTCAACTATCACACGGGCTGCAAGCCCTACGTCTGTCCGCATCCCAACTGCAACCAGGCGTTCACCCAGTCGAGCAATATGCGCACGCACGCCAAGAAATGCCAATATCGGCCGCTAGACGGCGCTCAGGCGTTTCCGGTGGCTTCCAAGCCGCAGCACCAGCAACAACAACAGCAACAATCGATGACTTTGCCCACAGCGCCCAGTTTTGTGTTGCCGCCGCCAACGTTTGCAGCCGCTGCAGCCCCTTTTCCGCCGGCGCAGCAAACGCTGCTGAGCAATTTGAGAACATTCTAAGTGGAAGCGCCCGGAAAACTTACCGAGACTGCCTGGAAAACTGTGACTGGAAAAGAGTTCGAATTGCATGAACTTCAAGTATTTCAAATGTGCATATAAAAAATGGCTTTATATTTTTATTTAATTAAAATCTCTGAAGAATAACCCAAAAAATTTCGCATCGGATCATACAACTTCTAAGATGTCTTTCCAAATGTCCTTTAATAATTTTTTTTATATTCTTTTTCAATTATCTCTCATATAAGTTTTCCAGCTCTAGTCAATTTTTTGTTTATTCCCGATATAAATCTATCTTGCAAAACAAATTCATAAAAACGGCAAATTGATTTAATTGATTGATTTGATTTGATTGATTAATTAATAATCCTTAAGAAAAGTAAGTTTCTATATAAAAGTTGATTAATCTCAAATATATTTTAACATAATATATTTTGATTTGTTGTCGTTGAACGTATTACAACATCTATATTTTTCCAAGAAAATCCCTTACAAAATAAATAACTTAAGAGAAATTTCAAATATTTAAGTAGTTAAAAAACAAAAAACATGAAAATATGGACTAAGTGAACATTTACGTAAAAATAAAAATAAGAAAACAATATAAATATTGAAAAATCAATGCATATGTAAAAACTTATTAAATTAGAAAGCAAAAATATGCATCAGAAAGTTTGAAAATTAAATTTTTTTTTAATTATAACTTAAATACTTTGTCTTTACACATTCTCTTATATTTTTATTTTAAACTTAAAGTCAAATCACATATAAAGTCACAGTCACAGTCACTCTGGCAGTCACAGTTGTCACGACTGAAAATGTCAAAACATGGCACTACCTGTAAATATAATCATAGAATTGAATGTAATACTGTCAAGTTAATTCATAGCAAAATGGTTTAACTTTGCATTTGCATGTGATTTAAGTTAAATAAACATAAGAAGATTTCCAAAAAATATCGAAGTGAATAAATTAAAAAGAAAAGAAAAGAGAACTTGTATTGGTGAACATGGAAGCAGATGAAGCACTTAAACAGATTATCTCGTATCCGCCATATGGTCCGTTCTATGGCATTATGGGCGTGGTCGCCGCCATTGTCTTCTCATCGGTCGGCGCCGCTTACGGGACAGCTGTTGCGGGTACGTCAATAGCGCGGACGGCGGTTATGCGACCGGAACTGATCATGAAGTCGATTATACCCGTTGTCATGGCAGGCATCATTGCCATTTATGGACTGGTTGTGTCCGTTTTAATTGCGGGTCTGCTGAATTCGGCCGAAACCTATCCGGTGGCCAAGGGCTATATCCATCTGGCTGCCGGCCTATCGGTGGGGATAAGTGGGCTGGCCTCCGGATATGCGATTGGCAATGTGGGCGATGTGGGCGTGCGGTGTACGGCACAACAGCCTCGACTGTTTGTTGGCATGATATTGATTCTGATATTCGCCGAAGTGCTTGGATTGTATGGCATGATTGTGGCCATCTATCTGTATACAAAGGATTTTTAGAAGATTTGGTCGAATAAATGCCTAATTGTATAGTAATATTTATAAGAAAATTTTAAATATGGCGCCAGCATGTTGAGCAGGCGCAGGGCTGCACAGATATTGTTTGTCGTGCAGCGTTGCCACACTGTTCACAAGCTATTTAACAAAATGTGCGACTGCTTAATAACAGCGTGCTGTTCACGTCAACAGCACGCTCCACAAATTAACAGCGCACATTCGTTCCGTTGAACTGCTCGGCTCCACATCGACTCGTTACATTGCTCTAATACCTGTGTTAAAGGTAACAGTGCACGTCAGCAACACTCACTGACACACGCGGCACACATATATCTGTCACATTTGCACACGCGCGCGCGCATGTCAGTGTGCCTTTAGTTGTTGTTTTTTTGCCTTTTTTTTACTTATAATTTCGAGCGGAGCAAATTAACCAAATTCGTGTAAATGTTGCAATTTATTGTGAAATCACATTGTTTAAGTTAAGCGCACACACATTTGCTAAACATACACTTTGCGTTTGTTTGCAGGCGCAGCAACATAAAACACCACAAAATCGGATCAACGTGAAACGAAAAGAAAAAGGGCAAGCGAAAAAAACACGCTGCCATGGCCGAGTATTGGCAGCAGCAGCAGCAGCAGCAACGACAACACCAACAACAGCACCAACAACACCAGCAGCAGCAGCCGCAGTTAACCAATGGCTCTGAGTCAGTCAACGGCCAAAACAACAACAATAACTATGTAAACTTTAACCAATTTATCACACAACACAATTTGGCCAGCGCAAGCCTCGGCTACGGCTTTGGCGGTGGCGGTGGCGGCGGCGGAGGCGGCGGCGCCTTTGGCCTGACGACCAACATCAGCAACAACGTCAGCAACGGAAGCATCGGCGTCGGCGCCAGCGGGGACGGGAGCGCCAGCAGCAACAGCAACAACTTTGGCGGTGGCAGCGTAAGTTGTACTTTAAATGGGCTCACAATGGTAAAACGGGTGTATTGGTTTGTCAAAGTACATATGCAACAGCATTATTATCCACTATTGAGAGATTTTAAGAGTGAGAGGTTATGCAAAGAACAGTTCCATTATTTAGCGCTGAAACAAAATAAGTTGAATTTAGGACGTGTGACGTCACAACTTGCTTTGTTTACGTTGCGTTACAATTGGCACCCGTTAGACGTTTAACGTGCATGCAATACATAAAAAGCCAAATTCCGATGTGTGTAATTTTTGTTTTTTCGAGAATACCGTTCGTCATCGATAAGAATCGTTAACAACCATCGATTATCTCAAGCTAATTAGTAATTTTTGCGACCTATATATACAAAATATGATTTACTTTAGCACTTAAATAATTTATTTAAATATTTGTTTATATAATTAGTCAGCAATCCGTGGTTTGTGCGATTAATTGTCATAAAAATATTAAATTAAACAATGTATTGTATATAAAGTTTCATTAAGAGCTGTTAGAAAAAACAAGAGTTATTAATGAAAACATTGACGTGGACTACTTGCAGCCTATTATATTTTTTATTTGGTATAGGATATATGCTAGTCGCGCACTGGTAAAGCAAGTAATTAATTTTACTTCTCTATACTCAACTTATTTTACAGTTATGTGCGCCAGCTTTTTATGCCCATCAAAATGGCCACAGTGGCAACAGTTATACGCAGCTGTATTCGCCCTTTGGTCACAATCCGTTTGCCGCTGCCGCCGCTGGCGGTGGCGGCTACGATTTCAGCGCTTCCAAGCTGCAGGCAACAGCGCCCGAATTTGTGCCCAATTTCGCCAAGCTCAGTTTAACAGCTGCCGTGCAGGAGGAGCCAGAGCCGTCGTCGGCCAGCAAATCGTCGGGCAACAACAGCAACAACAATATCAACAACAGCAACAACAATAACAGCAACAACAACACTGCCACACAGCCCAGCGAGGCAGCCAGCAGCAATGCCAACCAGCAGCAACCGCAGCGTGTGAAGCCGCATGGCAGCGGCAACAACAGTCGCCAGCAGCAGCGACGCAACGATTATCGGGAGGAGCGCAGCGAGGAGCGGTATGAGCGCGGAAAGAAGCCGCAGAAGCAACAGCGCTACGACAATCATCGCAGCAACAAGCGACGCGACGACTGGAATCGCAATCGGGATCGGATCAATGGCTATTCGCGGGCCGCCGATGAGCTGGACACGAGCAACAGCAACGACAGCGCACAGCCGTCGCCGGAGAAGCAGACACAACAAATCTCGCCGCGACGGGCGCCCGAACACGAGAAGCTGTCGCAGCGAGAGAAGCTGATGCGCGACATTGAGCAGCGGCGACTCGAGTGCCTCGTGTGTGTTGAGCAGATAAAGGCGCATCACGGCACCTGGTCATGCCAGAACTGTTATCATGTGCTCCACCTCAAGTGCACCATCACTTGGGCGAGTAGCTCCAAGTCGGCGGAGGGCTGGCGCTGTCCCGCCTGCCAGAATGTGCTGCAGGAGGTGCCGCGCGAATATTTGTGTTTCTGCGGCAAACTGAAGAATCCGCCGCTGACGCGCAACGAACTCGCCCACAGCTGCGGCGAGCTCTGCTGCCGCGTCGAGGGCTGTGCGCATGCGTGCACGCTCCTCTGCCATCCGGGGCCGTGTCCGGCGTGCCAGGCGAACGTGAGTCGCAGCTGCGGCTGCGGCCGCACCTCGAAGCTGATGCAGTGCGCCATGAAACAGCCGCTGCAGTGCGAGGCCACCTGCGAGAAGCTGCTCAACTGCGGCGAGCATCGCTGCCAGCAGCGCTGTCACGCCGGCAAGTGCGAGCCGTGCGCGAAGCAGGTGCCGCAGCGCTGCCACTGCGGCAAGCAGCAGCGGGATGTGCTCTGCACTCGCGAGAGCCAGGACAAGCGCAGCTATTCGTGCAAGGAGTGCTGCGGCAAGCCGCTGCCCTGTGGCAATCACAAGTGCAAGGACTCATGTCACGCGGCCGCGTGCCGCCCTTGCAAGCTGAGTCCCGCCCAGATCACGAGTTGCCCCTGCGGCAAGCTAGCCGTGCCGGCCGCACAGCGCACCAGCTGCCTGGACCCGGTGCCCACCTGTGACGGCGTCTGCGGCAAGACGCTCCGCTGCGGCAAGCCGGCGCATCCGCATCAGTGCGCCAGCAAGTGCCATCTGGGCCAGTGTCCGCCGTGTCCCAAGCAGACGGCGGTCAAGTGCCGTTGCGGTCACATGGATCAGCTGATCAAGTGCCGGCAGCTGTCGACGCGGGCGGACGATGCGCGCTGCAAGCGTCGCTGCACCAAGAAGCGCAGCTGCGGCAAACACAAGTGCAACGCCGAATGCTGCATCGATATCGATCATGCGTGTCCGCTACCCTGCAACCGGACGCTCAGCTGTGGCCGGCACAAGTGCGACCAGCCGTGCCATCGGGGCAACTGTCCGCCGTGCTATCGCAGTAGCTTTGAGGAGCTCTACTGCGAGTGCGGAGCTGAGGTCATCTATCCGCCGGTGCCCTGCGGCACCAAGAAGCCGATCTGCAAGCGACCTTGCTCGCGCACCCACGGCTGCGAGCACGCGCCACAGCACAACTGCCATGCACTGGCCAGCTGCCCGCCGTGCATGATGTTCACCACGAAATGGTGCCACGGCAACCACGAGCAGCGCAAGACGATACCCTGCTCCCAGGCCAGCTTCAGCTGTGGCTTGGCCTGTGGTCGGCCGCTCGCCTGTGGGCGCCACAAGTGCATCCGGCCCTGTCACGAGGGCGACTGCCAGCAGGCGGGCGAGGTGTGTCGCCAGAGCTGCACCAAGCCCCGACTGCTGTGCGGTCACAAGTGTGCGGCCGTCTGCCACGAGGGCGCCTGCCCGGAGACGCCGTGCAAGGAGCTCGTCGAGGTGCAGTGCGAGTGCGGCAATCGAAAGCAGAACCGCAGCTGTCAGGAACTCGCCCGGGAGCACAGTCGCATCGCCACCGCCCAGCTCGCCTCATCCATGGCGGAGATGTCGCGCGGCAACTACATGGAACTCAGCGAGATCCTCGCGCCCAACAAGAACAACAAGTCCAACAAAACGTGAGTCCCCCAAGCTCGTATAGAAATATATATTACATTTTGAATTTAATAACTTAATTGATAACTTAACTTAAGACTTTAAAATTACAAAATATTAGCAATATACAGGTAGTCGCTTTTTACATACTACGTGCCGCTTTTGCCACTAGCGCGTATTGCCGTCCGCAGTAATATTGATACAATTGCTGGTATTGTAATTATGCAAATACATGTTATTGATAGAAGAAGGCTTCTTCGATCCCATGAAGAATTTTTAAAATTATTATATAGTTTTAAACGTAGTTCTTTGGAATTAAAATAAATTCCAGTTTAACAATCGGAAATTTAATGATATTTTTAATATATATTTTTAATGCATTTTTGCTGCCCCCTAGAATTCATTTAAAAGAGATTTTAAGCACAATAGTTAAATAAATGAATATATTTTTTTGTTTTTGACTTTTCAGCTTGGACTGCAACGAGGAATGTCGTCTGTTGGAGCGTAATCGTCGCTTGGCCATTGGACTGCAGTCACGGAATTCGGAAGCGCAGCTTAAGTTGCTGACCAAGTACTCGGAGTTCTTGCGGGGCTTTGCCAAGCGCAATCCGGCGCTCACCAAGAGCGTCTATGAAACGCTGACCGATCTGGTCAAGCTGGCCAAGGAGAGCAAACAGAAGTCGCGAAGTCACTCGTTTCCAACCATGAACCGCGAGAAGCGGCAGCTGGTGCACGAACTGTGCGAAGTTTTTGGCGTAGAGTCCGTCTCCTACGACAAGGAGCCCAATCGCAATGTGGTGGCCACGGCGCACAAGGAACGCGTAAGTAAAATGCACATTTAAATTACCAATATCCAGTGCCAAACCGACTGATTTTATACTCTTTCTCAGTGTTGGCTTCCTGCCACTAGCATTATGGAGGTGCTGGCACGCGAATCTGGGCAACGGCGCGTTCCCGTTCCGAGCAACAATGCATGGGGCCTCAAAAAGTAGCAGGGGCACCGTATCATACCCATATCCCCGACAATACACAAACTATATTGGAGAGTTTATGGAATCTTCTTTATAAACATCCCACAAAACGAGCCTGAACATAATATAAATTTTGTGAAACGTTAGTTAAGAAATTGTTGCATGGACAATGTTGAGACGTAAGGTTGCAGGATATACCAAAATGAACGTTAAGGAAGCAGAAGAACAATACTAAAAGAAGTAAAGTAGAAGAAAAAGAAACACAAAAAACTGTTAATTAACTTTTAACTGTTTATGATGAATTTATGTAAAGCTGAATCCTTTGACTACGTTGCGTATACAGAATAATAATAAAAAAAAAGAAAGCAATGTGAAAAAACTGAAATATTTGATGTCTAATCCAGCTAATGTGAGTGTTGTAAATACAATGGATTCCTACGCCGTATAATAAAATTGTGACGCCATAGAATATTTAAACTGCGCGCTTTAAATGTTATTTTAAAAAAATACCAAAGCGCGCAGTGTTTAAAAATGTGATGCTGAGTGCTTGCATAGTGTTTTGTTTGTTTGCTATGGCTCATTTAGCTAAGTCAACATCCTACGTAAAAGCCCTGTATTTGTGTTTTTGACAATTTATGTTTCCTAGCATGGTAAGGTATTTTGGTTTTTAGCAAACTTTAAGAAAACTTGAATAAATACACTTATTAATATAATTTTCTTTATAGTAAAAACGGCTATCAGACGGCTATTAAGCAACCTTTGTTCCTTATTTGGTTGCAGGTAGTGCCAAACAAATTCCACAGAATATGGTTAATTTATTGGCTAATACTGGTTCTTAGTTTTGTTATGAACCATTTATGTATAGCCTTGAGTAAAGCTGCGTGTTCATTATACCCTGAAATCATTGAAAATGGGTAAAAAGGGTATAATGGTTTTGATGAAATATATATATGCAATATATGCAAGCTGAAGGAGGCATCTCCGACCACATAGAGTACATATATTCTTGATCAGGACGACTAGCTGAGTTGATTTAGCCATGTCCGTCCGTCCGTCTGTATGAACGCAGCGATCTCGGAAATTACAAAAGCTAGAAAGCTGATCTTGGTTTCATTCAGTTCGTACATATCATACGCAGAACAAGTTTATTACTTTTTTCGATAACTTGCTGCGTTTCATTTATATCAATAAAAATCGATAACAACCTTTAGTTTTTATACCCTGAACCCATTGATTCATTCGGTTCGTATATACCATACGCAGATCAAGTTCATCATCCAAACATCGATAACTCTTTCCATTTTCTTATTATCGATATTTATTGCTTTTTTGATTCAGTTTTTTAAGCCTAACTCCCAAACTAAAAAAGCTAGAGCGTAAAACATACGAAGAATTTAAATATTTCAAGTTTTGGATATCTCCCCCAATCGCCCCCAATATCGAAAAAACCATAAAAACAAATCAAATCAAATACTACACACGTGCATTGGTTTGTACATACATTTCGATGATCTGAATAAGTCCTAAAATTTCATAACGATCGTACATTTAGTTTACGAGCAAATCAAGAATCTATTTTCAGTAGTGGGGGCAAAGCGCAGCTGCTTGGCAATTTCTGTGTTCATGTGCACGCATACATATGCATATGCAAATTTTGTCCTGCGTTCTTCTTGGAATTTTTTGCAACGGTTAAGTTGAATTTTAAGACAAAGGTGTGAAGGAAGAGCGTGGTCCAGTTGGTGAGAGTTGTAACGCTTGTTGTAGAGCAATGTTGAATTCTTTTATTTTTTCGTATTATTAATTTTTATCGATTTAATGACAACTGCAAAATTTTCGTTTTTCTTGACTTTTTGCGATGGGTAAGTAATGTTATATCATTCGTGAATAATGTGGTAGTGTGGTGCAGTTGGTAAGAGTCGTGCATCTTAAGACGGAGAGAGCAAGTTTGTTCCCCGGTTGTGGAACATTTCTTTGTCCGTTGGTAATTGTTTTTTTTTTAATATTAAACAGGATCGACTACTACAGACCTGAAATTTGGTTTGTACCTGTATTTCAATGCTGATAATAAATCCTAAAAGCTTCATAACGATCATAAATCTAGTTTAGCAGAAAATAAAGATTTTGTTTCTATAGTGGGGCACGCGCAGCAACCGAGTAAAATATTTTACCTTACCTAGATTGTTTGACTTATATTTATATTAAACATTTAATTTTTTTTATTTTTGTCGAACATGATCAAATCTACAACAGATAAATTTAAAAAGTGATTTTTAAAAACTCCATTTTGAAAACTATTTAAAATATGTACAAATTGACAAAGTGTTGCCAATTATAATTTATTTTTAATTTATGAAATCTAATAGAATGCTTAAACGTCGATTCATACAACTGGTCAGTTTTATTTTCTTATCGATTTTTTATCAAATTTTTAAATTTTTTTTGGAGGCAGGATTGCTGCCCAGGTAAGTACGTCTTAAGTGTTTTACGTTTAAGATATTTTACAACCGGAACTGCTCAACTGTGGACATATGTGGAGTTCATTTCTTAATTGCATGCTGCATGCCACTTGAGCAGACCCATAGACCCAGCCAGTTTTCCAATTAGACCGGGCCAAGCTGGCTGCTGTGTTCGTTTCGGGCGTTGGGCACGCTTCTAATTTGTTGCCATTGCCGTTGCCATTTTCACGGAAAACAATAAGCGGCGCCAAGGGAATAATGCCAAAATAAAGATGAAATGTTACGACAAGCCAAGTCAAAAGGCGGAGTCATCCAATCGAGCCTCAGCCGGAGCTATGTCAGCTTCTCGAAGCGCACTCACGCATACGCCAATTGAGGGGTAGATCGAGGACACACGGGAAGAGCAGCGGGGAGAGTCGTATATGAATATAGACCTGACATAATGAGCCGCCTATAAGCGAAATGGCTGCCGATGCCAGCATCGCACTCGACGTTGCCGTCTTCGTCTTCGTCTATGTCTTAAGATGTGTGCGTAATTTGAATTTAGTCTGCCTGGGAGTTTATTAACAAATACAATGAAACAAAAAAACAAAAAATATATATATATACATATATACGAGGGGAGCGATAATGACGGCAGAAACGGGAAAGCTGAGGCAGAAGAAAGACCTCAGAACTTGCTTCAAGACATACAGTTGGCTCTGTGCATTGCGAATTGGAAGGGCGATGGTCGGGGGAGGGGATGGGACGGGTGTATATAATGCCACAGAGATTAAATTGTGGTTGCCTTGTCGTTTCGTTGGTGGATACCAGCGGTACGGATGGGGGCTGTTTGAGTGGGGAGCCGAAAGAGTTCATTTTGGGTCAGTTGTGGTGAGCGCACTCAGTGGGGGAATTTGGTGTGAGGTGCAATTTTAATTAGAAGACGGCGTCATGCAAACGAAATACAGAAAATACTTGATATGCTAACGGTAACACCTTGGAGGTCATGGAAAATACAAGGCTTGATTAAGCGCTTCATTTGTGTGACACACAACTATCATATCATATCAGCATATTAATATAAATATAGAATATATTTAAGAAAAATTATTATTATTATTATTTTTTTTATATATGAAACTCTAAGAAAATATACTAAAAAAAAGTTTGTGTTTTTTTTATATATATATATGCATAAATACAGTATAATAATAGCCCAAAGTAGACAAAAATGTTCTAAATTATAGTTGTTATTTTCCAAAAACATATATTTTTGTAATTTGTGATTATCAGAAAACTGGCAACCAAAGTTTGTGTCTCAAGCTTTCACTTTGTGGGAGTTGTGGATTTTGCGCGCTTTGCCAGCTCCACAGTTAGCGTGCTAAATACTGTTTCTTTCCCATTTTTATTTAATTTTCCCAATGTTTCAAATCTGTAGCTTTAATAGTGGAACGAGCGTATATTTCACAAACCCAATATTCATTTTTCACTTTGTGATCGAGTATAAAAAATATCGCTGGTTTGGATTCAACCACTGTCTCGCCTGTAGGTTCGGTTCATGAACCAAATTTTTTTTTATCTTTGATTCGATGCAATTTTTTGCAAAAAATAAAATTGAAGCAAGGAAAGCATATTTATCATCTAGAAAATTGAAAAAAATATTTGAGGTAATAAAATAAGTTCTATGGTACAGCCCATAGAGTTTATAGGTAAATTTCCAGCATTTTACTCTTATGCTATAGTCTAAAGTTAAATATCCAGTTCCATTCTGTCGCTTAGTCTTGTGTTTTCATGCCACTGCGTCACACCCTAAATAAATTTGAATACCTTTCATATAGACTTGGCTAAATGCATATAAACATATTGCACACACACACACACACACACGCAAAAGAGCCAAGTATAATTTTTGGGGCAAAGCTATGGGAAACTCGACGACAGTTGGATGTTCATTTAGCTTGGCATTTAACTGATGCTGCAATCAGTTGGCGGCGGGCAGGTGGGAGTTGGGGTTTGGGCTATGTTTTATATAGGCACGAGTATGTCAGGTGTATTATGTATTTATGTATGGACGGAGAGTATGACTGTTGAAATATTCATTAGGCCTGAGTGCAGCGACAGAAATTATGCCTGCGTGTCGCTCTGCGGCCAGGACTGGGAATGTCCTGGCAGCGCACGTGCGTCATGCGCCAGGATACCGCAGCAACGCCGGCACGAGGCGCATTCAATTTGCGCATTTGGCTTTTTAAAAAATGCATTAAAGGCGCGTGCAGCGAGCAGAGAGAAGCAAGCGGCAGGAAAGCAGCTCAAATAACGGGCTAACGTGAATAACGTGCTCCAAAAGCAGCCACAGACAGGCAAACAGACACACAGACAAAAGGAAGAAGAAAAGTAAAAAAAAATAAAAAAGTTTGCGATGAAAGCGCGAAAATTACTTCCTAAATAGCCGCCTGACTGGCTGTCAAGACGGTGGTAAGAACTGGAGACAGCCAAGACCAGAGACCAGAGAACAGACCCAAGCCCAAGTCCAATTCATGTTCTGGGCCCAATAAAGGCGACACACACACACACACAGGAGACACCATCGCTGGCATGGGGTTGAGGAAGGGGAAGGTGAAGAGGGATGGGGAGGGGGGAGGGGATAAGGCACAGTCGAATTCAAATTGCAAATTCGCCGCAGATTTTTTATGCACTTTTCCCTAGACCAAAATTAAGCCAAGCGAACGCTGCGCCGGAACGAACTCCAGACGGGGACAGGCAGGACAAACAGGACAGCGTCAGAGGACGAAGCCGCTGACGTTTTGACGACAAAATAAAATAAGTATGACTGCTCTCAGCGTGGCGTTCGGACTTACAGATACCCTGCACTAAGTAACCTGATTTTCAATTTTTTTACAAATATTCTTGATCGTTATACGAGATACTAAAATAAAATACGGAGTTTACACTCGGAGATGAACTTCCTTTTGAATCCAATTACAAGCGCGATAGATTTTGAAATTTTTTTTTTTTTAAGATTTTAATCTTTTTTTTTGAATATTCTTATATAAAGTACGAAACATTCTTCATAACAGACTGCTTTATTTTGCATAAACAATAACAAGGTTTTAAAATCAAGTAAAAAAACTCAAATCCAGAAATTTCGTAGTTGAAATGGATGCTAGACATTCTTACAATTTTTTTTAAATTGTGTACTATGTTTGGAATTTTTTAAATATGAATTTTGGGATCAGAAAACGCATTTTGGAATAAGCCTTTCAAGTTAGAAAATTCTCACTTTATAAAAAAGAGGAATTTTATATATTGGATATAATTTATGAGATCCGAAAAGCAGTCTCCTGCACAAATGCAATATGCCCGTTTTTTTAGCTATTTTCACTGGGTATGGGAAATAAATAGAAGAAGAAGCTACTGCAACAAGAATGACGGCACAACTGAATGCAAATATTATCGTATCTGTATGCGAGGAAGAGAACACACAAACACACACACACACACACACACACACACACACACACACACACACACAAACACACACACACACAAACACACACACACTTACACAACGACGGGCCTTACAGTCAGACCTTTTCAAAAGCGAAAAGGTGACAAACTGGCCGAAGCGATGCGGGGCTGGGGGGCTCTGATGTGATGGGCCTTACCTCTTGCATGCCCGACGCTGTCTATATACTCTCTCTCTCTCTCGATCCCTTCCCGGCGGGCCGTGGCCCAACTAAATGCATTTCGGTTTTTATTCATATTTTATTCAAATGTGGCAACCAAAATGGCACAAACACTGCGCAGTTATTTATGTTTTTTTTCTCCTTTCCTTCACTCAACCAGGGCTGCAAAATGGGGCTTGAAATTGAACCAAGTGGGCACAAAAGGTATTTGTTATTGCGGAATTCAAATAAAGCGAAAAACAATAGGTTGGGTGTTAGAGTTATGAACATGTTTTGTTAGCAAATAAACGTTTTCTGTTTGAGAATGTATTTGTATCTCTTAGATTGTAAATGGATATGTTTATAACTTTGTTAATTTAATATATTAGATATTTGTTTTTCAACAACTTTTTAGTTTAGTGGTAGAAAGCAAAACTGTTAATAACAACAAAAAATAATTTCTACTTGCTCAGCTTGCGTTTCTTATGTTAAATATGCATACGTATATCAAATAAATAAATCTTTTCTTTTTTAATACACACAGGTAAAAAAATCTTAAACTTTAAATTATAAACGTTACATCTGGGCTACACAAAATGTCAATCAATCAATCGTTTGTCCTATTTTGTTTATTTCACAGATAATATGTCAGCCATTATCATTAAATTCTGAATTTTAAGAACGAGAACACTAAAGAAAATTGCAACATTTGAACTAGCTCAAGGAGTTTCAATTGATTCAGTTTGAAGAGCATTGAGCCCACTCCCTGAATGCAACTCTGCATAGAGCTGCCAACTTGCCCTGGCCATCTCTCATTTTTATCATTTGAGCCAAAGAAATTGTAGAAGAAGCAAATACTTTAGTATTCTCATTGCTTCAATTTCTTGTACAGGGAGTGGAGTAAAAATAAAGCCACAGTCTGTGGCATCGGTTTTGCCATGAATTGCATTTTCGTAGCCGGTGCCTGCTACTTCCCGCTTTTCTTTCATCTTTTCACTATTCTTTTAGCTCACTGTTTTTTTTTTGTTGCCATAAACTTGTCATCATTTTAATATTGGCAGCTTATAAGCCACGTTAGACGTAGCCGAGACCAAAACGCGGGCAGATCAGCAAGGAGAATGGAGAATGTCGACCCAAAGCCAATGTCAAGCCAAGTCAAGACAAGCCAACTCAGCAACGGATTATCTGCGACAGCCCCATGAAAGGCGTTGACGTGCAAGTGGAACGCCCATAGAGAGGGGACGGGCGGGCTAGGATCGAGGACTATAGCTAGTTTGTGTGTAGCAAAAATTTACTGTAAAATACAATTTCCCGTTTTTATAGCTCATTTCCAACAACATTTGCTTAGCCAGCTCGTCGACGTTGACGTCGACGCCGACGTCGCCATCGCCGTCTATGAGAAAACAATTTTTATTGCATTTCGCTGGCAATGAGCAAAATGAGCTGTAAGCGGAGTAGGGCAGAGCGGGGTTGAATGGGTGAATAGTGAACGCTGAACGGTGGGCGGTGCAATGACTCGTTCGTTGGCTGGATGGATGGCCAGCTGGCAGGGGGATGGGTGGGTGGGTATAAGTAAATATTACTTCGTTTCTTATTTTTTTTAAACACTTGGCATTAAGTGCAGCAGCTGTGGGCAGGCGATGCGGATGAGATCTGGGCAGCAGCTGCCACAAGGCAGGCAGACATCGACATGGCGCGGGAATGGTTGGAGAAGGAGAGGGACGGGAAAGGCAACCAGTCAGGCAACGTTTCCTGCGTTAGTTGTGCGCTTCAAGATTCAATTATAATGCAATAAAGCGCGAATCAGAGTTACAATAAAAATAACAAGAGCGAGTACGGCAACACTCACACTCACACATATACACACACAAACCCACACACACTCACACACATTGATAAAGTCAGCAGACATGCTGAATATACAAGAAATCTGCAATGCATACACACAGCTGCAGCTCTCATATGCATGTTCTTCGGAAGCTGTTCCAGAAATTGATGAATTGACTAATTTGAGTTTTTGATTCACGCTTACTTTGAGTCTGCATACATATTTTAATTTCTTGGGAATATGTTTTGCATACACTATGTCAACGAACTTGGCATTTTAGAAAATAAATACTCTTAAATATGTATAATATATATTTGTTCAAAATAATGGTTTTCAAATTCGTTTTAATTATATTTTTCCAACCCTAAATACAAATTTTCCATATTTAAATTAATTTTGTTTTTGATAAACTTAAACCGTAGAATTAGTATGAAAAAACAAGTGAGGAGGCCTTAGTCGGGGCCGCCCGACTAGGAGATACCCTAAGCCCTGTCTGATCTGTCTTTATAAATACTTTAAACAGTTTGCATTTATACAAACATACAAAAATTCACACACATCCGAGATATGGTAAGAAAACCAAAGGTTAAAATCGATATTTATCAATATTATTAAAACAGTAATATATACGAACTGAATGAGATTAGCGTTCTGGATTTTGTAGTTCAAAATCGTTGAGTTCATACAGACGGGCAGACGAACATGCATAAACTCAGCTCGTCGTCCTGATCAAGAATAGATATATTTTATCGGAGATGCCTCCTTCTGCCTGTTAAAGACATTAACACAAAACCATTGCACCCTTTTTAACCGTTTTTAATGGGTTCAGGGTTTAAATAAAAATATAAATAAAAATTATTGAATCTTACATAAAATTTGTAATACACTTAGATGATGACTTTGTGGGGCTTATACAATTAGCGTTTTTCTGATGCCCTTTTAAGCTTTATAAAATGTGCTATACTACAAACAAACGAATCACTTCATTAAATTAATATTATTAATTAATTATCTTAAATGTAAATATGTATATACATATATATGTAAATGAGCTTCATTTAATTTAATCTGCCTTTCAACTTCAGAAATGAAATATATTACCATTTTCTTCCTCGTGTGTAGTATAAATTTATTTATTTTTAATTTTGTTTAATAAATGCAAAATAAATTTCCTCGAATTACGCTTATTAATAGCGACCCAAGCCATTATTTCGAAGAAAATTTGTTGAAATTTCAGTAAAATCAAATTAAAATTGATTTATTTTTAGGCAGCAGAAAATAACGATGAAAAGTAGCTTAAAAACGCGGCGAAATTGATTTCTGGATCGTGCCTGGGATAAGAGCATGTCAGGCAGATGCTACAGTTGGCCATTGCTTGGGGGATATAAGTGGATAGAAGGGTATAGCAGAAATGGGGATGGGGGAAACAGTCATTTCCCGCGCTGCTGCTGGTAAAATGCATTGGGCACAGCTAAGTGTTTAAGTGTTCTAATGTAACTTTGCCTCTCATGCTTCAACTCTTATTTGTTCATTCTTTCGTTTTTCACTCATTTTGCTTGCTTCACTTCACTTGATGCGGTACTGGGGGGGTTGGAAAAAGGGTGTGAGGGAGGCAGCTGCTTATAATATGATTATTTTCGTTGTTGCTTGTGCTTGTGCTTTTTTAATGGATATTATCGAGTTGTAAACACTCAGTTTCGTTGCGCTTCAAATAATCGCTCAACAATCAAAACAATTGACAAGGAAAAAAGAAAATTCGCCTAGCCCCAAAATGTATGCTACGAAAAAATGCTGTCAGCTGGCCTAAGGTCATTTTAATTATCTAGCGCGGAAGGAAAAAATGCAAAGCAGCTACACCAACAACAATAATAACAACAAACAGCCAAAAGAAATTCAATTAAAATGGAATCCCCGGAAATTCCTTGTAATCCCAAACTCCCAAAAAAAAAAAAAAAAAAATGAAAAATATAAAAGTATGTATAATGCGTATACATATTGTCGGAAGGCAAATTGTACAACTCACGAAGGTAGCACAAAACATGTGGCCAATAAATTCGTGAGCAGTAACACTCGCGGGAGGGGCGCGACGGGCTGGTGCTACAAAACTTAAGTATGTAAATTGCCGCACGTTCATTTTTTGATTTTGCCAGCACGAAATCAGTATAATCTGTTTTGTCAGTGCCCTGACCAACAACAGCAGTGAAAAAGTCAACGCAAACTTGCCAGCTGAAGTTGATTTAAAACGCACAGCCGGCGCCCCCGTTCCTCCCTCAGTCACCATCTCATCTGTTCGCCCGGTGCTTATCCGTGTCCGTGCTTTGGTCCGTATCCCTGCCCAGAAGCGCTGATTAACGCACTCGAGCGCAATCTGCCTCACTTCACTTTTATGTAAACACAAAACAGAATATAAAGGCATAAAGCAAAATAAAATAGAACGCCTGTCTGTCTGTCTGTCGGGCTATCTGTCCCGTGTTCCCCTCCTGTATCCGCCGTCTCTCTGTGTTTGGGTGCTGTCTCCTGCTGCATAGTCAGGCCTATCTAGATGGCAGCGCTGTGGAAATGTGGAAAAATGTTTGACTCTCTGTCTGCCTTTTCATATTAAAGGTAATTTTCATATTTTTGCAAACGGCTGCCTGGCCGTATTCGCCGTCTCTTTCGCTCTCGCCCTTACTCAGCTGGAGCATACGCCAAATTCAATCATTTAAATTCAAAAATACACATAAATATACTTATATGAAATGTACAAAAATAAAAAAAATGTTTATAAAAAGATACTTATATATTGTGTGGCAAACTCAACGGCCGACGATTTTATAAAGAAATTATTATGTACGAGCATTTGCTTAAGCAAAGAAGATTTTAATACCCTAAGGTGCAAGGCTTAAGAAAACAGCATGTACGCATACTTTTAATGTTGACTGTGACATAAAGTTGACTTAACATACAAGAATTTACTGTAAAATACACGTATTGGGTTTGATTGGGTTTTGGAATAGAATATTGGTTTGAAAAAAATTAAATTGAGTCGTTTAAGATTCTTGTTTTAAAGAGTCCATACCTATTATTATTATTATTATTATTATTATTATTATTATTATTATTATTATTATTATTCTTAGCTCTTACATACTTACTAAAAACCCAGATGAATTAATAAATTTATGTTTAAAAGTAACTCTTTTTTTATCCTTGAATTAGAATTACTTTTACTTTAACCTCAGATATTTTTTAAGCTTTTAGATATCACACAATTCAATTCCCATCTGATAGCTAAATCCATTACATTTTATTCAATTTGTATATAGATTGGATCACTTGAACTGTTCTTTAACCAAATCTAATCCCTTATCGTCGCACTTTCCTGAAATGTTAGGCAGCTCACTCTTGTACTTTTTGTTACAGTTACCAATCTCTTATTAAAGTTATGCGAGCCGCAGCCAGATGCGAGTGCATCAAAAGGGCAAAATCTGAGCAGCTTCGCTGCGGGTTGCAAAAAAAGAGGAAATTTTTGTAAGCTGAGGTGCCCAAGCAGCAAGCTGCGCTGCAAAAAATATTTATTACTCTGCCAGGCACTAAGGTGTATGTATGTGTGTGTGTGTGTGTGTGTGTGTGTGTGTGTGTGTGTGCTGGTTTGTGAGTTGGCGTGCCTGTGTCTAGTGGGAGATTGTTTGCCCTCAAGGTGAAAATATGCTAAGTAACAAATAAAAGCAAGATCTCTATCAGAGTCAGCCAGCCTCAAAGCTGACGCCGATGCCGACGTCGACGCTGGCTGCAAATGTTGCTTCTTTGGCTTTTTACATATTTTTTGCGGTTTTCCAGAAGTGCGGCAAAACTAGAGCACAGATGGGGAAGCGAGGAAAGCCAGGAGAGCGGACTCAGACAGTCGGACGGAGCTGGCAAAGAAAGCCAAAAGCAAAGCTTGTAAACAAATTAAGAGATTGCTTTTGGCCAAGCGGCCCTCAAAAGCGTCCAACGGAAGACTAAGCCAATGGGCGTAGCAGAGCGGGTGGACTGGGCAGAAGAGGGCGGGGCTGGATCGAATGGCCTCTGCGTACCAGCAATGGGCGTTTCTAATCAAATCAGTTGCTGCATGCAATAAATTCCAAACTGGAAAAAACAAAAACCAAAGCCAAACAGAAAACAGAAAACACTTTGCGGTTGCTGCTGTTGTTGCTGCCGCAAGTTGAAGCGTCAAACAACAAAATTGATTGGGCGACTTTTTTATTTTAGTGCGTGTAAAATTTTTGTTTACAAATTGTTCAACTTTCATAAAATGCCCACCAGGGGAAAAATGGGGCTCTTGCCATGGGAGTGGGTGAAGGGGGGTGGGGCTCTACTGTGAATGGCGTGACTGCGTTACTTGAACGCAAGTTTTAAGCCTATCATGTAAATATGATTATTTTAAATCATGAAACTCTCAAGCGCTTTGTAAATAATTCAAGCAGCCCGCCAGCCCCTCAAGTTTGTTTTAAAACTAAAACTACGAAAAAAGCATTTAGTTCAGCTATAGATAAATATATGTATGTGTATTGTAGTGCAAGGACTCAAGCTGTAAGTTGTGAAGAATAGTTCATTTTAGTGGTAAACTGCACTACACTTGAAAAAAATATTTTAAATTCAAAACAATTGATTAAAGAAACTTATTAAATAAGCTTTTTTATTTTGTAAGTTATTTTATTTTGACGAAGTTTGAGTCGCTGTATTGTGTTTGCTTTAGCCAAGGGGTAAGCCAGACTTATAACGACTGCTGTGACCGTGGCTAGGTGTAGGGCCCGATGAAGCGTGCTGTTTTGTACGTATTATTATGCACCAGTGTGATTTGGCGTAGCGCTTATTTTGTATGATCCCCCAGGTCGGATAGATTTACCTGCTATTTCCCAAAAATTGCAATCCATATCTCCTTAAATGAGCGACGAACTTTAGGTACTATTTTTATTGAGCAACAGTAGAATTTTCGCAGCTTTGCTCTGCATGTTTCGACCGTCGTGGATATGTGGTCTGGCAAAGTCAGTCTTTGATCGAGTGTTAAACCAAGGTATTTTACCTTATAATGCTGTACTAGGGGGCTACTGTTAAAGAACACAGCTTAATATTATGACTTATTCCGTATTTAGTCCGTTGTATATAATATAAGCGCCACTTGGGATTATAGAAACGTTGAAACTACGTTTTTTTTTTTAATTGTGTATTTTATTGCTTTGCAAGGCCTCAATTGCCTTATTTTTTTTTTTTTTTTATTTTATAAAGAAAGTCGACAAAACGAGTGTCAACAAAAGTACAAACATACATAAAATTATAAAATGCTAAAAGCCTAACAGGATTATAAACGTTGGATAATAACATCACCAACACGATGGGGGAATTTTATTTGCCTGTCCGGCCAGCTATGCCCCTGGTCACAGCTATATGTTGTTAGTGATGTTATTAAATCCTACATCTAGATAGGAAGGCGTTAGTAGTAAAACTATATTTATAAATTTAAATATACTTTTGAATATAAACAAAATTTTTGGGAAAAGTGAAAGAACAGTCTTAATAATAACAAAAATTAGTATTTGATAGATAAGAGTAAAGAAAGAGACAGAGATGGAAAATCACTGGCCCGATGGGGGAGATTTTTAGCCCGTCCGGCAAGCTATGCCCCTGCTCATAGCTGAGGGCGGACAGTGATTTCCCGGAGATATCCTGAAAACAATGATTTTATTAGGGGGAGAGAGAGTTCTGAGGAGAACACGTGATACATTCTATTATATTGTAGGCATAAGACACGAAATGAATTGTGCAAAGCATAGTCGGTTGTGCATGTAGGCAAGAGTAACGGGTAATAGTTTCTAGTAGGTCTAAAGAAAGGGCACAGAGAAGTTTATTCGACCTAAAAGAAACGAGGAATCAATATCGCCATTAATCAACTTATGTAGAAAGACAACCCCAAGGATTGTCCTACGGTTGGTTAGCGACGGAAGATTAATAAGTAAGAGTCTGCTGGAGTACGATGGGAGACGAAGATTGGGATCCCAGTTTAAGCCACGTAGGGCAAAAAGCAAAAATTGCTTCTGAATGGACTCAATTCTATCTTGGTGGATTTTATATTGCGGACACCAGACACATGAGCAGTATTCCAGGATTGGGCGTACAAGTGAAATATACAAAAGTTTTGTAGTGAAGGGATCTTTGAATTCCTTCGACCAACGTTTGATAAACCCAAGTACACCCTTAGCCTCGTTTATGATGGTGGAAATGTGCATGTTGAAGTTCAGCTTTGAGTCAAAGAGAACTCCAAGGTCCCTTACTGTAACTATACGTTGCAATGGGAAATTGTCAATTGTATAGCTAACAGAATGTGGCCTATAACGACTGAAAAAGTCATAAACATACACTTTGAACAGTTTAAGTGCAGCTGATTGGTCGAACACCAAAGTTGCATAGAGAAGCAGGGAATTGCTGTAGGAATATATAAGTTTCACATCATCTGCATACATAAGTATGCTAGCATGTGATATTATAGAGGGCAGGTCATTAATAAAAAGAGTAAAGAGTAGAGGTCCTAGGTGACTACCCTGGGGTACACCAGAAGTGACATAAACCTGCTTAGAGGTATTTGATCTAAGTAGAACTCTTTGAGTTCTACCCTTCAAATACGAAGAGATCCAACGCACTAGAGAGGGGGGAAACCAGTACGATCTAGTTTATGCAATAAAAGATCATGGTGTACAGAGTCAAATGCTTTACTGAAGTCAGTGTAAATGACATCAGTTTGATTTTTCTTTTGAAAAGCATCATGTACCAGCGAGGTAAATTCAAGCAAGTTGGTCGAAGTTGACCGACTCTTAACAAAACCATGCTGCGAAGGGGAAATGATTGATTTGCAGAGATGCTGCAAGGTCGAAGTAATTATTTTTTCAAATAATTTAGGGATTGCAGACAGTTTAGCAATGCCCCTATAATTTGATATATCAGACCTCCCACCTTTTTTGTGGAGAGGAATGATAAAAGATTCTTTCCAAAGGGACGGAAAAACAGCAGATTCAAGGGATAGATTAAAAAGCTTCAGCAATGGGCTAAGAAGGGAAGCACTACACTCTTTGATCAGACAACTAGGGATGTTGTCCGGCCCAGGAGAGTAGGAATTTTTTAGAGAATTAATAGCAGCAAGAAGAGAGGTATGAGAAATGATAGGCGCAAAGATAGAATTAGAAGAAACAATGTTATAAGGAACAATATGTGTCGTTAATAATTAGTAAAGCGCCAGGTTTTTAGTGGCTTAGTTGCACAGCTGAAACTAAGTCGATTCAAATCTAGCAACTTTCGAGAACAGTTTTTCCTCAAAATTGTGGTTTGTCAAATATATTTTAGGAAAACAGATTTCCCGAATAGACATTTGTGCAATAAAGAATAAATATATTTGGCTGGAGAATGTCGTACATTCGCTATCGTCACTTTAATGGGCGGACGATTGCATACACCGAGGATGACATTGAGGTGAAGAAGCTCTTTCTGTACCGTGTGCCCCTTAAGATAAAGTTGAAAACGGTGCGAGAATATTTTGCCACCTTTGGCAAAGTGCTGAATGTGGAGTTGGTGGAGAAGCGACGCAAGAAAAGGTTCAAATTTGGTAGCGTTCTGTTTAACAGCTGTCACGATGCGGCCACTGTGCTGGCCAAGGATTTGCATTTGATAGGCACACGTCTGGTCAAGGTGGAGCCCTACCATAGCTGGGGTCAGCCGGCTGTTGTGGGCTTTGAGCCCGTCCTCCAAACGTCGCCCGTAATGCGGCTAAGCGACGATTGCCTCGATGGGGTGTACCGTTATCTAAACCTAACCGATCAATTAAATCTCGCACGGGTTTTGAAGCGCTGCCCGCCGCTGTACAGCCGCATTAACCTGGCCATCTTCAAGGATGTCAGCCTTTGGGATATACGCGACTTTTTCCATCTATTTGGCTACCATCTTCGGGAAATTGTGGGCCAAATACCGCGAAATCGACACCAGCGCATAATTGAATTTATTGGCGCCCATTGCCGTCGCCTGAAGACGATGCGCATCACCTACAGCCACCTGTCGGTGTCCAACATGCATAAGCTGTTCGCCCATCTGTGCCAGCTGGAGGAACTGGAGCTGTCCAATTGTTATCTCACCGATGATTGCCTGCCGGTGCTGAGTCGCCTATCCAAGTTAAAAAAACTGAATCTCTGCTATAACGATATGCTGACGGGGTTTTTTTTGGACAAGTTACCGAATGGGATCGTATCGCTGAATCTCTTGTATTGCTACGATGTCAACTATACTGCATTGCCGGCCATATGCAGCGCCCTGCCGCATCTGAAGGATCTGTCGGTGAACGCAGCACAAACAAATTACTCGATCGTGTTTCGGGAATTGGTCGAGGGACATTGCTGCGACCAGTTGGAGGCAATTGCTTTAAAGACGAATCCCTGCCTGGACAGCTTCTCCCATTTGGACTACCTGGCCAGGCTGCCGGGCCTCACGAAACTGGCCATGTACGACAGTCCGCCCAGCCTGAGCCTGCTCCAGTGGCTCGTGGAGTACAAGGCCAACAAGTTGACACACCTCGAAAGCAACTCAAACATTCCCCTTAATGCCGAGCAAATGGAGGTGATCTCTCGGCTAAGCGCATTGCAGATTCTGTCCGTGTCCTACAACAATGAGATCGACGATGCCGTCATGGAGCAGCTGTGCCGGCTGCAGCACTTGGAGCAGATCAATCTGCAGTGCTGTCGAAAGGTCACAGAGCACGCGGTACTGCGCCTGTTGCTAAACTGCCCCAAGCTGCATCTGATGCAGCTGCAGCGTTGCAGCCTGCTCTCCCCGCAGCTCGTACATCGCATCATTCGCGAGTTGCGCAAACAGGTTTGCAACAACTTAAATCGGCGACAGATGCCGGTTAAGCTGCATTTTTATGGTGCCAAATTCGATAAGTCCTTGATAGAGCATCCTGACATAGATGCCAAGGATGTGGTTCACGTCGAATTGACCCACTGTACCGTTTGGTCAGCATATATATTTTGACATGGCGATGCCTCAGTTTCTTTTTCACTTCTTTCTCATTTTAAGAGAAAACTGAAAATAATTTAAATTTATGTAAACTAATCTAAAACTAAAATGAACGCATAAATCGCAAATAGGTCTCTAGTTTTTACTTCGTTTGGATAACTTTCTTGTATTCAAATCCTAAGCACATTCTCTGATTAAAAACGAATCAAAAAGTGCGCACGGTAAATAGAAGCCGCGAGCTAAACAAAGTGACCAAAGGTATGCATATATTAAGGATAAACATAACTTTCACGGAAATTATAATTAAACGATGCCCCCGAATGAGGAGTCGACTCGCGACGAGGCACGTTGAGTCGAGTCGAGTGGAGAGTTCAAAAGTTGGCAAAGCGCCGCACGCGGAATAGTTTTCTAATTAACTGTGAACTATGCGCAGCGCAGAAAAGACGCACAGCAAAAGATATAAAGAGAGAAAGAGACGAAGAGAAATATACGAGCGAGGGGGAGTTGGGTGGGTCACAGTGAAGTGGGTGTCCAGCTTCAAATAGATGCTAGTTCGGTGAGATAAACCGTGAAATCTCATGAATTAACTGTGCCAACTTTTGGCTCCTGGCTGGCACACGAAACTATTTGAAAAGAAAGACAATTGCAACAGTCGAAAGTGGTTGAGAGAGGGAGGTGGAAGAGGAGCGGTTAGGAGGCAACGGCGACAGTTTCTTCACAAATGATTTAGTTGCGGCGGAAAGCGAAACGTCGCCAACAAACAAGTCGAGTGCGGGCTAGCCGCCATTGTACCGGAAATGCCGCACAAATGAGAACTGGAAGTGGAAGGAAGTTGACAGGCGTGGGGCAACTGGGCAACTGTGCAACTGTGCGACGACTGGTTGACTGGGTAAGTGCCAAGGGGAGGGAATGTGATTCTGGCCCTGCGGGACAAAACGGTAACATGCGAGGCGTCAACAATGTCACATGACAGGTCGACGCAACAGCAGACAGTTCGTCGTCGTAGCGCATTCGGCACCGGCTCGCACTTAGTCTCTGACTCTGACTCCGACTACCACTACGGATCCGACGTCAACTCCGGCTCTGTCTCTGGCAGCTCTGTCGGGTCGCTCCTCTAATTAGCTGCAGTAATGGCATGTCAACAGGACCGAGCGTGGCATCAACTTGCAAGCTGTTTCCCCCAAGACGGCGACAGCAGCTGCTCCTTCTCCTTCTGCTCCTGCTTCTGATTCTGCTGCTGGTAACTGGAGACAGGCGCCAGTTTTCCCATGGCACCAGCCAGACTGTGATAGGCGCCTCTTAACCCAATTTCACTGAGCAAAACGTTTCAGGAAATTAAACACAAACTATAAACAGTGGCGAAAGCATTCTTAACAAAATATGTATTAAGTTCCAAGAATCCAAGTTCCAAGCACTTTGCTTCTCAAGCAAACAACTAAAAAAAAAAAGTAAACAAAAAATCGGTGCTATAAGATAAAAAAATTCTTCAAAGTACTGGAAAATTTTATGAGGGAGGGGATTTTAAATTCTCTGCTCTTTACTCGCATATGATTTGTAACGCCTGATTAAAAAATAATAAAATTTCAATTCTCTACTTCTATTTATTTATATATATATATCAATTTTTTAGTTTCTTAAGTAAATTATAATAAGCTTGCTTTTTATTTAATTGTATTATACCAGCTACCCGCGAAAGCTAAATGTTTAGTAGTTGGAAGGAAGTAAGCTGAAAGGAACTTCTGTATTTTTATTATATTTATTTATCTATTTAAAAAAAAATGTTATAAAATTTTGAGAAAAAATCAATTTCTTAAAAACTGATCATAAGTGTATATTTTCAGTAAGAGTATTATTTCAGTTTGAGAGCTTGAGATAAATGAATAATCAATCAATAATCAATACTTTATTTATGTTAATATTATATAAACAGCTACTGGCACGTAAGCCAAAATATTTAGCAATGTAAATTTTCAATATTCATTTCATGTTTTTGTCATTATGACGAAGTCTGTAGAATTTTAGTAAACCCATTGTGATGTTCAATTTTGTCCGTGTTCACTTGCATTTTGCGGTTAGCTTTTTTGCCATCGACCTACTGAGATTTTCGCGCTATTCAAAGAACATTCAAATTTGGCAGCGTTTTTTCTCATTTGACATAAATAATTGGCGCATAATGAGCATAACTTGAAGCGAATTACGGCGCGTGTGCTTCGAACGCTAAGCAGCTGGGCGGCTGAGCGCAGTCATGCCACGCCCACTGGCGCCTTAGGGCATTCGGCAAAGGAGGTGAAGCGAGAAGGAGCTTAAAAATATGTCCAGGCTGTAGCTGCTGCTATGGGTGTGGGTGGGTGAGGGTGAGGGTGTGGGTGTGGGACTGTGGGGTTTAGGGCCAAGGCGAAAGCAGCGCCAGCTTTAGTTATCAGCTTTCTTTTCTCTTATGGGTCTCTGTGTGTGTGTTTGTGTGTGTGTGTGTGTGTTGTTGTTGTTGTTTTTGTCGTCCTGGTGTTGGTCCTGTTGCTGGCACAGTTTTTGTGCTATTTTTGCTGCGCTCTGCTTCTTGTTAAGCTTTGCCAACGTTTTTCTTTAATTATTCAAAAGATAATTACACTAAAAATTTTTTGTCATTTGCAAAACGGCGTCTCGCCGTCCCCAAGTAACCTAACTTACAGCACAAAATCTATAGACATTTTTTTGCTCTCGCTCCTTTTTAAATTTCTTTCATTTTATATTTTTATTTTAAATTTTTTTTGGCCAAAGTTTGCTGCGAGAAGAAACTTGCATCAGAGCGCTAAAAATGCTATTTTTATTTTGCCTTTCATAATTGCCAGCCAAGCAAATGCAGAGAAAGAGTCAGAGAGAGAGAGAGAGAGAGAGAGAGAGGAGAGAATGCGAGAGTGAGAAAGAAAGAGAATGCCGTTGCCAACGCCGGATGCCAGCGGAAAGTTTAAGGAAACGCAGCCCAGATACGAAAACAAGCGGTTTGGCACATAAGATACAGATACCCAGCGAGACGACGTCACATATGCTTTAACAAAACATTTCTGGAGAGGGGTGCGGGTCGCGGGGTGCATGGAACCGAGGCGAGAAAGTGGATCGTACCGTGTGAGGAGATGCAAATGGGAGCGGGATGCTGCCAGTTTTATGGCTTTAAAGAGACTTGAGTTGCAATATTGTTAATTAAATTCATTTGAAATACGCCTGAAATGTGCCTGCAAATAATAGAAATGGGAATTTCTTTCAACTATGTATACACAATATATATAAACTAATATTTAGCTAAAAAGGATATACAAAAAAAGCTTTAAATAAAACGGGGGAATTGAAAGAAAACTAGTTGCTTAAATAAATATTAAAATGCACAGCGAAATTCTTATTAATGTTGTATGTATTTATATAATACAAAATAATACAAAAAAAGTCTTGAAACATAATTCGAAAGGCAAAATTTTAACGAAATTATTATAAATTAATTTCAAATAAACATATGGTAAATATTTTTGAATATGAGTTTAAATCACTTTTAATTGGAGTTGTAATTTTCTAAAATAATTCCTTGCTTAAATTAAATGTAAATACAAAAATATACTACAAGTGTAACTCTAACTTTTTTTAGTTATCTAAGGATAAAACAAGAATAAAAAGGTTTATTGGCTTATTTTCTCACACATGGCAAATGTATATATTAAAGTTTTTTGTTGTTATAATAGACTTAAATTTTTTTTTTAATAGTCAGCGATATTGTTCCTATGGGGTATTTTAACATGGGGTTGGCTGCAGTTAAACCAGACGCAAATGCAAAAAAAAAATGTTCGATAATTATCGAGACATATTTAATAATAACAAATAATAATAAAAGCTTCACAGACAGTTGGCCACATGTGCTTAACACACAAACACATGTTTATTAATACATAAGTGTGCTTAAATAAGTATGTGTTAGTATATGTGTGAAGCGGTCATAATTGGCAGAAATTAACGTGACCGTACAATCAATATTTATCGTCTATATAAAGTCCACGCATGTATTCATATATTCATACTTTATATAAGTATTTATATATATTAAAATATTTATGTATGTATGTTTATGTGTGTATATATTTGTTTGTATATTTACTCATAGTTGGTTGCCTGTAATTTGCCTTCACCGCGTTTTGCGTTTAATTTAAATGCAAGTTGAAAACTGAATTTTTTATACCCTGCATCCATTAAATAAAATGCCTATAAAAAGGGTTTAATCGGTCAAGTAGCTTTGTTTGTTCTTCAATCTGATTGTCTCTCCTTCTATATATTCCCTTCGAACTCTGAACCACAATAAAGTCTCCTGTATCTGAAATCTCCAATATATTTTATTATATCAAAATATAACTAAACTTTTAATAAATTAAATTAAATTTTATGCACTTATGTAAATTTTTATCAGTAGTTATCATTGGGTAGATCTTGTTACAGGGTATCTGTCTGTCTGGCACTTTTGTCTCTGACGTACTTCTTTGTTTGTTGCTTTTGTTGCTGTTGTGTGTGTTGATTTTGTCCATCAACAAACAAAAATGGCACGCAAATTATGAACCGCAAATGTGCGTGCGAGCCTGGCCAAAATGGGCGATGGCTGCGACGCGTCTGCCGCGTGGGCGTGGCAGTTTATGTGGCATATCGAGAATATATTGTATTTACCTCTGAGCTGGCCCAAAGCGCGATTCGCAATTCGCACAACGGCCACACATCTATTTTTAATGGACATATTTTTATATATGCAAGCATTTTATTAAATTTGTTTCTTTTTTCATTACTGAACCTGGATATATATCGATCTATAAAAACCTTACGTGTAGCTCAATAAATATATTTCAAATATTTTAAAGCAGATTTAAGATTATTTTACTTATTTTCAATAAGATATTGCTTCTAAAATATATAATCGCATGATAACATAAAAATTATAAAAATATGTTTCTTGAGTCAAACATATTTTTTACTACCGTTTTTTCAATGTTTTCCTTTGTACAACAAATTCTTAACTCAAATACTGCATCAGCTTTTTAACACAATCTTTATCAATTTATCAACAGTTGAAAAGTGGCAAGTGCCGCTTACACACACACAGACACATACACATGCCGAAGATGCAACACGTGGCCCTTGCGTGCCGATTTGCAGTTGCCAAGTGGTAAGTGGCAAGTTTACATTAATTACAATAAATTCTTGCCACAATTTATGTAATATCAGAATGGCTCATACAAGTTACACTGTGCCGCATAATGCAGCCAACTTCTGGTAAGCCTATAGTTTTTTCATGCCACGGAAAGTGTTAATAAATATTGTTACACCTTTGGTGTAAATCAGCAAGAACGCTTAAGAATTCTATTGTTAATAAACTTTTAGATATTATAAATAATAAAAACACTTATATATGTATATATACATATGTTTGTATTTAACGCAAAAGATTCTTGGATTTATTTACAATATTTGTGCCATTTAATAATTTTGATGCGAAACTTTTAACGAAGCTAACGTTTTGTTAAGAAAAATGGCAAGAAGGCAAAATTTTCTTAGACGTGTTTTCACAACTGAAATGAAATATAGAAATTAATGCAAAATTATTGAGAATGACTACTTTAAGAAAAAGCTCAAATAAATAATTCTGTGTACAAATTCAGAAGTTCGCAAGAATATGTAGAAAACTTTTAATGAATTCCATTTTGCGTTGCCGAAATGTTATACTGATCTTTAAAGGTGACTCTAGCTTAAAAACTATGGGATATATAAAAATTTTCGATTTTTTAGGGCGGAGCGCTGGGGGCGTTACAATAGGCGTGGCCGGGATATTCAAATTCGCTATCTGTACACCAAGTTAGGTGACTTTAGCCTTAAAATTGTGGTCTTTATCAATTTGCGATTTTAGGTGTTATCGGTTTGCCACGTCCCTAGTGGGGGTGGGCACAAATGAGTACATATAAAAAATTTCAAGTCTCTAGCTTTAATAGTGGCGAATAAATTGTGTACAGACGAACAGACAGACATCAAGACGTACATGGTACTTTTTTCACTTCGTGAGCGACTATTAAAATTAAAAAAACAATTACAAATTTTAAAATAATTTCCATAATTTATGTTAAAGCTATGGTTTAGAGTAGTTGTTGAGAAAAATAAGCAAAACTCATTTGAATAATGAAATATTTTATTTTGAAAATAAGAAAAAAAGCTGTTGTATTGAAATTGTTACTAAGCTCGGTACGTTATGAGCACAAAACGGTTGAAAACTGCAATTGAAACTGCACACACAGACACACACACACACACACACACACACACAAGTTACCAGATCAATGCGAAATATCCGCTAGCCACTCTCGTGCAAAAGAGTTTCCTGTTTATGAATGATGTGCAAATTAAATTTTGAGTATGGCCTGAAGTAATACGCTGGACGGTTACGGGGCGTTCGACATCATAAAAAGGTTGGTTTGTGGGGCGTTGTCAGACAGGGCATTGATGGATGCGATGCGCACGTGTCGCCGACCGCAATGCAAAATATTTTTTACACCTCACAATTATGGGTCGTGTCGGGGTTCAGTTGGGTGTGTGGGCAAACAAATAAACAAACCATACTAACGGAACATTGTGGCTGCCACACACACACACATGCACATACACACAAATGAGAAATTTATAAACAAACGTAAAAACAGCAGCGTCAGTGGCGCCACCTAGCGAACAGAGTGGTGTGTGGTTATTCGGTTTGCTTTTTATGAAATAAATACGGCGGAATACAACTTAAACCAGAAATAAAACTCAAAACTGCAACTAATTTGCAAGGACAAAAGTGGGCGGTAATAACTGTGGCTCTGCCTGTGGCTGTGGCTTTTGGGAGTGGCCACCAACAACAACAACAGTCACAGTTATAGTTGGCTGTGGCTATTGCTGTTAGTTCTGCCACTTGCTCATGAGTATACCCTGGAAAAAAACAGATGTGCCTCAGAATAAGTGGGTCTCTGAATTCCGGCATAAGTGGAACCAAATTACTTACGTTCCAGGTCTTGAAATATTATGTTTTATTCATTTGCTAAAGTAACCAAGAGCCTTACATATGATTTCCAAAAAATTCTTGTGCAAAAACTTATTGTGGCAAGTTAAGAACCTTGCGAACCACTCTTGATTTTAATGTAGGCTACTACAATTCATGTAGTCTACGTTGAGTTTAGCATCCGTTTAGAATTTTGAACACCTCGAGAATGTCTGTTTGGTTGGTCGCAAGTGTCTGAATTGTTTCAATAAGCACACTCTAGTTAACACTCTATATCTCTATACTATAAGCATTTTGGAACGGGAACATGGCTAAGCCCAAGGCACAGAACATTCATCGCATTCATGCAGAGCATCGCATATCTCTTTTCGAATGCAATACATCGAAAGTTCTGTTGCTAGCCCCAGATCGCGGATACTATAAAAATAAAATAATAGAATAGGTTCCATTCTTGAGGATCGCAAATATCGCATATGACATCCATATTATTCCTTATGTTTTTTATGTGAAACTTACAGAGTTTCGTCATTTTAATGTATTCCAAATCTTTTGCTGAATCGATTTTTTTTGGTTTTATCTAAATGCACAATACATTTTATGCATAATTTTTTATTTCAGTGGCTTCTAACCAAGCATGGCTGTTCTGTTTTTAAATCCAAAGCTGGGTGCTAGGCTTGAGAAAGAAATTTAATTTTGTTTTATATATGTTTTACATTAATTAAGAGTTCGAAAAATTAGGACATCAATGGGACCAATTAATTTATATATAAATTCTATAAATGGTTGTTTATTGTCAAAAATAAATGTAGATTAGCTCTGAAATTGCACAATTTTGTAGGATTTCTTTGATGTTTTCAAAGATTTTATGTCATTTATAAGTTATTATTTTTATTAGTTTATTTTAAATAAGCGAAATTGTTTGAGCAAAAAATTTGTCCTGGTGTTGACTTAACGTATTAGCCGGGCTTTAATTGTAGCTATTGCTTCAATTTGATTTCAGTTAGAGCAAAGATTGATATGCGAAAGCCTAACCTAGGGCATAATTGGCTTCGACTACGCCACTTGCCAAATTACACTTTGTCCCTAGTTATTACTGTTGTTGTTGTTTTTGTTGTTGTTGTCGTGGTCCTTGTTTCTGTTGTTGTTGTCGACTCTTTGGGTTTTCCATGCGTAAGTTTTGTTTGTATAAGCCACGCTTAAGCATGTGTGGCAGCCCACTGTGTGTGTGTGGGTGTGTGCGTGTATATTAGTTGCTTGGTCGGTTCGTTGGTGCGTTTGTTTGTGGCTCGCTTAATCCTTTCATTTTCATAACTCGTCATAGAATGTAAACAAGATTAAGTTAGTTTTCTGTGCTGCTCAACTGGCTTTGGTCGCCCAGAGTTGGCAACTGGTGTTGCAGCTGCAGCTGCAGCTGTAAATGTTGCTGTTGCTGTTGCTGAAGCTCTCGCCAGGACATTGGGACATGCAATATGCTTGTGCTTCGGCTTGGGCTATATTTGTGGTTGTGGCTGTCCTTTGCCCACAACAAGTCCACCAAGTGACTGTTGCAATTGCCTTTTGTTGTTGTCCCTGCTGTTGCTCTTGCCTTTATACTAAGCTCGGCAAAAAGTTTTCGTATTAAAAAGTTGGACGTAAGGATTTCACAAAAGCTTCCGCCGCATTATATTGAGAGCTGATTTTGAGGGTGCCTTAGAACAGCCCCAGCACCCCCCGCTTATTCTTATTTGATTGCCAAGTGACATTGCAGTTGTTGTTGCTGTTGCTCTTGCTTGTTAGTTTATTTGTTTGTTGGTTGTTGGCAGCACTAATAGTAATTAAAGTTATGAAATGTATATGCAGATTGTTGAGCAAAGCGCTCAATCAATAAACTGAGTGCCACTGCAAATTGTTTTAAAACCTATATTTCAAACAAAAAAAAAAAAACAATAATAATAAAATAAATAAACCAAAAAAATCTCTGAAGGCTATAAATTTAGTTGTTAATCCAAAATGATGAAGTAGCTCTCCATTAATGCCGAGTATTTGTGCCTTTTATTAGTTATGTTTATTTTCGTTTATTCAGCAATTTTCAGCCAAACATATTTCAATTGTGCCCCATACTAATTTTGTTTACTGATATGGAGAATTTTTCGATACCATAATGCGTAACAATAATAATAATTAACAATAATAATTTAAATAAATAAATAAAGATTATATTAGTTACAGTTTCTGTTTTAATATATATATTTTACTAAATTTACCTTTTTTTTATGATATTGATTTTGATTTTACTTCTAGTGATAGACCAGTTTTTGATATTGCCAAGTTAATGGAACTATTGATTTTTTTAACTGATGCATTTTCTGATAAGCCGGCTTATTATAAGTATTTAATTTTTTATATCATTTATAAATATGTAATAGTACCGAATAAAGTAAGCTTAAATAATCCTTAATTAATTATATATTAAAAAAGAAAATTTGTTTGCGAGTTTAGATATGCTTTTATCATTTGGGTCAAATTCAAAGTATAATTCAATCAGTACATTAATTATATGTCAAACTTTGCTCAAATTTGATATATGTCCCCAATGGCTGGAAATAGAAATATTTATTTTTTAAGTGGTGTCATTTACTGACTCGGTTCTAGAGAATTAAATTAGACTACCCTTTCCTTTCTGCTCCGGCACAAAATATTCTTTCAAGGCAGTCAAATTCATAATATTCTGTTGACAGCACTAAATAATTACTAAAAGAGAATTTACTAACATGTAAGCAAAATATTTATGAATGTGTAATTAAAGTTATTGAAAATGTATGTGTGTGTGTGTAATTTGCACTTGATTGAATTTTCATGCTGGAGCTGTCAAACTAAGCTGATGTTCAATAAACTAAGCCCAGTGCAAGGACTTCATGTCGCAGACTACAAGATGCAGGATGCAGGGCATAATTCACAGGCGTCATATTTGTTAAGTGTGCGGCTTTCGGGCATACAATATTAAATGCAATGCCTATGCCTTGAAGGCTGAAAACGTCAGCTCCCTTCCCTTCCCCTCGTTTCTTAGCGTCCGTCAGACCGCAACACGGAAACCTCAAGCCGCACGGACCGCACAAAATAATCAAGTTTTGTTTTGCTGCTCGATTTGGATGTGCCGCATGTGCCATGCCCACAAACAGCAATTTGTGCGCCTACTTGATTGCGTCGGTTGAAGGGGGCGTGGCTGGCCAACGCCTTAACATACCATTGCGTACTCGGCATATGTGAATTTCCTGTAATAGATCTTGTGGCAAACATAAACTGCATGTTAAATGCCTTTGCCTGCGGCACACACACATCATGTGTGTGTGTGTGTGTGTGTGTGTGTGTAAGCGATGTGCGTGCGTCATGCTCAAATGATAAATTGTTACAGGCACGACCTGGCGGACTAGCAACATTGTTGAAGTATGCAGAAGAGTAGCAGCAGAAATATTGAAGTGGGTGTGTGAAGGGGTGGAGAAGGAGGTGGGTGGGAGGGTGCGAGCTGTGCATTACCATGTTGCCAGCTGAAGATGGAGCAGCAGTTCTGATAGCCAGAGATAACGTACAATGCATAATAGTTGATGCCACACAATTTACACATATTAAGTAATACTACCGGTAAATGTAAAGACGATTGCATTTCTCTCCGTCTCTCCCTCTCTCTCTGTGTGATAAGTGCGCAGCGGTCAACGCTAGCACTAAATAGACAAATTGCAACAACATATCCTTTGGTTAGACTAAGGATTCAATGGCCTCGTTTGCATAAGCGATTATTACATATTCGCATAAACGCAACTAAATGAAGTCATGTGAACCAGTTTTGCGTTTCCCAATGATATCTTATGATACTGCACACTTGAATATCTGTATATTCATATGGCTACTAAGTTTGCATAATTATGAATGTTAATAAATGGAGGCGGCTTTATACTGTTGTGAGCACAGGTGTATTACAAAGTAATTGCATTTTGCGTTCAATTTCAAAGCTATTTTAATTATTCTCGTTATTATTATCATAGTGCACTTCGTGGCCCATTGAAATGCAATTGCTAAAATTATAGGTTTCTTAGTGACTAGATTTAATAATTAAGGAAGACAAAACCATGCAACAATATAAAAATACATTGAAAATTTTAAGATTAACTTATATGAAAATATTAATATCGGTATCTATTATTGAAAACAAACTTTAATGAAATCGTTTCTTACACCTGGTTAAGATATAGTTGTATGTTTTAAGAATTCTAAAAAAACATATAAAGTACATTGTACTGTGGCCATTTAATAGGAATTGCTTCATGCGATTAAAACTTCTGTTGTTTCATTTTGACGCTTCCAACATGTGTTTTCGTGATAATTATAATTTATTTCTTAGAATCATGAGGCTTTATTCGTTTAAATAAAATGCCTGGGATGGTATTAGTCGAGTTCAGTCGACGATGATGTTGAAAGCTTTCAGTTTTCAACTGTACAATCATCTCGAGTGTCCTGTTTTTCAAGTAGCAAGTAAATCGCTTTAAGTGCTTTGACGCTCTTATTTTGCCAATAAATTGAAATTTGCGTTCATTGTGGGTCAACCGGAAATGTATTTTGATTTAAAATGCGTAAAGCGTTCGCATTGCGTATACGTAATGTGAGCCCAGTTGCATATACATAAGTGGGAGGAGTGTGAGGCGCGGGGACGCGGGGGATGGACAGAAAGACTGTGTGTAGTTGGTTTTCTGCCAGTCTTTGCCTTGGCGCTGCATGTCAAGTGGAAAATTAAGATTGATTACGCCAGATAAGCCGTTGAATTTACAACGAATTTAATTGATTGCATGTGCACTCAACTGTGTGTGTGTGTGTGCATGTGTGTGTGTGTGTGTGTGAGTGTGTGAGTGTGTGTGTTAGTCTCTGTATTTAGTATTTGTGTTACATGTCAACCTTCAAGTGGCCGCCTGTCAATTGCTTAGCGCCATCGTCGAAATGCGCAACTTACAATTTAATTGCATGGCCAGTTAAAAGCTTCTCTTTCTCTTTTTCTTTTCTCGCTTCTTCTTCTTTTTGTCCGAGCTGTGGAGTTGGTGCCAAGCACCGCGCACCTGGCAACTACTCGTTAAGGTGTCGACAGCGGGCTCGTTGCAAAAGGAAAGTTGCGGTAATAAGGCAAAGATGATGGCAGTCGCATCCGCAGCAATAACAGCAGAAGAAACAACAGCGGCAACATCAGCAGCAAAGCGCAGCAGCAAAATTTGTAGCGGTTTTGTTACCCTATAAATAGTTATAGCGCATACGGCAGGAGTTTAGGCTGAAACTTTTAATAACTCCCTTAAGGCTTTAAATAAATAGTAAAATTACAATCTTATAAAATAGATAGTTGATAAACGCGGATGTGGGCGCGAATCCGAAGATATTAGGTTTATTTTATTATATGCATTCTATTTTTTTAATATATACAATAAATAAATATAAATATATATTTATATACATTTATATATATGTATATGTATATATGTAAAATTTTTTAAAATTTATTTTTATAAATTTTTTATTATTAAATAAACTGATCATACAGTTAGGAATAAACCCTAACGCTTCAAAAACTAACTTAAAAAACTAAAAATTAAATTATCTCTTTCGGAAATTATCTAATCTTATCTAATCAACATCAAGAGTAGCTCATATCCAGAGTAATTTTCTTCTTATTTTATTCAAATTTTGCAAAGTATATGGCAGTCAGGCATGCCGCGGCTAACTTTCGGCTGCTTTTGATCCTTGTTGTTGCTTTTGTGGTCGCTGCTTGTTATGCCATTTTATACCCAGCGTGTTGAAGCAAATGTTTATGTTTGTTTACTTATGCATGCGTGCGAGTGTTGGTCGCGTGTGTGTGTGAGTGTGTGTTAGTGTGTGTGAGCGTGTGTAGCTGTATCTGCACTTGTATCTATGAATGTAAGTCCCTGGATATGTGTTGCTGTGTCGCTCATTTCAATAACAAAACGAGCTCAAGTCACTTGTTCTCACAACTGACGCACTTAACTGAAAATATTATGCAGACACAAACAAGGCGGAAACTGAGCAAACGACGCAAGAACAGCCTCCCTCGCACACAAACACACACACACGCCCGCTGCTGCATTAAAATTGGATAATGATGGCTAATCAGCCGTCGCCTGACAACTAAATGCAAATGTTTTCGTCCCCAAATCAATTGGCATGAAAATGATACACACGAGCGGGCTTCGGATTTGCAATTAGCCTTCTGGCTTTTCGGGACTCTGCACGTAATTCTTCGCTCTTAACTGTGGCCAGCAAAACTTTCTACCTGCATTTGTCACAGAATTTATGATATAAGTGCAGGCACAGGGCAGGGGTGGACTGGGGTGGATTGGGTTGGGTTGGGTTGGTGTTGGAGGTACGACAACAGCGTTTGCTGTTCACTGGATTTTATCTAATAAAATCTAAAGTGTTTAATCCTTTGCACTCGGCTGCCGTTGAACCTTATCCAACTGCAGCACCTACATTCGCTGAGCTTCCAGTTTCAGTCGCAGTTGCAGTCACAGTTGAGTGTCGTACTCGAAATCGCAGTCACAGTTACCATCTGGGTCTTTGAATCCATTGCGATGCTCGTGCGCTTTTTGCCTTTTCGATGCGTCTGGCATCAGTTGGGGAATAGGGTATAAAAACTTTGGCAATAGCCCTATTGGTTATATATTTATTTAGACGCTTTTTACACTTTACACAAAATTAATAAGTTGCTTAAAACAGTATTAACAAATTGAAATTACCTGTTGTCAATTTTAGATTTTCAGTTTTTCTATTATATTAATAATTATAATTATTTTTTGAAGCCAAGTATTTAAAGTAAGAAGTAAGAAGTAAAAAGTTAAAGTTCTCAGTAAAAATATTTATTTTTATAGTTGATAACTATATCTTATATATAATACTGTAATAATAATAATAATAATAATAATAATAATAATATAATAATAATAATAATAATAATTATAATAATAATAATAATATAACAATAATAATAATAATAATAATAATAATAATAATAATAATAATAATATTAATATAATAATAATGATAATAATAATAAGTCTATGTAGTTTTTTTACAACCAATTTAATTAAATTAAATTAAACTATTTTTTTTATATATTTTGTAATTTTAAATTAATAATATTTATGTGCATCTGTATTTATATTATTATTTGCATTTCAAGTATTTATTCTTATTCTTATTTTACATATACTTTAAATTTATTTACAGAATTATTTTCCTTTCTATGGATGTGCGTATTTATAGTGTATTCGCAATTCTTCGTGGGTTTGTTGAGGCTCAGCATTTTCTAAAAATTCATTTCGTTGTCTGGTCCAGTTGGCTGCACAATGCAAAGGCGATGCAATCGCCGACTGATAAAGGCAACGGTAACTGGGTCCTAGAGTGGGCTTGTAGCTGCTCGGCATGGTTGGCTGTGGGTGGGTTGGCTGTGGCCAGGACACGGCGCATTGCGTTGCATTGCTCCATTCGGCACTCGATCAAATTACTTATTGTAGCTGCGCCGCAGGATGCGCAAGTGCCATTAATACAAATAAAGTGACACAAATACAGGCATTGCCCAGAGGCAGAGCCTGGCTGAAACTGAAAAGGTTGGGCAGGTAAGGTGGTCGCCTTGCCTTATGCCATAACTGGCCATGGTGCTGCCATGGCCATAACTTTTGCCCAATGCTGCAGATTTAGCCAAGTGGAAGACTAATCTCTGAATTCGCCAGCACAAGCAACGGCAGCGGCAGCAAAACTTTGAACAATGGGCAAGAAAAGTTTAGAAAATAGTCGTCGGTGAGCATGTCAACTGTGCACAAGAACAACGAACAGCAGTTTGCCTGACGGCGGGCGGTCCCTGCTCCTGTTTGTCCTCCAGCGGGGCGTCGCCATGCAACGTGGCGTTAAAACAGCCATTGAGGCAGGTGTTGGTGGGTGGGTGGTGTAGAAGAGGCAGAGGAAAACGAAACGGGAAAGAAACGAGTCTGGCGCTAAAGCTGTAGCGCTTGCTAGAATTACAAGACGGTGCAGTCGATTAGGCGCTTTGATAGATTTTTCAATTTGCATCCTTGTCAGGCGGCACAGGATAAACAGTAAAGGCGACTGATTTGTTGACCCAAAGCAACAGCAACAAAGCGGCCTTCTATTTGCTGTTGCCCTCTGTGTGGCAGATAAATAGTTAAGGTGCCACCCAAGGTCAGGGCTGACAGAGAATCTCTCTATCTTTCTCTCTCTTTCTCTGTCCCTCAATTGCGCTGAGGCGACCGACAACAAGAATGCAAACAAAAAGCCGGCAGCTGCCCTTGAGCTGCTGTCAGTTCGCTGACTATTTTTTCACACTAACACACACACACACATGCACACACACACACACGCACACACACACACATTAAATGCTTAAAGTGGGTAGATTAGCTGCGTGCTGCACTATAACTTAGGTAATGTGCGCATGTAGTGGGCAAGCAATAACATCAGAAAGGCAATGTTTGGAGTGAGAAGCAAACTGATGTTTATTTATGAGTGCTCTTGCAAAAGGAGAATAATTGATTGTTACTCTGTTTTTATTTGGGGTTGCTTCTATTTTTTGTTCATTGCGTAAAAATTGTTCAAATTATATTTTTTTTTTATAACTGGGATAATGTAGCGTATGAGTAACGTGTTGTTCAAAGAAATTAAAAAGTTAATTACACTCTAAATCAAAGCAAATATTTTGAAATAGGTAATAGTTAAAATTATTTTAGATACATGACACTATACATGTTTAACATATATTTATAATGGTTTTTATATGAGTTATATGGACTTAGACGCGTAATACGGAACAAAGTTGACACTTCAGCTGCATTAAAATATATTTTAACTAACCGTTCCAGTTTTGTCAGTTATTAAACATATCAATTTTTGGGCTATTTTACGGCTATTTTTTATAAAATAAAAAACAAATTTATTTTTTGATGCACATAAATAAAGTTTTTTATACAAGATACAACTATATTTTCGATACACCTAAACTGGAACTAAAGGCAGCATTTATAATTATTTTCTGTTATTATGAAACATATGCTTAGTTACTATTCAAAAAATAAAATAATTAAAAAAAAATTCACCAAAAGGAAACAAAGACAATAATGAGAAACTATTTATTAACTATTAACAGAAGAGTTCTCGGAAAAAATTTTATCTTATAGATTACCACATAACGTTATGATTTATTTTTATTTGTGAGTTTTTCTATTTGAGAGAGCATTGCTAAGTTTAAACAGAGCTGAACCATATTCTATGTTTTTCTCGTTTATTATTTTTCTTCTTCTTGGAGTCTTATTGCCAAATGCTGCGCCCATATGTAGGCAATGCTTTTTTTAGTTCGCCCATTTTGTTGAGCTCACTTCCAACATTGGCTGCCCCATTGCCCGGCACATGTCGCCGCTTCCCTCGCTTCCCTCGCTTCCCACGAGCCACTGGGGCTGTCGAATACATTTACAAGTTGTTGCTGTCGATAGGGGGACAGAAGGTGGGATGGAGGGGGTAGAGGAGTAAAGTGAATGGAGGGTAACAGAATTTATGTTTGCGCCTGTGCGCCAAGTCAATGAATTGCAACAAATTTCGCCTGCTTGCGGCTTGTTAGGCGGCATTTATTTATTTATTTATCGCGCGTTGCCTTTGCCCGTGTAATAAAGACACAATATGAAGGGGCGTGGCAGGGCGTGCGCGGGTACGAAAGTGCTGTCAGGTGTCGCTTGCTCTGTGACTTTTGTATGTATGTGTATGTGGTTAAAATTTTTAACTCGATGCGGCCAAGCAGCGGACCGCAGCAGGAGGTGAAGGATGACGATGAGGTGGATGAGAAGGCGAAAGTTGAGGAGCAGGAGAGTGCGCGTTCATTTGGATTTATGTTGTGTTACGGATTTTTGTGGCCTATAAATTGTAATTACTTTAACGCGGCTAAATGAGTTTTTGGCTCAGGCATTAGCTGACATTTCGCCCATTAAATGTTGTTGTGGTTTTTTCGAGCGTTTTGTTGTAATGGTCGTAATTAAAATTGGTTGCTTTCATAATGTGATTGGCCTGGCTGAATCCAATGCTCGATATGGCGTCGCAATGTTACGTTACGTTAGCTTACGTTAACGTTATAATAAAATGCCATATATCAACCGAAGAGGGACCACAAATAATCGCCCAAGTCGTACGATTTATAGACATTGCAGGTGAGCGCCAGCCTGGTCGCAATTGCAAAGCAAGATGTACAAACTTTGACCTCTGCCATTTGCCACCACTTGAAACTAAACAAATTCACACGACACGAGTCATGGCAAAGTCACTGAAACAGCGAGAGGGGGCAGGGGCAGGGGCAGGAGCTGTGACAGGGGAACAGAGGAACAGCGAACAAGCACCTCCTGATGGGTCGCTGCGGCTGGGCCACTGGGCGCCCACTTCAAACCACTCAACTAGTCGTAGACTAAATACTTGTGAGGCCATTTGGAAAGTGGGTGCCAGGGAGAGCAGGGGGAGTTGAGGAGGATACAGAATCACATGCCCAAACCAGAAGCCCCTGGCAAATAACGTTTTGCAAAATCGGCCGCAATTGCCAAACTAGCCAAATTAGAGAATATGCAAATGCAAGCAACATGCACACATGGTGAATGGAGAGTAGACGGGGGAGTCGGAGTGGGAAAGGAAGGGGATTTCATGCAGAATTGAGCGAGTGTCAGCTTAGAGATGTGCGAGAACTGGTTGTGACTGTGATTTGCCTGTGAATGCGACACAAGTCACTCAAAGCCACTTGAATATTGTGCATAAACCAAATTATTGGAGATGCTCAAATAAAATTTAAAAATACATAAAAGTTATGCACTTAACAATGCGATTTGAGTCTGCTATCTAAATTTTAAAAAATTGATTAGTCTTGATTGAAAGAAAATGCTATTAAGGCTAAGAGTAAAAGTCTGTGGAACTTTTTCCTTTTAAAAGGGAATAAGTTCTTATTTATTTATATTTATATTTAATCTCTCATATATTTATATTTCATCAACTCAATGGTTGTTGTAGTTTATCAAGTTGAATTATTAATAGCAGACCTTGAATTATTATTTATCGTATTATTCTAATCAATTGCTATTACTATTTCTAATTTATATGTAAAATTAAATTTAACGATTTTTTGATTTACAGACCATAATTTTCTGCGTTACGCTTTTTTAATTTGTTTTAAAATTTCTTTACTTTTTTATTCTCTTTAACTGCTTCTATTTCGGCTGTCAAATCAAAGATTCAAGCTCATCTCTATGCCAAACAACGAATGTCTTTATTGTCATCTCCATTGGCAGCAGTCATCATCATCTTTATGCTTTATGATCATCATTAGCATTAGGATACCAGCAGCAGCGTGTGTTGCAGCTTACCAAATTCGACAAAACTCTCTGTATACATCATTTTCATTATCAACATTGTCATTGTCATTATCATTATCATTACCAGCAACATCATTATGATTACGTTGCGTTGAGGGGAAAAGGTTTTCCAACTGGCGGCTGTGGTTTGTTTGTCGTCTTAATCGAGACTCTGCAACTTTGGGCCAGCAATCATTTGAATATGTGTTGGCAGCTTTCGGTGTTGACGTGTTGGCCAACCGAAACTAACACTAACTTAAACAGCCAACTCCCTTTGACCTGAACTATTACATTTTGGTTAAATGCCGTGCAAATTTTGTGCTATTAAAAGTCAATTGTTGCGCCGCAAAATGTCTCAATTTTGAAATGCATTTAAATAATAGTATTATATAAACTGAAGTGACTGTCGAGAGTGTCATAGATAAGAGCTCTGGACTAGTTAATTACCGGTCTAGACAAGTTAAACAAAACAAAAAACAAGCAGAATATAATAATATATGTATCTATATAAGTTTATATGCCAATGTTAATTTTGATAAATAATATGACAATAACAATATGATATTGCCAATATTCGAACAAAGTTTTAACTGAAGAACATAACTTTTACTTACTTTAAAAACGATCTACACTCATATTAAGTACGAATAATAATGAGTATTTTGGTGTTTAAGTTAAGATTTTTTGTTCTTATTTATGCTAATTATATCATCTCTAAGTACGAATGTTTTTTACTTAATTTACAAATATTCCTCTTCCAAATGTTTGATAAATTAAAATGACGTTTTTTTTGTGTGTAGCTTTTGTAGTTGATGACTTTGATGAGAACATATAGAGAGGCAATATGTTTTTTCTTATAATATATTTTTATAAAATTTTTTTTAAAGAACTTTCTGCCTGTGCTATTATTTTCCATTGTGTTATAATACCCTTTTAGCAGAGTTTGTAAAGTGAGAGTTTTCCCCTTTCCGGATATGAAGACTATATGGATACTTATAATCACCGAGCTGCTCATTGAAAGCCGAGGATTAAGCGTTAAACTCGAAACAAATTTCGAGCAGGATACGCGGCCAGTAGCAGTTATAGGGCTGCATATGCTGCTTCTTTTTTTGGAAGCAATGCTTACCCATAAATCCCAGCTCGTGGTTCTGGCCTTTGGGGTCGACACACACACACTCACACACACACCACATACACATACAGAGAAAGAGACAGGGACAACCGATTGCATTTGGGTATTGGGGATTAACGTTGCCTGAAACTGTTAAAATGAAATCCGTTCGTATGTCGGCGACAACAACGTTGAGACCCTTGTACAAACTGTCGCTGCTTACAACAAAAACAACAACAACAGCAACATGAACAACAACAACAACAACAACAGCTACAGCAATAATAAAAAAGAAAAGAAAAGCAGAGCACACAAAAAAGAAATGACAAAAAGGCATTTGTAGCCATAAAAACAGTGCAATTTGTATTTGAAATTGCCGCAAAATCCCAGCAGCAGTCAACGGGTCCCGTCGACGCAGCAGCTCAGCCGCTCGGCAGCTGAATATGTATAAAATTGACGTTGGCTCCAACCAAAAACATAAGCCTGCCACAGCTACTGCAGCAGCAGCAGCAGCAGCAGCAGCAGCAGCAACTGTAGCTGTAGCTGACAGTAGCAGGAACAGCATCGTTCGTATCCTGGAAGTGGAATACACCCGGGTGCTGTTTTTTGCTGCGACGCGACGCGACGCGTTTTACGCTGCGTTGCGTGCGTGCGTCGCATCATTCTCAATGTATTTTTGTGGTGTGCGTGTGTGTGTGGCTCTCTGTCTGTCTGCCTGACTGTCCGTCTGATGTGTGCTTGTGGTGTGCGCTTAAAGGTAAGCAATTTGTTCACGTGCTTGAGCTTGTGCGTTTCGTTTTAACCCGGTTGCGTCGAATTTAACAAGTGATTTTAATATATAATTACAGTTGCTTAACCACTACTTAGCAGCCTCGAATATATCCTGTAAATGTTAAGCTGTTAAAAAGAACATAATACGCTCATCAAATTATTTTCCATAATATTTACAAAGCTAAAAAACACAGTGACAGGGTTTATGCTAACAATTTTCTTTACCTGACAAGTTCATTAATTAAAACAATTTTTATTGGTCTTTTTTGTTCATTTAATATTGAAAATTTATACTTAACAAACAATAATTTATTTGGGTATATAAATGTTAATAGTCGGCTAAGTACATTTTGTTTTTCGGTGCGTCCTTTAACTTGCAAGTAGAAACAAGTAAGAACGTTGCAGTCGGGCGTTACCGATCTTGCGTTCCGTTCACGTTCGGTGGGGGTGGTCGTCGGCAACATTTTGTTCCTCTCTTTAAAGGAGGTGACCAGCTATCTACCCACCAAATGTGGTAACTCTAGCTTAAAAACTGTGGGAGATATAGGCATTTCCGGCGGAGCGGGGCGTTTGGGGCGTTATAGTGGGCGTGGCCGGATGTCAAGTGTGCAATCTTTGGGGGAGGTCAGCAGCTATCTACATATTAAATTTGGTGCCTCTGGCTTTAAAACTGTACGAGATATAGATTTTCGCGGGTTGCGTGGGAGGAAGGGGGAGGGGGGGGACTGCCCGCAAATATTTTTTACTGTAACTTCTGGGGGAGCTTCCACATATATATCCCGAATTAGGTGACTGTAGTTTAAAAACTCTAAGAGATTTAGGCATTTCGATTTTTTGTAGGAGGGGCGTTGGGCGTTCTAGTGGGCGTGGGCGGGATATCAAGGGCGCAATTTGTGGGGCAGGACACCAGCTATCTACATACTAAATTTGGTGGCTCTATCGCTTAAATTGTGGGATATATACACGTGTTATCGATTGGAACTGTCATATATAACGTGTCGCGATTACGGGGGCGGGAGGGGCGTGGCCAAAAATTTTTCCTGTGATGTATGGAGGAGCATTCTGGTAATATATCTGCCAAATTTGGTGACTCTAGCTTTAAAATTGTTGGGGATATAGCCATTTCCGATTTTTCAGGCGGGGGCGCTGGAGGGCGTTCTATTGGCGTGGCCGGGATCTCAAAGGTGCAATCTGTAGGGAGGTCACCAGCTATTACATACCAAGTTTGGTGACTCTAGCTTTAAAATTGTGCAAATACTGTAACACTTATCGATTTGACCTTTCAGGTTTATCGGTTTCTGCGGTTATGGGGGCGGAGGAGAGGGTGTGGCCAAAAACTTTTTTTAATATTTGGGGGAGCATTCCTGCAATGTATATGCAAAATTTGGTGACTCTAGCTCAAAAACTGTGGGAGATATATGCATATCCGATTTTTGAGAGCGGGGGCGCTGGGGGCGTTATAGTGCTAGCCGGGATATCAAGGTCGCAATCTTTTGGGAGGTCACCAGCTATATACATACCAAGTTTGGTGACTGTAGCTTAGTAAGCAATATGCGATTTTAGGTGTTATCGGTTTGCCACGCCCTCAGTGGGCGGAGCTCAAAATCCTTACCCTTTATCTGACGCGGGTACACAGGTATATATCCAAAATTTCAAGTCTCTAGCTTCAATAGCGGCGAAAATAATTGCGTTCATACGGACAGACGGACAGACGGACGGACGGACAGCAAGACGGACAGTTGCACAAAACCAATATACTCTTTTCACTTCGTGAACGAGTATAAAAGGCAAGTAGAATAAAAGAGAAAAATATAAAGCGTAACTTTTTTATTTAAATGCATATATTTATACAGAGCTACATATGCTACAAATAATGATCGGTAGAAAGTTTAGAAGTTTTTTGATTTTGGATATGCTTGAATTGATAAAAATGTGTATATAAACATTAATCAACATAATTTTCTTGATTGCAGAACATTTAATACATTACTTTATTAATTTATATTCAATTTAATTTATAGTTAAGCACTTATTCTAATCAGGTTTTCCTTCTCGGTCTCGCTCTTTTATCCTTCTTCTTAGAGTTTACCATGTTTGTTGGTTATTTAATCTTATAGCTAAATATTGAGCGGGCGAATGTCAGAGTTTTGTATTTCTAAATATTTACTTATACATATTTCTAAAACAAGAAATTTAAATTTTATAATTAACTAAAATATTTATTGATTAAAGTTTTCTTTTTTTTTCTATTCCTTAAATATCAGTAAACATATATGTTAAATGAAATTCAAGTATTAACCAAATATCAAACTAAAATCAAAGCTAAGCACAAATTGGGTATTTGGGTATTTACAAGCACATTGGCTGCCATTGGGTTAACTAGACGATTTTTGATAGTTGCCATCGAAACTGAAGTGAAGTTTGCAATGGAAGTTGAAGTTGCAGCTGCAGTTGCTGTTCCTCTTTCTGTTGCTGTTGCATTTGTTGCCGCAGCTGCTGCTGCTGATGCTTTTGATGCTGCCGTTGATGGTGTAAAAACCCGCAAACAATAAGCCGAATAAAGCATCTGATGGATGGGAGACAGTCTAACAGAATAACTTAGTAAAAAGTATAAGAGAGGAGAGAAAGTGAGATAGAGAGAGAGAAAAAAAGAGGGTAGAGACACGCATGTTGAGCATTGTGAAGCGAAGCGCAGCGAGACCGCAATCAATATTTTATCAAAGCAAATGCGCTGCCAACCAAAAAATAAAGAATAAGTTAAAGAAGTTGATACAGAGCAGAAGCAAAACAAGAGGAAAAAGAAGAAGACGAAGATGCAGAAGCAATAGGAGAAGAGTGACAGAGCAAAAAGTATAGAATAGAGAATTTGAAGCTGAGTTTTTTTGTGCGAAGCGCTCAGTAAGCTGTCGAAACAACGCCGCAGATTGACCCGGACGGACGGCCGGACGGACCCATGGGTGTGGTGTAGTGAGCTGAGGTGCTATTTACTATTCATGCTAAGCCATGGCATGTGCAAAGCAAAACTGCAAAACAATGAAAAGCTAGTGCAAGGAACGAGCATGAATAATAAAGGAATCGGCGCCCCTGAAAAAGCTAGCTCAAGGCACCAATATATATGTATATCCATGTACAGCCAGAGATTTAGGATAAAAGATAGAAAGAGGGATAGAAAGAGTGAGAACAAGAGAGAGAGAGAGAGACCCGAGAACGAGAACGAGAACGTGAACGACAAAGCTGTTGGCAGTTGGGCAAACTTTCATTAAGCTGCTTCAACAGATTTCTTAATAAATGATTGAAAACGCAGTCTGCCAAATGTCATCAATCATAAGTATTGCAATCAATTAATTTGGCCTTGGCTTATTGCTAGGCAACTACCACACAGGACCAATCCCTGGACAGTGGCAGCTCCGAAGGACCTTTGCATTTCAATTCCAAATGCAGTTCAAGTCAATTGCAATGCTGTCCAGTTTACGGGCCATGTTTTCTACTGTTTACAGCCCAAGAGAGGATGTGGGTGGGGGGACTATGTTAGCAATTTGCCAAAAAGGCTGTTCAATGGAAATACAGCCCAACACCTGAGCTGGCAGCGTGTCCTGCTAACCTACGTGTCACGAACTGGCACGACACGAGTTTTCCGTGTTGGAAAATCAGAGCTCACTTTAGTTAGCTGACACGTTCCAAAAACTGGAAAAATAATAAAGATAATTCGTAAATATTAAGTATAAAGTGTTCACAGAGAATCAATGTATTTTACCACTATTCCGTCCACAAAAATAGTTTCTGCCAGTTTTTGTTCAATCAAACATTGTAATTAAATTTTTCTATATTGCTTAAATTTTATGAAGGCACATTTTCCATTTTAAGCGTAATTCTAATGTTATTTCACCCATTAAAATCAACTTAGAACATTTTTTTTTAGAAAATATCGAATTTTACCTTACATTTCGTAGTAGGTTTTAAGTATCTAGCAGATCTCCTCATCTCTCTTCCACTAACTGTACGCCAGTTGGCCTGTCCATGTGTCTTGGTTGTCATTTGCAGTACATAACAAAGTGTCAATAAACGAATTTGGCCCAACAACAAAAAAAAAAAACATAGATGTAGGTATGCAGCAGCAGCAGCAGCAGCAAAAGAACAGGCAAACCAGTTTCTGAATATATGTTCCGTGCTCAATGCTCAGCTCAGGAGGCAGCCGCTCATGTTTGTTGTCTCGGTTACGTTTTCGAGCCAAGTTGATTAAGCTCTTGCCAAAAGGTGTTACCAGGCACTTGCCACCTGTGTGTGTGCCTGTCTGCGACATGGCCAAAATGAGTGCAATGAGTCCTGTTTCTGATTTCTGTGAAGCAGTGAAAAGCCTGTAATCTGTTTTTGCTAACTAATAGCTAAACCACAGTTGCGTTTGAAAATTTCGTTTTCTATGTAAAGATTTCATCTCATCGGGTTTTCAATTTGAAAATGTAATAACAATTTACAGACTTCTGCCATAATTTATATTCAAGCATTTCCGACTAAAGCACTCTGACTTTTTTTTTTATTTTGTTTACTTTCAGTTGGAAGAAGTCTCGTTTCCCAAGGCGTAATGCAAGCAGCAACGGAAGAGAGGCAACTTAAATATACATTTATTTTAACAATATTTAAAAACAAACAAAAATTAAATTAAAATTTGTACCATATTTGTACCATCCAAGCTAACATTTAGTATATAAGAATAATATATTGAGGTATTACAAACTATAAAAAAAAAAAATGTAAATATAAGACCTACTTTTTAAGGAATTAAGAGAAATACCTATCAAACAACATTTATAATAACAGAAATTGTTAGGATGTTAAGAGAAATTTAAAAAATGAATATATTTTTTAAAACTTTGATTATATAAAGTCCGATTTCGGAGAGATATACATATATGATATTTTTTATATAAATTTAGTCAAATTTATCGGTACATACTGATTTCGAATTGTGTGAATTTTAAAATTGATATTTATTATTTGCATGAAGTCAGATATCGGTAAGATATGCTATTGGAGTCGCAGACGATCAAAAACGCATTATATTTCTGTTACAACTGTTACTGTTACTACCGCTAGTTCCGCTGACCAGATCCGATACGTTGACCTGACCGCAAAAGTTTTTAAGCCCATTTCACTTGAAAATTATAACTGGCAGTCATCTGCTAAGCTGAAGCGAAGTTGCAGCGCCAACTAACCACATACCGAACAGGCAACTAACTATCCATGCATACTCATATATGTACTTACATTCACACTCACACTCACACTTACAGTCAGGCTCGCAGTTGCTGACAGAGGGCCAAAAATTTGGATAGAACTCGGCACGAAAAAAGTAGGCTAATGCCACTTTCGAGTTGTTGGCCGCAGCGTCGCTGTGAAGTGTGGATGCAAGTGCACTTGTTACCAATTAAGCTAATCCGTCAGATAATTAGTAACATAACACACACACACACACAACTACTCTGCTGGCAGCTCTTGTTGCTGTTGCTGTTGTTGCTGCTGCTGTTGTTGCTGCCTCGGCACATGCAATTTATAGCCGCACGTGGTTGTTGCATTGCATGTATCACGTGACACTTGATTTCCGGCGCAGTTCCTAGTTCCCTTTGCCAGTCGTTGGGTCCGCCTCTCCTCTGACATTTCTCCTGCTGTGCTGGCAGCGTGTTTGCTTTGCTTTTCTTTGCGACTTTTCTAATTTGGACTCTGGCACAACATGCAACGAAGTCGTCGCGAAAATTTGTGGCTGCCACCTTATTAAAAGCGCCCAGCAGCTGAGCCTGTGCCTGTGCCTGTGCAAGGACCTGCAGCGTACAGCGTTGACAACGTGGCCACATTCTAAACCTCATTCTCATTCTCGTTTTCAGTCTCATTCTCAGTCTCGCCGGGCGCTCGCTTCGTCTTCGTCAACTGCAGTTGCAAATTGGCTGGCAAATGTCGTTGCCTGCTTTTAGGCTGGCTTATTAAAATTTCAGCGTGTTCATTTGCTTGTAAGTCAGCGGAGGGGCGGAGGGGTAGGTGGGCGTGGTAAACTAGTCGACTTTCGGGATTACCCAACAACTAGTTAATGTTTGATTTGCCTGCTTGCCTGCCTGTCAGCCTGACTGAGACACATGGCTGCATTTTGGTGGCACACCCTTAATCTAACACAGCAACCTGCTCCCCTCCCCTCACAGCACACTCGTCGCTGCCGCAAAGTTTTCATTACCGCTAAACTGTGTTGTCAAAGTTAAGCTGTCAAAATTTGCTGGCGAACTTTTACCTGCTGACAGCTCGCAAATGTGCGGTCATATATTGAAAATACCTATTAATTTTCGAGATTGCCAATTATTTTATAATTATGCACAGAATTTGATAAGCAGCGGTACAGAAAATTAAAAAATGAATTTTTCTTTTTGAAATAATGACATGTGGCTATTTATATTTATGTATACGGTGTAAGACGTAAAAAATATGATGTCAAATTTTAAAAGTATTTTTATTTATTTAATTGTCCAATAGATTCCGTTCTAATTAAAAGCCTTTTTAAAATGATCAACCATGGTATTACTTTTAAGGCCATACAAGCTGTAAGAGAACTTAAATATAATTTCGTATTTTCGTTAATTTCTTCATCTGCTTCTTCAACAATTCTTATGTTAATGAGCTTTTTTGCTATTTTATAGATGAGTTATTATTTACAGGTTCAACAAAATCAGACTATTGTATTAAATAAAGTATCTTAGGCAATTAATTGATTTTTTTATACAATCATATATTGCTTTTATTTTCACTTTAATTAACCCTTGTTATTTGTTGTTGGGCAGATTATGACTTTGATCAGATTAACAGGGTATTTGAAAAAGCAAATATCGAAAGGTATTAAAAAATTATGTCTTTTTACTTTTTTTTACATATATGTACATTAAACCATTAATGACATATTCTTTTTAAATTTGTTAATAAACATCTGCTGGGCTCTTCAATTATCCTCGATTACCAACGAATTTTAAAAGGACATTGCTCTAATTTGTTTCTAAGTGCAGCAATCTTCAGAAACAACAACATCAGCAATGCCTACGCTAATGGCTAATTAAATCGCTTGAATTACAAGCCAACAATATTAAAATATTACAAAATAAACTTTTTCTGGGTCTCTCACTGAGATTTGGCTCTCAACTTCCCCCCTGTCCCATCCGTTTCGAAAATGCGAGGCGGGGGCCAAAAATATTCAACAAAAACTTTTCACATTAAATAAAATACAAAATGCCCATTAACAGTTCGAGTGGATAAACTCGGTTTGCATTTCCACACGCCCACGCACACACACACACACACACACATACACGCCCGCATACACAGAGGACAACACACACCCACACAATCACACACACAAAGAGGACGCTTGCAAACAAAAATTGAAATTCGGTTCGAGGCTCAAAACTCAAAATCGCGCGCGTTGTTAGGGGCAGATTTTAGGCGGGATCGAGAGGGGAGTCTTAAAATGATGGCAAGCGTCGAAGGCACATTGTTGTTGTCATGTATTGTTATTGTTGTTTTTGTTGTAACTGGTATGGCTGGGCATACAATAAAATACGAACGAACGACAACAAAGAAGTACAAATTAAATCCCAATTGGAGTTGACCGCAAAATGGAAAAGACCACAAAATTATAACCACAACGATGTGGGGGAGATTGGGAATAGGGGCTAGAACGTATCACTACGGGGCCGGGTATGCAACAACTTGGCAGCACTGCCAAGGGGCTGCCAACTGCTGACGATTGTGGCTGCTGTCCCACTCAACCACCCATCCACCCACCCAACGGCAAATCGAGGCTGCAGATAAGCAGCGCCAACTTGTGTTTTGTTTGAGGGCGTTGTGGCGCGCTTGGGGCACAATTATTGGTGGCGGGTGGCGAATTGTTTCCGGCTGCCAACCATCCCCACTTACCTGCCCCCCAATACGGATGCCTCTCTCTCTCTCTCTCTCTCTCTCTTTCTCTTTCTATCTCTCTTTCTCTTATACATAGTTGCCAACGTGATTTTATTTTGCCGATTGATCTGGCAATCGAACCCAAGCACAATGCTTACATTTAGTTCTGATAGGCCAAGAGAAAGGCGAAATTGATATTTATATTTAACGTAAGCTAACAATAAGCCGGGCCAACACACACACACACACACACTTTGTATATGTATATGTGTGTAAACACTGGGCGTATGCTTAATGTGGCCAAGTGACTGGCGGATTTCCTTTTGTGCAGCATTCAGACTCGATTGTATCGATATATCTATTTATAGAACGCTTATGTACAGGGTAGCATGGGTCGAAGGTCCTGTCCCAAGGTTCAGTTAACCCACAACATGTGCTTGAAATATGACAATTTTATTTATGACAATTTTTATTAGATTTGCTGCGAGGGTTACCAAAAAAATATTTCTTGATGATAAATAAATAAATATTTTGATTAAATTCAAATAAACTGGTTACGAATTTGTCTTGCAGATGAGTAAAGGTGTGCTCTAAAATATCTATCTATTATATTTCATATGTAATTATTTTTATTTATTTGAATCGTAGATAGTCTAACTTTAAAACTTGCTTAAACTGGAGCAATGTTTACTAATTGAACAAATTGTTGTATCACGAAATAATTGTACTATTTATTTTATAAACTTGTTTTATTAAAATGAATTGATTCAATTGATGCTACAAATTTATAGCACTATGTCCAGAAACCATTTTCAAATTGAAATAATTTTGTAATTATCAAACTTTCTAATTTTTTATTAAAGTCACTGTTTGCAATAAGTTGTAGTTGTATGTCTAAAACATTAACCGCAACTTTTTAACCAGTTTTGAAATGCGTGCAGCTGCTTTTATAGGGTGAATTTGCCAATTTAAACCGGGTCATATTTATTTATGATTTTAGTGCAGCTACTCATCTGCCAAGTTTTTGGCTGTTAAAGTGTCTTAAATCAAACATAAGTTAACTTAAAACAAGTGTCTGCTCTTCAAGCTTGAAATTCTTTATTAATATGCACATTACCAGAATTTATAATTTATTTACAACGTTTGTTTTATAAAGCTCAACTTTTATTAAATATATTTTGTACAGGGCACAAATCAGTCGGGGCTTTTTAATTAGAGCACAAATAAGTTATTTACAGTTCGTGTGTATCTTTAACTGTGCGTTGTGTGTTCCACATTATAATTAGCCAACAACAGAAGCAGCAACAACAGCAATAATGAGAACAATACAACAATTGCATTGGCCCAATGCCGCCTCGTATGGCCACGTCAAAGTTTGGCCTATAAATCGTAGCGCCAAAATTTAAATTAAAACCAAATAAATTAAACGCCTTTCATTGAAGATTAATGGCCTTAAAGCAGCCGCATTCTGTGGATGCTGCGGACGCCGAACTGTGGAGGGGGTCGGGCAGATAGATGGAGTGGGAGAAGGGGAGAGGGCGGGTGGCGGCTTTCTGCCTGCAGCGTCTCGCTTTGTACGCTTGACTGCGAATTTTATGGTTGATGGATTTTCAGCTTTGGCCCGCGAAGGCTCCACAGCTCCAAAGTGCACAGCCGGAGCCGTAGTCGAAGCAGGAGCCGTAGTCGGATCCGGAGCCCGAACCAAAAACTGGAGCCAGAGCTATAATTTGTGTTGGCTTTAATGCCAACTATTTGCTTGGCCCGAAACTTAAAGGCCGCTATTACGACACGTACCCAATTCAATTTGTTGGCCAGTGATTTACAAATGAATATTTCCATCACGTGCTATTAAAGGTACTCGTGAAAGCAAATAAACTGATTGGCGAAGTGCGTCAAATGAATGTATCGAAAGTTCCTGGAACTGGTTCAAACAAAATGCACAATTCTCTTTGTGAATTCTAAATCATTTTGTGCTGCTGTGGAAATTGTATTCCAACTGCTCGCATGATTCAAACTTTAATGTGTAATACGAGTTTTGGGTGCCTGAAATAGATCTTGGGTCTTCAGTTCTTTTTATAACTCGAATTTATTTAATTATTTTAAACATTACGTATATTTTCATATTATTTTTAATATACTTTTGTATATTTCTATAATATATACAATAACAAAAAATCTTTTTGCTTGTTTACATAAAAATTTTATGTTTAAAGATACTCGGAGCTTTCAGTCAAGCTTTAAAACCACCTGTCCTCCAGAGTCACTTTATCTTTTATGCCTACTAATAAATAAAACAATGTATACAAAAACAACGCTTGAAATTTACAACTCCTCTTTTTGGTTTGGTCTAAGTGTATTATGATATATAGCTTCCACTTGGGTTTAAAATTTCATTATTCCATGTTTCTCTTCTATTCTATTAAATTGTTTTGAATATTTAATAATAAATGCAATTTTTTTTTATTTAAAACATGAATTTAGTCATGCAATCTTTCTAACCAGTTGTCTGTTTTTTTAACATTCCAAATTTAATTGTTGAAGGCTGGCGGCAATGTTCATGTTTTGTTGATAAAGCAGAAAAAATAAAAAAAAGATTTTCCAATACACATTTCTGATTTGCAGTAAGCGTTCCCTAGGCAATTTCCATGATTATAACAACGAGTAATAAAAAATAGAAAAATATAGGTTTTTATGTAGGATACATTTTTTTTTACTATATAAAATTAAACCCTAACATAAAATTAATTTGTTGTTTGCTGTTAATATACGGTAATCGTGAGCGAGAACAGCTCGAGAAGATTATTTATCATCATTAATCAGCAGAGACGCAGAGAAAACGAGCAGACGAAGTGGGGAGAGAGAAGGTGAGAGCGGCAAAAGTTCTCAGAAAATATGAAGTTTGCGCCGAAAGATGGCAGCGATAATCTCTGCAAATCGCTTGAGTTGTTACCAGAGTTATGTCCATGGGCAAAAAGTGGGTTAAATTGTAGTTGCTGCCATTGTTTACAGCTCGGCAGCTCCTCCGACTCCGACTCCGTCTCCAACTCCGACTTGCAGGAGCAGCAGCTGCTGCCACACGCTTGCAAATTGTCAAGTTGCGGTTGCGCTTTGAATTATGCAGTTTGCAGTGCAACTTGGGATGGGGTGAGAGGGGCGCAGCAGGATGCGGCATCTATACAAGCAGCCTGGCTGGCATCCTTTAACATAACAGTTGCAAAATTTTGAGAGCTGCAAGCAGCTGAATTTATATGCAGCTTAGTTGCAACCCAAAAATTCAACAAATTTTAATAATAATGAGCAGCACACACACACACACATACAGCTGTGTGTGTGTGAGTGTGAGAAGGTGTGTGTGTGTGTGTGTGTTGCTTTATTATTTTAGCAGCACATGTCTACACACACTCGCACATACACACATTGCTCAGCTAAAAATTGGATTGCAGCTGACGCTTGGCAAAGCCAAAAGTAAAAGCAAAACAAAAATGCTGCAGTTGGGTATAACTGACTTTGCAATACAGTATAAACAGAATTTAGAAAAGTTGAATACGATTTGCTTGATTAGTGTTCTTTCAAAAAAATATTGATTAGTGAAAACTTTGTGTAATATGGATTTTCGCAGATTGAATCAATAAATATTTTCTTGTTCTTAACGTAATTAGTAATCTGTGTGCTAAATTTAGATATATATTAATTATAAATACAGCAATTAAACTGATTTGCGAAAAACTGAAAAATATAAACCCAATATACTCTTTTTATTTTGTGAACGGGTATAAAAAAATGAAAAATACAACTCCCCACAGCCAAGCAGCTCCCTTTAACCCCTCTGCCACCCACATTCCTACATAATAATATTATGTTGCAGCTGCCAAGGCGCAGAGATCGTTGCAGTAACTGTTTGCTTAGCAGGGCAATGGATAAGGGAGGGAGGTGGAAGAGGTCGCTAGCAGAAGGACGACTGCAGCGTAGCTGGTAAGGACAGAAAGATGTGTATGTGGCGACGTGTGGTCGCAAATGATATTAACAATTCATTAATTAACCTCGTTTCGTTTGGGTTATGATGAGAAGGACAACGACGAAAGCAGCAGCAGCAGCAGCAGAAGGACGACTGCACCTGAGCGGTGGCGTGTTCAGGAGCCCAAAATACCGCTCGTCATTGTTCTGGGTAGCAGCTGCACCAGCAATAGCAACGGCAGCAGCAGCAGCTGGCCAAGAGCTTAGTCGTATGTGCATATTTATACAGTTAGTCGAGTTGATGGCAACGCCCACCTTTCAATGGCCCGGTTACTTTACGCTAAGTTAACTTTGAACTACTCATAAAACTCAAATGTGGCGTATTCCAAGAAACGTGCAACACAAAACTGCCAACTAATTTAGAGATTTTATTTTTATTTATTTTTAGAAATTAAAAATAGGTTGAAATTGAGTTGTTTTTTAATTTCAATGCTACCCAGACATAAATATTGATATCAGATTATAAAGAAAGCCTTCAGCTTTCACAGAAAACCAAATTGGGACATTAAATTATAAATGAAATGTTAAAAATGATATAGTAAATAAGGGGAATTTCAAAAGGTGATATTGTATGGTTGGCTATTTCCAACACGACCCATTTGGCCATTTGTAGTGTAAAGTAAGCCAAGCCACAAACGTTGATACCCGTTTTCATTCGCAAGCAGCTTCTAGCCTAGTTGCTCTGACATTTTAAATAATTAATGTATAATGCATAAAGGGAATGAGAGAGGTAGAATGGAAAACGGGGAGGGGGCAGCTGGGAGAGTAGTTTCCCTGCCGAAGCTCGGCTGCTGTTTAACAAAAATAAGTGGAAACTAAACTCAACTAAACTGAACTGAGCTCGTCTCAACTAAACTCGACTCGTCGCAGAGGGTGCTTGCCCAGGCTCCGGTTATAAATAAAAGATATTTTAATGTTTTTACGTAATTATGGCGAACCAATTAAATATTAAATAATATTGCGTTAACTCTGCGCTTGTGGCTGCCACACGGGACATGGGGCATGGGGCATGCCAATGTGGCACGGGGGTCAAGAGGCGATAAATCAATCGGCAAACGTAATAAACTACGGGCAGGACACAGATTCAACTCAGACAGACGGCAATTTCCGCTCTGCAATTGACGTGTGGTCCAAGTACCAAAAAGGCCGATGAGCTCTTTACAGGTCTTTACTCAGGTCCGGGACTCTCGGCATTATAATAAAATGTCTGATGCCCCGATAAAACGACGACAAGCACTCTAAACTGCTTAGAGCTCAAGCCAACTCTGAATGCCCTTCCAATTGAATGCACAGCGGGTGGCGGCTCAGTTCGAGGACACTTGAGCTCTCGCTCTGATATTATCGCTTCCTGGACATTATTTGGCGCCATAGGCCAAAAGGCTTAGCTCTGCCGGCGCATCTCAAAGATGCGTTGCGACTGCATCTACAATCGTATCTATGCGAGGGTTGCTTACAAAGTACTGAAGGAGTTCTTATTACGTGTAGATAGCTTGATGAAATTTTATCACAGCTGTAATTAGTATTATTTTCACATTAAACATTATTCACATTAAATTCACATTAAATTGAGTTAAACTCTCCTTTGTAATTTAAAATATTTTTTTGTTGAAATTTTAAGTATCAGTTAAGCAATTTCTTAAAGACTGCTAAATTCTTTCAAATTTAAATATAATTACTTATTAGAGACATAATCAAAAAATGTATTTTGTAAATTTTTATAAATAAATTTATATTCCGTGTTCTGAATTTGTGTGGACTTAAATTTCAATTAATCATTAATATTCTAATAAACAAAAGTAATTAATATAAATTTAAAAAATCCGCTGAACAATGAAGGTAGATATGAAGCAGCTGTAAAAAAATTTCGGGCATATTGGTCATAATAAAATATTATATGTGAGAGTTTTATCAACTAATAGATGAAATTAGGAGGAATGACCAACAAATTTCGTTACAGCCCTCGCAATCTGTGTACTGTCTGCTGTACTGTCAAAGTTTGTAAAGAAATTGCACTTTGACTCATGCTTATTACAATAAGCGACGTTCTCGTTGCCACCTGCTAGTCAAAGGCGGATAGCATTGAAGTCCTTCAGTCTGTGTGGTGCCCGCCGCACCACAGTTGGAGTCAAATTCGAGCCTTGTAACAAACGTAACGAACGGAAACGGATATTGCATACTTATGCCGAGTGCAAATGGCAAAGAGCTGCGCCAGACCCCATGGCAACCTCAAAGGCCACCCCCATGGCACACTAAAACACACATACATATACACACACACACACCCACACCCGCTGGACATACAGCTATATGTACATATATAGATATAGTAATACACACATCGAGCATCGGCAGCCACCGACAAACTTTGTGAAAAGGACTTGTAAAATCAAAAGCCGATTAGATTCCGTTTCAATGAGCAGCAAGCTGGTTGGTCATTTGGTGGGCGTGTCCACGCCCATACCATCGACACAGAGACTTCCCCCTGGCAACTGCTAGCCTGGAATTGGGAATTGGGCATCCGCAGTGATACAAAACACGGGACTCACTTTAGCATTCGAATTCGCATTCGAATTCGGGTTTGAGTTTGAGTTCGGTTTATTGCCGTTTGCTGCTTTACCTGGAAAACGCTCGCTCAAATTGAAAGGGCCACAACGTTAGCTTAGAGCGGAGCAAAGTGAGTGGTTGGGTGGTTGAACGGATCCGGCATGCTTCCATATCTGGGCACTGCACTTGATTAGTTTGCAAATTTAAGCAGCCAACGTCATATATCAGTGGCCATAGCAACTAAATGAATCCATTGATGAAGTGTTCCGCCCCACGCTAGTGCCGAAAGCAGGCAGCTACGTAAACAGCGGAGTAGAGTGGTTATAACAATGTAATTTTTAACATAACTATAATTATAAATATTGTTTTACATTTCATTAGACTTATTAAATTTATATACATATTTTTTCTTGGGTATATTTATACTATATTATTGTATTATATAGTTTGGTAACTTTTAGTTAACTTGCCCATTATATTTTTATACTCGTTCACGAAGTAAAAAGAGTATATTGGTTTTGTGCAATGTCCGTCTGTCCGTATGAACGCAATTTTCGCCGCTATTGAAGCAAGAGACTTGAAATTTTGAATATGTACTCGTGTGTACCCGCATCAGATAAATTGTTAAGAATTTTGGGCTGCGCACACTGGGGGCGTGGCAAACCGATAACACATAAAATCGCATATCGATAAAGTCCACAGTTTTAAAGCTAGACTCACCAAATTTAGTATGTAGCTAGCTGCTGACCTCCCCCACAGATTGCACACTTGACATCCCGGCCACGCCCACCACCTCCTTTAAAGAGCAGTACAACATTTCGTCAACGCCACCCGCACTATCCACCCTCCCCCACCCCCAGCAACACAAAAATTGCAAAATACCGAAATTTTTCAAAACAATAATATTTAAGATCGTGAACGATCATAACGCTGTCGGTAACGCCCGACTGCAACGTTCATACTTGTTTTTATTATTATTATTTATATTAACAGTAAAGGCGGTTATTTAAGTCTCCCATAAATGCCTATAAAGCTTTATAAAAATAACAGATTGAGATACAAAATCGTTAAAAACCCGCTTAAACAGAATTCAAAAAGTAAAACATTTTGGTCTGTGGTGTGAAATCGAACGCATTTGTGCATTTCCAATTGACTTTTCATGATCTAATCATTTTATAGAAGGAGCGTTCTGTTAAACTAATTGCTGCGCTTCTCTGTCTGGCTTAAAAAATCAAATTACGGCTCAGCGCTGTACAGCAGCAAATCAACCAAACACACACACACACACACACACACACACACACACACTTATATATACACTCTGAAAGCTGTTCAGCTGTTGCATTGCTCAGTGATGTGTGCGCTGAGCAACTGATTTGCCTTCTGAGGGCCGCAGCTGATGGGAGGGAGGAGGTAGAGGGCGAGCGATAAGAGAGATGGCGATGGTGGTGTTGGGTGGTAGCGCTATGAGCAGCTTGTCTATTTGTTTTAATCAGTGTAGTCGACCGGTGTGCTAATCGTTTATGATTTAGTTTTTGATTTGCACAGCCAAAAATTGTACATAAATCAGAGGCGGAGACGTAAAAGGTAGCCGGGGGAATTTAACTGGTAACTGCTATTGCTAAACTCAGCAAATGTTTAACTTTTATTTATTTTTTTTTTTTGGTTTTTTTTTTATGGGAAGCAGACCAACGGCAACCGCTGAGCCGCAGAGAGAGCGGCCGCTGTGTGTTTTCGACTATAAAATTAAATTGCGATGTGGTAGAAAGTTAGCAAATGCCCAGTACAGCGGCAGCAACAACAAACTATTGCTTACTGCCCCACATTACACATTTGTCCAAACACACACACACACACATCCACACACACACACACATTGCAAACTGCAGCAGCGAACAATTGTTCGGCGCATATCATTTGGTTAAAAGGATTCGTTTTGCTCAACGCCGCTGCCAACCAAACCCATTGGACTGCTATGTGTGTGTGTACTAGTGTGTGCATGTGTGTGTGTCTACGTACAAATCAACTAATCTACTCCCCACGGCAAAGTTACGAGAAGACCGACAATTATATCCGCTCTCTGCTCACAATTTTTGCATGTCGTAAAGTTTCTAGTGGTGCACAGACCCCAAGCTTTAACCCCAACCCTCCTTATACCCCCTCCTCCACACTCCTTGCAGCTGTTGTGCAGACGGTGCGCCAACTGAGCAGCAGCTTCAAACACTCTGCGATTTTGGCATATGATTGCATTAAGTCGGAGCATTTTCACATGTTTATCAAGTTGGTTAAGGATAAAAGAGCTGGGATAGAAAATCGATGCTTTTGAGAACTTTCGATTAAAGTAAGTTAAGCGAATTTTATAGAAAGTGAAAAACACTTTGGAGTGTTTATTGTAGCTCTGCACTTCACTTAGCTATTTCTTATTTTATGAAAATTTTAATAAAATTTTACTCGATGACAATTTCTAGAAGATCTACTATTTAATATTTAGTACAAATATTCCCTTGTTCTGTGTATAAAATAAAATAATAAATTAAATCAAAACATGTTATTATAAATTCTGTAAAGTTTTTATATCAGCTTTAGTTTAATGTGACCGTTTATTTTGAGGGTCATCAAAGGTGTTAGCGTATATACAATTGAACTACTTTTATAAGCCCATTTCTTGATTTGATGAAAGTATTAAGTGTGAACACATTTCAATAAATAATTTGGTACTTTTATGTATATTCTTTTTAAATAAATATCTCAATTGTATCACTTTTATTGAGTTTCTATAACTCTTAAATTGTTGCCTTAATATTGTGAGAGCATTTAAAATTCGTTGTTAACTCTGCTACTGTTCTGGTTGTTGCATACTTACAGATGCACAGCGATTTTACAATTTGTATATGGTAGATTGTGTGTGTGTATGTGTGTGTGTGTGTGTGTCTGTGTCTGTTGTGCGGAGTGTGAATCTGCCTGGTATTACTGTTTGTATTGCTAAAGTTGTTGTAACTTCGTTAAAATAAGCACTCTGTTAGTTTGCCCGCCGGCTCGATGGGTTCTCGTCCGTTGCTCCCCCTTCGATGCTCTCTTTGCTCCCCCCACCTGTAGTTGTTTGCCCCAAAAGTCCCCTTCTGGGCAGGGGCAATGCAGCAGATTTGTCGGCGGTTTTTGCTATTACTGCCACATACCTAGCTGCAGACCATTTTGTTGCAGTTGCTGTTGTTGCTGTTGTTGTTGTTGCCAATGCTGATAGTTGGCATCTGCATTAGTAATGGTGAGTGGCGGTGAATGGTGGCGAGTGCTGCGCAAAATTGGGTGGCTTTGGATTTGTCTGCAGCTTTGACAGGCGTTGCAAGCGCACCACAGTCAACAACCACCCACCCACTGCCATGTGTGGGGTAAACGTAAACGTAAACGTAAACTTGCCGTTTAGTTTTTCGGTTAGCGGCGCCTTCAACTGCAGCTCCTTGGTGGCTATTAAACAGCACCACTTTACGCCCCAGCTGGGAGCTATAAGACCAGTGTATGCCCGGAATATGCCCGGAATATATCTGCGCATTCCATTGTTTTAGCTTTCGCTTTCGTTCCGTTACATGGCAGCGACTGCGGCAACTCCTCGTACCGACAACTTGTACTTAGCGGCGTTTCCTTCCGCTCAACACGGCCAACAGCCGGCCAACAGACGATAGCTAACAGCGAGCGGCAAGTGGCAAACGGCTCGTTGGCAGCGCTGTCTGAAATGCAATTAACTCGCATCGACATGCAATCTCCGGCACATACGACTGCACAACATGCAACACCAAAGCGGCAACAACTTGCAATAGCAGCAGCAGCAGCAGCAACAACATCAAGTGGCCATAGGCACCGAGAAAGCCCTAAAAGCGCGGCTAGGTTTCAGTTGTACAAAAAAAAAAGGCGTACACTGCCCGAAATTAAAAGCTGCGCAAAAGTTTGAAGAAAACTCTTTGTTTAGATTATTCCTAAAAATTATTTATAGTCTTAATCAATTGGAAAAATAAATCATGATCGGCTAAAAGTTTTTGAAATCCAGAAAAACATTTTTTGTACCAAATTGAACGGATAAAATATATGTAGAATCATGCAGAAATATTTAATTTTATAATAAGCTTTTAAGTGCTCAGCATTTAGGCAAACCGAACAACAAGAAATTGGGTTGGAATAATGTACTAGTATATATATACATATGTATGTATGTTGTATTCATTTATTTAATCATTTTTGTTAATTAAATAAACAGCTATGCAGAATCAAAATTATTATCATACCAAAACTTTATATGGGTTCAGGGTATAATAAAATCACGAGAAAAAAACGGGGAAAGATAATCATAAGAAATGGTTTTATATAAATAAAAAAATTAAAATTAAAAAGCTACTTATAACTTAACTATAGCCTTTTTAAATTTCTTTTATTATGCATATTTAAATTAGGCTACTGATTTCAATTAGACATTTAGAAAAAAGTAAGACACATTCTCTTAAATGATAAATTGAGAAAAATAAATATTTATATATATGTATATATATAAAGTGATTTTCCAAGGTAATCACACTTGAAATGCACATTAAATTTAAAGCAAGCAACCCTGACTGAAATGTGATACCTTGTGAAAACTATGAAAAGTGCGTGTGGCAACAAAATGTGCTGCGGCAACTGCTGCAAAATGTAAATTCACATTTGGCCGTAAGACTTAAAGATTACACGAAAATGTGTACGGCTGAGCGCCTGTGGCAGCATTTCCCCCTCGCGGCCCTTAACTCTCTTAACGGCCCTGCCCCGCTGCGCCCCTCGCCCAGCTGGGGAGCACTTTTGGGTATCTCGCACTTTTACTTGTTTTTAGCCAGGCTATCAGAGCCGAGCCAAGTGCATCTAGTGCACAAGTAGAGCACTCGTCAGAGCTCTTCAGCGTGCCGATAATCCAATTATGGCTATGGCCCGCCAGCCTGGCCAAGGGTCCGTCCGTTGGCTGCTTTTAGTTGATTTTGGTTTTTTTTGTTTTCGTTTTTGTTTTGTTTTTTTTTTTGGGAGGGGGGCGGTAAGTAGGAGAGCTGGGACAGGCAGTACCTGGCGTGCGCTCGTCTCTCACATAATTTTAGCCAGTTTATTTGCCTGTTGGCTTTGCGGGCTGCTCGCGTTATTATCAAGTTACATTGGCCAAAACACTAAAATGTGTGCATAAAAGGGTCGCAACCTGAACCCAAGCAGCTGCCAAGGCGCAGAGACAAGCTACCCGACTGGGGCTAATGTCTGAGGTTTTCCGCAGTCAACGAGTGTGTGTGTGAGTTTGTGTATGTGTGTGTGTGTGAGTGTTTGTGTGTGGGGTATTGCCATTCGCTCCGTTTAGCGTATTGTGTTTGTTATTTAAAACACGTAAACGCTCAACTAAACGAAAGTGTTTGGGATTTTCGGTTGAATTAGAAGCTAAAAACACCGGCGAAAGGTAGTTAATGATAGTGGACAAAGTGGGCGCAAGTGAACGGAAGGGAGCAAAAATTTAATTAAAATACGCACAAAAGACAGTATTAATATTTCTAGCATTTTTATTTAGTTTTTTTTATTCAATTTCATTTGTATTGATATGGTTTTTGTTTTTGGTTTTCATTTTTTTTTTCACTACTTTAATTTTGCTTTTGCTGATGGGCATAATAGAAATGAAAGTATAATAAAAAGTATACAATGCAATGCCATAATATTATTATTTGTATTTTTTTTAATATGCTGCCCCTATATATGTATATATATACAATATGATATTTTAATAATAAAATGTTTTCACAAGAATTGCGTCCGTTTATTGTATAAAAAATATCGGTTGCCAAAAAGAAATTTCCAAATTTAAAAAAAAAAATTCCGATATTTCATGACCAGCAGCAGTAGAAATAACGCCCCCATTGAGGCCCTCAGATATTTGCATTGGGGGGTATTTATTTTAATTGATTTATTCATTTGTTCTCTCTGTGAATAGTTTATTTATTTAATTTATTTAATATTATTATTATACTTGTGCATTTTGCATCATCGTCGTGTAAACAACTACAATTAGTATCACGATTGTCATTGTTGTAACAAAAAAACATAGCAAAGAAAAAAATGATGATGAAAAGAAACAACAACAAAAAAGAAAAGGTCGGAAAAATGAATTTGATAATTTATTCCATTTAATTGGTATTCATTGTTGTTGTGTGCACTCTGTAAATGTTTACGCGTTTCATTATGTTTTATTATGACCTTTCATATTATTTTTGCCAAAACTGATATGTACTTATATATCTGTTAAAAATTGACTGCCGCCAAAGTTCGTAAACCTTTAGAACTCCTTTTTTGCTTTTGTTTTTTAATTTCATTTTTGTTCTTTTTTTTTATTTGTTTTTCAAGTGATAATTGTGCAATGTGGCGTTACTACATACGTTCATTAAAAAACCATTATAATTGCTATCCAATTTACCGTTTATATTTGTATTCGTATATTTATATATTCATGTATATATATATATATATCTATTTATTATAACGTTCTTATTGGCCTTGCTGTTGTATTCCATATTTTTATCTAGAAACGTTCTCAGCTTTTAAAAATAAATATATATATGTATATATATATATATATATATGTATACATATATATTTATATACATATATATATGTATATATATTTACCTCATGTAAACTATTATTAACAGCTTATTTGTCTATTAAATCTATAGATGCAAAAGTGTTTATTAACTACACTCTAGTTGTGTGTGTGTGTTTTTTTTTGTGTGTATTAATAATTATGATGTGTGTATTCTTCGTCACATATTAGGAATCATTATATGTCCGCTGACGACGTGATGTAGTGTGTGTATGTGTATGTGTGACTTCATGTAATCAATTGTATTAATTACCATTAAGTTGGCCAAGACTTAGCGCCAAGCGGACAAGGGAGAAGGGCGCAGGCGGGTGCACTTAAATTACCTAATGGTCATTTGATGGTGATTAAAGAAATGATAACATAAAAGATAATTGCCAAAAGCAAGAGTATATAATAGTAAACATAAAATTAAAGCCAATTGGATAATAACAAATGGGAACATTTGGAACTGTAAATGCTATCGTATATAGTTGATTGAGTCGCCAAGATTGAGTATTGAAGGTATTAGGAACTGTTTAGGGAAGCAATTAACTCACTTTTAGAACAAAATATTAAAAAAATACTAATCATAAATATAATATAATAAATGTAATCCCAATCGCTTGACGCTTAAAAACTACGACAACATGCCGCAGTTTTTTTTAAGTCCTACTTCATATATATATATTTATATATAGATGTATAACTTATAGATTACGAGTGGACATAAACCGATTTGCTGTTTCTGTATGTTAGGGCTCATTAGCTAATTCCAAGTGCTGCCAACAATTTTGGCTAAGTTAAGTACAGTTTTATATTATGTTTAACTTTATATACAAATATCATACATATATATCATCTTGATCCAACGGGCGATTTAATCGGCCAGCTCCAGCAGCTACTAGAGCCAACATCAAAGGGTTATGGTGAACAGCGGCAGCGTTAACGCCGCCACAAAAGAGAGCAGAAAGATGCGCTGCCCGGAACTGCTGAGCGCGCTGGCCTGGCACAGAAGATCCTCGGGGAAGATCTCCAGTATGGGCAGATGGCGACCCGATGCCGGATCATGGCAGGTATTGGCACGCGCACGCTGTTCATAAAGGTAGATGATAAAATTAAGAATTAGATATACACCTAATAGGTATAACTTTAATGTTAGTAAAATAACTAAGAATAGTAAGCACAACAAAATATCTTTAAGATACAAAAGTAAAATACAATAAAAATCAAATACAAAAACAATCACTTGACATAACTAACTTATATGAGACGATACGATACGAAACTGCTTGGAGATACATAAGAGTCTGTGAAATACAAAAGTATCTAAGAGATAGAAAAATATCTGTTGAAAATTATACAAAATATTGAGAAAATTTATGGTATGTACAAAACGAACTTACAAGCATATCTGACGAATTCAGAAAAAACTTGTGATTTATAAATATCTGAGATGCGTTTAAATCTGAAAGTTTATTTTATATTACTTGAAGTGTATTCAAATTGTTTATAAAATACTTTTCGTTACTTGTATCTTACATTTTTGTTAAGAGTACTTTCTATACTCTTACACTTATTTGCCATTTTTCCAGATACTTTTGTATCTTGCAAATATTTTGTATTTTTAAGTGTAGTTAGTTTTTTTAATGGCATTATCTTTCACAAGATACCAATGCGCAGAAAAACTGTCAAATCTTGAATCTATTTTTGTATCTTTTAGATACTTTGAACTATGCAATCTATTGGTAACTTAATATACACTGTATAAATAACTAAAAAATATAGTTTTTTCAGGCTTGTTTTAAGTAATAGAAATAATAGAAAAGCTTACGCGCATATCGGCAAACGATAGGGGTAACTTTTGCAAAAAAATAAAAACAAGATTGAAGATATTAAATGAGTAAAAGATTGATATGAATAAAGGAATAGATAGATGATGGACGTACCTGGACCATACGCTTGAGGTCATCCTTCTGAATGACTTTGATCTGCGCAGATTCGCGCAGCCAGCGACGCAGCCAATGCCCAAACCAGACCAATCCGCATTCGCACTCGAGCGGATTGTGGGCGGTAATGAGACCGCCCATTATGCTCCGTGTGCCGACCGCATCCCAGTAGCTCTTGTTGGGATAGAAGCTGTCGGCGGCCAGCGCATTGATGCGATTATGCGAGATGTCGATGGATAGGTGGGGCACCTCGCGCAGCGTATAGAAAATGCCCGGCGGCAGATCGGAGATGCGCGTATGGGAGATCTTCACCTGGAGCCGCTGATTGTGGGAGAGTCCGACAAAGACATCTGGGGATATGGTCTGCACGTTGCTGCCGTACAGCTCCAGCAGCTGGAGCTTTGTGTTATTGGATAGCTTGGCCAGCAACTGACCACCAATGTTAGGTTCGACGCAGTGCACCCGCAGCTCCTGCAGCCCCGGCAGGCGAGCGACCAAATCACCGAGATTCGCATGGGAGCTGGCGTGGAGTTTGCGAAGCGAGCGCAGCTTGGCGAATGCTTGCGGATTGGCCACTTTAACGTCCAGCAGGTTGAGCTCGGAGAGATGACGCAGATTAAGCAGATCGTGCATCGTGATGCGACGCAACGGATTGTGAGCGAGATCGAGAACACGCACCGAGGGCGGCAAATGCTCCACAGCGCAGCTGGCATTCACCAGCTTGTTGTGGGAGACGTTGACATGTCGCAGATGACGCAGTGCGCCCAGCGGCGACAGCTCCTGCAGATAGTTGCCACTGACATCCAAATAGGAGAGCAGCGGCAGCTTCAGCGTGGGTAAAACATAGAGGCCCATGTGGTGCAGGATCAGCTTGCGGACGCGGGGCGTGTGCACGAACACCTCGCGCAGATTGGTGGTCACCAGCGGATTCTCGGAGAGATCCAGATTGGTCAGATTGTTCAGGAAACTGAACGTGTTGTCCGGCAAAATTGTGATGCGATTGCGCGCCAAACTGATGTCGTAGAGGAACTGTGAGTTGACAAACATGGAAGCGTCCAGATACTCCAAATTGTTGCGGGACATCTGAATGGAGCGCAGCGTGAATCCGATGTCTGTGAACGCCGGCACGGGCCAAACACTCAGCTGATTATCGGATATGTCTAGAAACTCCAAGCGCGTATTCATGAATACTTCGCGGGGCAACGCGCGCAATCGATTCCCGCAGATGCGCAAAATTCGCAGCTTGCGCAAATTCGAGAACTGTTCGACCTGCAGCTGATCGAGCTGATTGTGACTGAGATCGAGCTCCTGCAAACTGTTCAGACCCTGGAAGCTGCGACGTCGCAGCGAGCTGAGATTGTTGTGCGATAAATTGAGTATCTCGAGAAATTCAAGATCTCCGAACGCGTGACTCTGGAGGCCGCCCAAAGCGTTGTGCGCCAGATTGAGAAAGCGCAACGTATTCGCCAGATTGGTGAAGCTGTCCGACTTCGATACATGATTGTGGCTAATGTCCAGCTGGTAAATGTACATGTAGCTGCTCAGTTCGTCGTCGAAGCTCGAGATGTGATTGTGGCTTAAATTGAGGCGCAGCGGTGTTGTCGCATTCGACACGTAATGAAAGGACTTCAAGGATATTGCACACAGCTGATTGTGCATCAGATCGAGCGCAGCCAAATTGGGCAGCACGGTGAACGCGGCATGTGAAATGTTGCTTAACCGATTATGTGATAGATCGATATAGCGTAGGAACTCCAAATTGTGAAACGCGTGACGAGCGATGCTCCGCAAACGATTCGATTGCAGATTCAGCGTCTGCAGATCACCCAAATTGTGAAAGGTCTGCGACTCCAGACGCTCCAGTCCATTGTAGGAGAGCTCAATCTCTACCAGATGGCTGTGCGCATCGGGCAGAAAGAGGCCGTGTGGCAGTGTTTTGAGCTGATTGAAACTCAGATTGATGTAGCTCAGTTCGCGCATTTGAGCGAACGACTCGTTCGAAATGCTCTTCAGATTGTTGTTGTCCAAACCCAGCCAGATCAGCTGCGACAGCGGCAACAGGGCGTCCAGTGGATCCAGCGATTCCAAGCTTCTTGCGGGGAATACGGCAAACGAGAGCTCCAGTATTTTCAGCGTATGCGAGACATTCTCAAAGACCAACGGATGATGTATGGTTATATCGTTGAAGCTCAGGCTGATCTCCTGTATTTGCTCGAGACCCGCAAACGAGCCCAGATGCAGATGCGTTATCTTGTTGTTCCTTAGCAGAATCGTCTGCAAATTGGCGCCCCAACCGTCCACGGCAAAGATGCCCTCGGGTATATCCGCTATGGAATTATAGCCCATATTCAGATATGATAGCTGCGTATAGTTCTTCAGTCCCAGCACGGGTATCATCGTAAAGTTGTTTCCACTCAGGCTCAGCACCTTCAGATTCTCGGTGAAGGTGGGCATATTGCTGAGCTGATCGATCCGATTGGATGTCAGATACAAATAACGCAGGCGATGCAGCGTGGATATGGCCATTGGCACCGTGCTGAGATGATTGCGTTCCAGATCCAGATACTCTAGCGTATCTGTGAGACCCTCAAATGCGGCCGGATGCACTCTGGCGATGGCATTGAAGGCCAACACAAGGTGCACAATGCCCGTGTCCTTAAAGACCTCCGCGGGCAGCTGGTCGATGTAGTTCTGTTCCATGTTGAGCGCACGGATGTGCACGTCTGAATAGTTAAGCTGAAAGTAATCCGACTCCAGATGCTCGATGCAATTCTGGCCGAGATCCAGCTTCTCCAGGTGCATTCGCAGCGGTCGCAACTGCAGATCCTTCCACTGAACGCTGCGCAACAGATTGTCCCGCAGGCTGACAATGCGCAGCTCCGGCAGCTGCTCGAACAGCTCTTGGGGAAAGACGCTCAACAGGTTGCTGGACAGATCCATGGTGACCAGGGAGCGAGGCAAATAGTTGGCCGCCACATGGGATATCAGATTGTTCGACAAATCCAGCCAGAGCAGCTTTTGCAGCTGCTCAAACGGACGACCCCCAAAACGATCCCCCGATCCGGGAACAGCCGCATTCAGCATATTGCTTGCATCCAACCGATTCTGCACAGCAGCCAGGCTGCTGGGCTGGGTGCTGTTGTCTCCGGGACTGGCCGCCACATCCAGACCACCACCTGGCGTCACATCGGTGATGTCGTTCCCGGACAGATGCAGCGAACGCAGCGTATCGTGCTGCGCCTCCCAGTTGCCATCCAAGCTGCTTATGTGATTCCTATCCGAGGAGAACGAACGGAAGAGAAAGCAATCGAGTTGGTGTTATTAAAAAATGTTAAACTAAACGATTCGGTGAAATTCTTAACTTGGTTAATTTTCTCAGACACTATATTGAAAGTAAATTATTTAAAACAGGATTACCTCTCAAATTTTATACGATACACATGTTGATCTACTATAAAATAGTCACGGTATTTCAAACTCCCATAACATTATTAAAACTCGACCGATTTTTCATTTTTGATAGCATTTTGGTCATCTTTTATCATCTAGACTGATTTTGCATTCAAAAAATATATTCATTTTTGATAGTGTCCAAATTTGGTAAATCTAGCTTAAAAATTGTGTAGCGCTGAAAAAAATTGCGTTAATACGGATAGACAGACAGACAGACAGACAGACAGAGAGCCAAAACTAACAACAATTTTGACACGTAAAGCTCTCGTAGGCATACATAGATCCCATATTTTATACTTTTATTACTTTGTCAAAGCTGAAGCGATTTTCATGTGTCATTGCATTTCTTTTTATGATTCTGTATTTAAACAATAGATATATGAAATTTAAAAAAAAAGTTGTTGAATTTTTTGATTTTTACATTTTTAAAATTTTTCTAAACATTAAATTTTAAAGTTATATTTGATTGAAAAAAGTAATTTTTTATTATTAATACAGTTAACTATTTAATAGTAATAAAATTTTCTCTTAGACAAAGGCTCCATTATAATGCGACTATAACGAAGTTGTCTTTTCTATAATTCAGTACGGAAAAGTGGCTTCCGAGCTTAAGCATTGTTGCAAAGAGCTTTTCCACTCCCATTTGTCACAACAGAGTGATCTAGAGTCAATCCACTTACCGTTGCGCTACGAGTCGTGTTAGCGAGTGCAATCTCTGCAGTGCCTCCAGTGGCAGCTGCTGCATCTTGTTTCCCGATATGTCGAGAGTCATCAAGGAATACGTCATGGTGCTTTAAAAACAAACAAAAAAAAAAGAAGTGTTATCAGAGATAAATTTTGCGCGTCGGTCTAGAATTTGATGTATTTGTGATACGTTTATAATGCTGAAAGTTTTAGTAAGCATGTACAGTTCAGTTGTGTCACGCCTATAGACTAACACCCCTCTGGTTGTTAAGGTGGCGCCTGCCTTTTGACATATCCAACACACAAGTCAGAAAACAAATATTTAAACTTAATTAACGCACCGCAAACCCGACGACGAGTCGTGTGACCTGTCCCCTACCCCTGGACATCCCACAACATCCAGCTGCACTCCATTAATAGTTACACACACACTCGCCCGCACGCAGTACAAACACTAAAGCAAGAGAGGGAGAGAGAGATAGCGAGTAAAAGAGCGACCTCAATTATGAAAACCACGAGGTTTTACAAACAAGCACCAGCCTCTGCTCAATGCGACGTCGCGTCGCTGCTTTTGAGCTGTGCCTTGTATTATTTGCTGCTGTTGTTGTTGTTATTATGGCTAGTGTAACTGCTGCGACGAAGAATCAAACGCAAAACGCAAACCGAATTTTTGTGGCTCCTTTTGCACTTACTGGCGACTCTCTCGCCTCCAACGCTCTTTCCGACTTCTTCACCTCGTCATCCGTCTCGTGGCTTTAGTTGTTGGCGGCGGCTGTTTTCGGCTTTCGTTTTGGTTGCCATTTGTCGTTTGCCGGTTGTTCGCTACTCTCCTTTTGTTGCTGTTGTTGTTGTTTTTCTTGTGGTCGCCCGCTTAAGTTAACTGCGTGCAAGTGTGCGAGAGTTTGAACGTGTGTGTGTTTGTGTGTGTGTGTGTGTGGGTGGGTGAGTGCGTTTGTCATCAAAAGGCTCCATGTAAATACATATGGCAGCTTTGCTATGTGCTCAAGCATACACATGCATCCGTATACGCCGAGGGCAGTTCAAATAGTGGCGCATTATAGCGAAAGTCAAAGTTAATAAAGAATCAGTCACAAGAAGGAAAACAGAGCTGGGTAAAATTACAGTTCACAAGTATTTAAGATTTAATATGGAATAAATCAATTTTTTATTTATGTTTTTTAAATTTCAACTAAAATTTTTATAGCACGTCCTTCGCCACCCTCGCTTCAGCTTTTCTACTTTATAATGCGTTAAAATCATAAAGATAACCATTAAAGGTTGAATTATTAAATATTGGGCTTATCAAAATTAGTAAAACCGTTTCGTTTCTAACTATTTGCAGGGATTTTATGAGTTTGGCAGCCCTCGTTTATATTTCCATGTATTTATGCAGTACATACTAGGTATATATGTTAGTATATATACGTACATGTACATATGAAAGTATATATATCATACTCATGCATAAAACAAAGCAATGTGCGCATTCAAAAGCATTTACAACTGAACCTCAACACGCAAGGAAATCGCAACATAACAAGTAGAGATGTTAACACACATACACATACACATACACACGTCTTTCACTAAATTATTTATTCCGCATACTGTAAATATATTAAAGGGATCAGACCAATCAGTTACGGATATCCTAAGGATATAAACATCATAATAAAATTATTTATCAATGCATTATTTATAAGTTATGAATTTAGCATGCAAATATTTTGATTTTCAGGCAACAAATAAAATATTCAAGTTTAAAAACATAAAAGTTTGCTTGTGACTGGATTTCGATCATGGAAACATATAGATAGAAACAAGTGTATCAGGAAAATTGATTAATGTTCTAAATTTCAATTTTAATATTCGCATAAATTTGAAAAAATGTCGACACTTTTATGTGTATATATTAAATATTTTACTATTAAAGGAATTTAACGAAAACGGCCTTTGTTTTTAATAACAATAATAGCAATAACTATAATAATAGCGATAACTACAAGTCCACAAGACGCATATGAAACCCATTTAAGGAGCTGGGAATTCGACGCGTCCAGCGGATAATCCTTCGGTATGCAGGCGAACGATTGGGCTACTCCGCTGCAGATCAACTGACACGTGACAGGAACCACACGACACTTGATCCAATTTAAACAGGGCTTGGTGTAGTCGTCCGCACAGAAATTTCGACAATTTGTTGATTTGAGCATATCCCAGGTAGTATCGTTCCGGAACCAGCACTGGCACTGGGCTGTGCATTTTGCCATATCCGCTGGGAAGGGTTTATCGTCGGCTTCGACTGTGCGCGTTATCAGCGCTAGCAATGCCAAAAACAACACACATTCGAACATGGTTTGTTTTTTTGTTATTATTATTTTTTATGTAATCAATTTGAATTCTTCTTTCTGTCGCAGAAATGTCAACCAGCCCACGATCCGAACTCAACTGAATGCAGCACATTCAACTTCTTTCAGAAATTTCCGATTAGCAGACTGGAGACTAAGCGATAATTTTATGCTTCGCATATACTTATATCAGTCAGCGTCATATGTTGAATGTATATTATGAATATGTAAACTTAGCTGAAGACAAAACTGTGGTGCTATTGTTTATGCTATTTCTTATGAAAAGAGAGAGTAAGCAACGATAACCTTATGGTCCATTGTTACAAACTTTACAAAAAATATTTTATATTTAAAATAAAGTATTATAAATTTATCATTTCATGTTTTGTTTTAAATAATACTTATTGTTGCTTCTTTGATAAATTTTTTTTACATATATATATTTGATTATATTTATTCTTGTGTAATTCTTAACATGATAACTAATTTTGATCATAAATATTATTAATATTATCATCTGCAGAGTGATCTTCTATATTTTTTTAGAACTCTCACAAACTCGGTTTATTTCAAATTTATGTGTATTTGTAAATAGGAAACAATTTTGTATGAATTTATGCTGCTTATCATTCAGTGTAGATATGATATGTACATATGTACATGATATATGAATAAACATGTAATTTTATTTGAATTACATATATTATTTATAGATTGGTCTATACACAGCTTATTATGCGAGCATATTCCCAGCATAATTTGGAGTTGAAGCTGAGTTTTGCAACTGCTAAACTAACTTTTTGATTAGCACACGACCAAACAGAAGGAGAGGGGGAGCGAGTGAAAGAGAAAGGAAAAGTGATGCGGGTGTTTTAGGGGTAATTTTACCACATTTTGCCAGGTTTGTGCACATTAATTAGTTTGATTTAAGTTGAGATGCGGCCTGTGAATGACGAGCCAGTTTGTGTCTATTTGCCAGCATGCATACCCGCAACCAACCCACCCCCTCTCTATACCCGTGCAACAACTGATTTCCCACGCTATCTGTTTACTTTTGTATAAGGGTGAGTTGGGGGGTCTTAAAAACTGTGCAAACTGTTAACGTGCGTCCATTTAACTTTTCAAAATGGAGGGGGGGGGGGGTCGGTTACTGGTTTGTGGAGGGCTGGCGAAAAGGGGGCGTGGCTGGTTTTGGGTTCTTTGTGCTCGTTAAAAAATTTTCGCGTTTCATTTCATGCCGCCCAAAAAGAAAAACCAACAACTGCCAAATGCGGTCGAGTGGTAGAGAGAGGAATGGTGTTGGGGAGAGGGGGAGTCACAGTTCGCACACACACACATGCACACACACACAGTCGCATGTTTGATGTGATGTGTGTTGTGTGGGACCATAAAAAAGCTGACGAAATATGTGCTTGTATACGCCGTACAATAGTACATGCATATTTCGAGTCCGTTTTTCACTCGCTTTTGGTTTATAGCTCTTTAAAGGGTATTTTAGTTGGCGCACTTGCGGCATAGCCGCACATGGGGCAAGTTTATCAATGCAGCGTATCTTGGAGAGCATTTCAAGTTTTCATTAAATGAGACGCGTTGCGAGTTATGCACGGATTAAATGGCTTTTATCTTTATGTTGCTACAGTGAATTATACCTACGATGGAACAAGTTTTTTCACTGAGGTTACTCTTCATGCATTTAATAGAATATTTTATTTAAAGACTTAATAATTGAATGATGTTATAAATTTTTAAGCGTAATTTTATTATTTTGTAAGTCTCAGCTTTTAAATAGCACACGATATAATAAGCTAAGCTTACACAAGTATAAATATTATTATTAAATTAAGAATTTCTTTTACTTTTCTATACACAACTGCAGAAAACGAAACGTTCTAATTTTGAATAATTATTACTTTCTACTTTGATAAACTTTTTTATATGTATTTATTTCAACTTGTTTTAATTCGTTATTTGATGACTCTTATTATTTTTATTATAAATATTATTAATATTATCAACCGCATAGGAGACCTGTATATTTTTCAAAAATACTCACAATTTTCCAGAAACTTGATTTTTTTTCATTTTTTTTTTTTTGATTTTTTGTAGATTTTATTAAGAAATGAATCGCATTAACATAAAATCGCACCCTCTTTTTGTCTTTGTCTTGTAATATTTATTATTATAAAATTTATTCGATATTCTTTTTTCAGATTTTCTATATAATCTAAATAGTACATACATAGCATAAAATAATGTTTATTTCTTCATATTTTATTCTTTTTTTAGCTATTTCAAAAATGTCGAAACTTTTATTAATACTTATACAATTATAGAGTAAGCACAATCAAAAAATGCATTTATTGAGCAACAAAAAAAGGAGAATATTTAACAAATTCATAACTTTAGAGAGTAAGTTTTCAGCAGGATAAAAAAAGAGATACGCTGTGCAACAACATAAAATATCTTTTAACTGAATTTACATAGAGGCTATTAAATATGCGTTGTTTTGCCAGAGTATTAAATCGTCGTTGGTATGTATTTAACTTGTTTATTTGGTTTTTTTTGTATTATTTTTCTTTACATCTGCTTCTTTCTTTTTTGTGATTATTTACACTCAAACAAATAGCGCTTGAAAGTTTTCCTTTTGCCCTCGCCGTGTGTCTGAGTGGGGTGTGCGTGTGTGTGTGTACTTCACTGTATTCGCCATGTGAGTTTGCATTTCCTCCCTGCATTTTCTGCCTGAGTGCACCATGAAACACTCCCAAACAGTGCTGCACAGCCGAGCCCCGCCTTTCCCCCGCCCGACCAGTCGTTTGTTAAACTTAATTTTACGCCTTTTTTACAACTTGCAGTTTTATGTTGTAAAATATATGGGTGTGTGTCTGTGTGTGTGCGAGCACTTGCACTACAAACACATAAACACACGAAAAACAAGAGGGAAACGCAGAAAAAGCCGTGAAAAACTGCCGCACAGCGGCCATATAAATAGGCCTGGTAAAACTGTCGCATCATCAGAACACATGAAATGTATATGTGTGTGTGTGTGTGTGTATGAACCAGAGTGCATCATCATGGCTCAGCACTTATGTTGCCCTAACCCTAATCACAAACGCTAACACGCGTACACTCAAAACTCCCCCCAACTGGTATTGACCTTCACACTCACCTGAAACTGCGCTCGGATATATCCTGCAGCTCGTTGTCGACCAGTTTCAGTGTCTTCAGACGCAGTCCCTGAAATGTTTCATCGTCGACGCTCTGCAGATGCGTGTTCGACATTTCGATATAGCGCACGCTGCTGTGTATAAACTCTGTAAGAGAGATAGAGAAAGAAAGAGAGAGAGAGAGAGAGAGAACGGGTTAGTCACACATGTAGCGATGTATGTTGAATATATTGATGTGGCATCGCCGACCAAGTCAAAGTGATGCTGCCTGCCATCATTGGCCGCCAGTTCATCATTCAAATTGATTTTAAACGGCATTTGAAGCGTTTCCCATAACCCGAGGGAAATAGCTTCAGTACGCAGTCCAACCTCCACAGCTACAGCCCGGAGACTGAGGCTAACGATGATGGCTTTTGTTTTGGCAGTTTGATAGCAGGCGCGTTAAAGCAAATGGGTCATCAGCGAGCCATTGGCCCCATGCAACAATGGACCAAACGGGGGGGAGCGCCGAAGCCAAGGATCGGCCAAACGCGGCACAGGACTTTGATTTTTATGCGTTTTTCCGCTTTCTGCACGCCCCCACCATAATAGGACAACGACCAAAGCAATTTAAAAAGGCACTTTAGATATATTGGAAGAGTGACATCCTTGGCAAAATAAACAGCTGAACGTCGAACGCTTGAGTTGATTGCCTTGCGACGAGCAACGGAAGGAGGAGCAAGAAGAGCAGCAGGATGCGAAGGACTGCACAAAATTTATATAACATTAGGAGCAAAATATATAAGATAACTTTGCAAATATCAAAATATGTATATAAATACTTTTTTAAGATAACAAAATCTTAGACGTTAAACGAAGCTCGGAACTTGCTTCACTAAAAAAGAATACTTAGAATACAAAAAAGGATTCCTATATTTGGGCTGCCAAAGATGAAATACCCTTTAAATATTTATTACATATATAAACAAGTGAGATTGCTCAAGTCGGGACCGCCCGACATACATACAAACTCTCGGAGCTTGAGGCTGTTAAAAATTAAAAAAAGATTTTAATTATAATTACCAACGAAAAAAACTCCACAGCGGTAATCGAAACCGTCCAAAAGCTGATCTTGGTCTCATTCAGTTGGTACATATCATACGCAGAAGAAGCTTATCATTTTGTTCGATAACTATCTGCGTTTTATTAATAGCGATAAAAATCAATAACCTTTTGTTTTTTTTACAATATCTCGGTAAATAAAAGAGCTAGAAGCAGCAAGTGCGTTATGTTCGTTTTGACTAGACGCAGATTTTGATACCTCCGGATTTTAGTTACCTCCCCCCAATCGCCCCCAGTGTCCGCAAATCAAATACTATAGACCTGAAAATTGGTTTGTACATACATTTCAATGCTGCTAATAATTCCTAAAAAGTTTCTTAACGATCATACATTTAGTTTAGCAGAAAATAAAGATTTCGTTTCTATAGTGGGGCATGGGCAGCAACCGAGTAAAGTGCGTGCGACGTGCATTTGTGTGTGTGAATTTGTATATGTATGTATGAATGCAAACGAGTTGAAATGCTTATGAAGACAGATCGAGGGATTCAGGGTATCTCCAAAGACAATATTAATAGTATAAATAGTATTTGTATTGTCTTTGGTATCTCTAGTCGGGCGGCCCCGATTAGAGCCTTCTAACTTGTTTCACTATTCTGTTAAGTTTTGTCAGAGTTATGAAACCGAAACGTCAAAATATTTATACATATCACATATCATACTTATATTTTTTACAAAACTTCGAGCCCTTAAAATTAGTTATAAAGTGCTTCTTATGTTGATTAAGATTACCACAATCGATTTAAATAAGAAAAATGTTGATTTGAAAACAAATTTTTTTTAATTTCGTAAAGGTTTGTTAAAAAAAATATAATTTTAATAATACATATCATTTAAATGTAGATTCGAATAAGATGACAAAGCATGACCAAAATGCAATTAAACTCGAGAATCGGTTGAGTTTTCAAAAAATTATAAAAGCATTGAAACATTTAAATGTCTGTTGATATTGACTATAAATATGTTTCAGATGTTTGCGTAAAAAATATACCCTTAGCAAATACATAAAAAAATAGGTGGCAGCAGCAACTTTTTATGTGATTATTCGTTGTTATTGTTGTTGGAGTCTCAAAGTAGTCCTTCAATGGGTTACAAGCATTGGGGCGAAGGCCACACGCTAGCGAGCAGTTTGAATGGGTGTTACAGCTGCGCCTTGGACCTCCGGGAGACATGAGTGTCGCAATTAATTTGCGATTCGCTGAGCATGTGTTAATTAACAATAGTAACATGGTCCTTGGAGTGCGCCCCCGGCACCCTGCAGAGCGGCAGTCAGCAGGCAGCAGGCAGCAGTTGCCCGCGAGAGGCGCCTGGTGACCGTGTGTTTTTAGCCTGATTATTCGAAATGCGGCTCCAAAGGGAATTTCCATGTCACGCTTGTCAGCTTAAATTATGGCCTGGCCTTAGCTCAAGCAAGCGGCAGTGGACGGCCAAGCCTAAGCCGCCATTTGCACACTTGCTCCTGCTTTCCCCCAGCTCCCTTCCTCCCTACACCAAACTGCTCTCATAGACAGAATAAAAGAACGGAATTTTTTCGAGTGCGACGCTGTGGAATGAGTGCAGCGGCCGCAGTTGGCGGGCCAGAAAACTGACGTGCAACATGAAAATGCACTTTTCGCTTTTAATTGAAAATTTTTTACGTGAATTGTCATTTCTCTTCCTTTATTTTTTGTTGTTTTTGGCTGTTGTTGTTGGGTTCGTTTGGTTTTGGTTTGGTTTGTTGCAAACTTGTTTTTTCCTTTGCTTTTTCGGATATTTTTAGTTAGCATGTTGCCTGACAGCTTTCAAAAAAAAAAAAATATTGGGTTCAGACAAGCCACACACACATACATTGACAATGACTGGCACATACAAAATGCATGTGTGCATCACTCATGAATAGAGCGTTTGTTTGTGTGTGTGCTGAACCAAAGTCAAAGTGAAATGCGAATACGAATGCAGATTGTCAGGATTGTCATTGATTTGGCCATGAACATTTCAGCAGCAATTCGTACAGTTGACTGCACTTAAACAATTAATGAACAATTACGTACACTATATAAATTAGCCAACAAATGCCCACAAAACAGATATTTAATTGAGTTTTTCTTTGATTAAAAGCTGATTTTTATAACATTCACTTATATATTGTATTGCAACATTTTTAGTTAAAACGCATTTGAAACCCGGCGATAACCATTTTTAATGTAACCCATTAAAGCCAGCGAGACCTACAAAAATAATAAAATTAATATCTATAAAATAAATAATAGATAATCATACATAGATAAATAAACGTTTCATAAACGTACTCGTAGTATACAGTTTCTGACAATTATAGAAATGTTTGGCATTTAAGGCAAATTTAATACAAGGCAACCTGAACTTTACCATTTTTATCTGGGAAAAAAATATAAATAAATAGAGATATATAAATGAAAGTTTCATGAACGTGTAAAAATACAAAAATAGAATACAATTTCTGACAATTAAAGAAATATTTGACGTTTACAACAAATTTAATACAAAGCAACCTATAACATTTGACCGTTACCGTCTTTAGCAAAATCTCAGAAGCGCATGCTTGATCAAGCTTTTAAAATGAGTTCCGGTGAAAAGCCAAAAAAAAAAATGTTGCATACCAAAAATTCCCAGACATTTTACGCCCTTTGGTTATATTTTCCAAGCCTCCTGTGAAACGTGTATCGATTAGTTTTTTAAAGTCTTTTTTAAATATAACTAAAGGCCGATTGTAAGAAAATTTAGACTTTTAGTAAGCCTTTTCAGTAAGCTTTTCTTTGAGGAAATTGAACAAAAACACAAAAATTAAATTATCTTTGCATATCTACTTAGCAGATAAGCTAGAAGCCAAGCAAATAAAATTTAGAAAGCTAAAATTGGTTGAACATTTTGATACACCCTTGCCACTATACTGTAGTGAATTTAGCAAAACTGTTCTACAAATTTTAGTCAATCAGTTTATCAGTTTATCAGTTTATTCAGATTCTGCTCGTATTCAATTGAATTTCATTTTCCCACACCTCACATGTCCTTCAATTTAACCAACGTTCGTTGAAATCTAGGCTAATTATTTTGAATTTTAAATTTAAATAAATTCTTGCAGGCACAACAGATGGATGTGGTTTCTGTGAATATTGTTATTACAAAATTAATAATTCATGTTATATTTGGTAATAACCTATTTATTTGCACAGCTTGTTGCGGGCAAAGCTTAAAGTCGGCAAATAAGTTGAAAATATGTGGTTGAAATTGGGCTTACACACACACAAGCGCAGGCACACACTAAACGACGATATACGCAAACAGCTAACATCTTAATTACATATCGCATATTAATACAATCATACGCCCTGTTGACACGCGCGCAACGGGCTACAAACGTGGCCAACAAACGCATTGGCCATGCACGACGGCAGCTTGGCCGAAACTGTACGAGTGTGTTTGCGGGTATGTGTAGAATGTGTGCATATCTAAGCTGTACAGCTGCTGTTCTTGTTGTTGTTGTTATTGGTGTTGTTATGAGTGGACAACGAACACACAACATATGGCGTTAATAAACTTCTAGCCAAAAGCCTGAGGGGGTTGTGGACGGGGACGCGGAGGGGGAGGCGGATGTGCGGTGTTCCGCTGGACAGTTGCTGGCAGTTGTATATCCATCGCAGTATGTTGGCTTGTATTTTATGGCCTCAAGTCAATTCTCTGACAAATGGCGAGCATATTTATTTATTTACTTTAGCTGCCAACGTCGCCATTTCCATGCGTCGTACAAGCGATCCAACGCCGCCCGCCCCCGCCTCCGCCCCCGACCCCCCCGCACGTTTGCGTCACTTTCCAAGTGTTTATTGAACTCGCCAAAAGCAAGCAAACAAAAAGAATATAAACAACAACAACAACAACAAACTAGCAACAGCCACGCAACCAGGACATGGTCCAAGGCACAAATACGCCCAATGAAAAACATATATGGCAGCAGCCGTAAAGTAGAGGAAAGGATAAGGAAAGAGCTATACGAAACTATTGCAAATGAATATTTAAATATGGTTTGCTGCTTTTTTTTATTAACTTGAATTGAGCATCGAACTGGCTATTCATATTCCATGAAATTAAATAACATTATTTATGCAGTTTAATCAAATGGCCATTTTGCAATTATATTTTTTTGTTTTTGGTTATTTATTTGTGTGAGATTTGGAATAAATACGCAAAGCAAGCAATGCATAAAACCAATAAAACAAAATAATACAAACAAGTAAGAGTCCGTCCGACTAGGAGATACCCTGAACCCTTTGATCTGTCTTCATAAACACTTCAACCCGCTTTCATTCATACACACATACACAAATTCACACATACAGTTGCTGCACGTGCCCTCTTATGGAAACGAAATCTTTATTAAATCAACTCAGCTCGTCGTCCTGATCAAGAATATACGGGGTCAGAGGTGCCTCATTCTGCCTGTTACATACATTTCAACAAAACCATTATACGCTTTTTACCCATTTTCAATGGGTTCAGGGTATAAATATCAGTAATTATGGCTTTTGGCACATTGCTTTGTTTTTAACAGCACAAAATATATTCAAATATTATTTTCAGGTAAAAAACATATTTACTTAACAAGTTTTAAACTGTACGCTGTCATTGATACTATTTTGGTTTTGTTTAAAATATTAAATAATATTTTCAAATTTAAAAAAAAATAAGAAAAAAATTATTATATTTAAGCATAAAATATTTCAAAATGCATAAAAGTTTAAAAGCCCAAAAAGAACTTGTACAGCAAATAAAATGTCCCACTGTGATGTAAATTATTTGAAAAGAGCAATAAATTAACTTTTACAAAAAGGCCACAAAACAATCTTTCATCTTCAAATGCTATCGCTCCACACAGCAGCAGCAACACTTTCAATTTTACGGGCTTCATAAAACGCATAGGCTCCGCCGCGTAGGGGAGCAGGCAAGGCAAGGCAAGGCAAAGCAAGGCAATTGCAGCGCTCACCCCTACCGTGGCCTTTGACCCCGCAACGTATGTGCTGATGAAGATTACGTCAGCTGAAAAGTTATTGTTTTGGTTGGCCTTTCGTTGGAGCAATGGCAATGGTAACAGGAAAAACTGTAAGAAGCAAGTGTGAGCTCCATTTATATCCATATACTTTTGTGTCCAGCCAGAAAGCACAGCAGCAGCCAAAGGGACGACAGCAACAGGAAACGTGCGGCAGCTGTGCGAGCAGCCTGCCTGACTGCCTCCTTGTTTGCCTCTTGGCCGGTTCGGTTCGGTTCGGTTCGTTCATTTTGTTTCAGTTTTACTTTTGGTTAAGAAATAGTTTCGGCATGAAAATTGTGGCCGAATCGAATATGAAGCAGATGCTGGTTGTTGTTGTTGCTTCTGTTGCTGCTGCTGCATGTGAAACAGAGGCCCTGGGGGCGCATCAGCAGCACTGGCCAAGCGTGAAAATGACCAGAAAACATTAAAAATAAATCTAAATTGCACATTTCGAGCTTAAATATCATTTACGCACCAAGCACAATACAAAATTTAACCTTAAACGCCGCTGAGCAAGGACAAAATTGTTTTGCTTAATGACTTTTACCCTTTTCATTTTTGAAAGCCCGGCAGTGGGTTTTATATAATAAAGTACACATATAATCTTAATAAGGATTCAAAAAAACGCAACGCAGCCCTTTTGTTTTTATTTAAATAGGTCTGTTAGTGAATTCTAAATCATAAAACTTTGCAAAAGTCGTAATGTTTGAATTAAAATCTACCAGAATAAAATACTATACTTATAATTATCATAGGAGCATTCAGTCGTCGAACTTTTGTATTTCTCAATATATTTTAACATAATTCAGCTAACATGTTTGCAATATAATACTCCAAATCTATATCACTATATATATTACTTTATCAAATAGCTTCGATAGGAATTATGCACCTAATATATAACAAATATATCATCAACATCGCACTACTTTTTACTTTATCAAAATAGTATGCACATCGGTGCTCTATTGCATATAGCTCCCAAGGAAGCAATCGTTTGAAAATACTACTTTTTGATTTATGCTGGAATATATTCCACATTTTAAATATGTCAGCAAGGGTATTTTGCCATCGACACATTTCAAATAACAGGTTCTTAAATTTTGGTTTTAATTTTATTTTACGGTTCTGTCAGAACACATTCGTTTTTGGCCAGGCCAGCTGCATCAGCCTGCTTTCTGTTGCTGCTGCTTTCTGTTCCTGCTGCCGGTGCTGAAACTGTCACATATTTTTGGCAGCACAAATTTTGGAATTTTTAATGAATTTCAAGTCGTTGTCATCGTCATTGCAATTCCCCTGGCCCCTTCACCCGCCAGCCGCATATTTTTGTGTATTTTTGCGTGTGCGCTGAATAGTATGCAACGTTTGCTGTGTGCTGCCCCCTGTCCCACTGCGACTAGGCGACTCTGTGCCGTGTCCTGCTTCCTGCAGCCAGGCATGCCACTGGCTGTGGCCAAAACCCAACCTAGCCACAATGTCCATCTGTGGGCGGTGGGCATTTTGCGGGCGTGGCACGCAATTAGCCAGACTGTCAAGCAAAGTGTTTTCCCCCCAACTCCACCATCAACTCGCCTCTCATACTTTTTTCCACATTAGAATTGCTAATTGCCAAAAGTTTTCTGCATTTTCTGCAGTTTCTTCAATGGAAACCAGCGACGTGGAAGACATAAATTGCATTCAAGTGAGACATTTGTTTGAATATATTTTGAAGAGAACAGATTGTAATTGTTGTAATACCCGATGGACAGACAGCATTTGTGCCATTGTGCCAGCAGCGGTGGAGCAGCTTCAATTGCCAGAAATTTATTAGATTGCTAATCAACAGATGCATTTGGCTAGACAAACGCATCAAGCGATGAATCAAATTCAAATAATTTCTGCATGTTGATATTGAATAAAACATTATTTGTTTTATTTGTATACATTCAATTTCATGAGGCTAGAATTATATCGGTCAATTTTATTCTTAAACAATTGCAAACGAATACAATATATATGGGATTAATGTAAAATAAAATTAATTCGTTGAGTTAGTGTTTATGTTTTTGACTATTGTGATTATTATATTTTATATTTTTATTATATTTTATATCACTTTATAGACAAAATAATTAAATACATATTTTGAGCTCAGGATAGGATCGATAGTTCCAATTTAACCTAACTATCGATTATTACTATTGTCGATAACGCCACAGCGCAGTTTTTAATTGTAACGCAATCCGATTTCGACTACATTTTGCTACAAATAAACTGAGTTCTAATGCTATGTGCTATGAGTCAGATTACGATTACATTTCGTAAAATAAAATAACTGCCATCCTTAAGGTATGGCAAATATCGATAGTTCTGATTAGCTGAACAACAAATAGGAGCAGCTTACGCAAGCAAAATATGTTTTTTCAAATTTTTCATAAAATTTAAAATTGCCAAACATTTTGCCCAATTTTTAGCCTATCGTAAATATTTTGTGAACCAATAAACCGGACAAGACTATGCTTTATTAGTTCCTACACTGCGTCATTCTGTTCGTTATTTGGCAACAAAAATCCCAGCTTATAAACAACAATGTGGAGAAAGCGCTGCGATAAGCATATTGGCTGGCAGATAACACAATAAGAAATGTGTATTATAAGCTATATTGAAATTGTACATAAATTCGATAAATGTAAATTTACAAAAAACGAAAACATAAATAAAAGAACGAGAAGCCGAATAAGAATATATTGTAAGTAAATTTTTGAAATACGTCGAACATTGTGGCAGATAAATTGGCAATGCGGATAACAGCAGGTCGGGCCATGTCAGGGTTGAAGTGGGGAACCCAGGGCAATTGTAAGCCAAGAAAACTTTTCAATGGCTCAAACCCTCACATCTGACAGCTGCTTTGGCTGTCCATTTATATATATATATGTGTGTGTGTGTGTGTTTGTTGGTGTGTTAGCCAGTCAACAGTTTTTCGTTATTTCCAACTTTATGCCGCAACATGGTGTAAGGCAGCGGGCTGGCAGTCGGGCATGGCCCGTTGTTTTCATTTTGCAGCACTGTAGGTAATGCCAATATTTTTGGCACAACAATCTGACAACCGAGAGCGGAAAGCAGGGGGATTTAACGAATGCGCAATGGTAACGAAATGACAGTGGAGCACAAAACTTGCCATTCATTACTTAAAAACTACAAAATTAGCGTGGAATTTGCCACAGCAATCGTTAAAAACTTTATCACAGCGGTAGGAGCTGCAAAAAGGGGATGGAGAGGGGGTGGTAAAGCTGAGGCAGGACACAACCGAAAAAACTTTATTTTTACAACTAATTGGCAAACTTAAATGTAAGATTTAATTTTGTTGTGGGGAACACAGAAGCAGTAGTCGGCAACAGTCGGCAGGACAAAGCCATTTGAAGCTTCATTAAAAAATTACATTGCGCTACAGGCGACAAACAGAGAAAGAGAGAAGAAGGAGACGGCATCTAGTGACTGAGATGGCGACAAAGAAAAGTGGCAACTGGCAACTGGCATTGTCGCCTGGCTGCTTGTTGGGCGCTGGCAATTTATTGCGCAGTTCCAAACAAAACTATTGCCACATAAATAAAAGCGAGACAAGTTTGAAGCAGCCCTGGTCCTGGGCGAGGACATATTGACAGCAGCAGGCCAATATCTGTGCTTATATATAACTGAGCACATATGTGCGCTGGCTTACCTGGAAACTTGTACAACGCCACCTCGTTGCAATTAATCTCAATCAACGTGGACGTCTCGTTGGGGAGACCGGCGCACTGGCACATCGAGTTGAGCGGACAGGCGTACAGAACATCCTGCTGCTGGCTGCCGAGCAGCGCGGCCGCTCCACGCGACGGCGGCGGTCCGCGTGCCAACGCGCGTGCCGCATTTCTTGCGTTGCGGTGTGGCCTTTGACCTGCCGCAGCAACGGCACCACCACTGCCGTCGCCTCCGCCATCGAATTGCCAGCAATGGGCGGTGCACACGAGGCACGAAATCAGCGCTAAGTAGAGGTGCATGCTGCAAAGAGAAAGAAGAAGCATAATTGTTAGAAAAGAGTTGAAGGAGTTGGCAGTCACCTTATAACAAACAATTAGTAAACTTTTAAATTTCTATAATTTTTTTTTTATAACTAATATTTGCTATGATCAAATTTTATATTCATTATTTTTTAATTATATATAAAATGGTTTCTTGAATTCATATTAGTTTTATATATTATTTATAAAATGTGTTACAACAATTATTTCTTTTTGTTATTATTATTATTACTATTATAATTATAAAATTATTATAGAATCAAGTGCTCTGTTTGATTTGTTTCAGCACATATCTCAAAAATATTTTATTGATTTTTCAGTGAAAAACACTAATTTTAATTGAGTTTTTAATTGTTTCAACCACCTTTTTTAAAAAAGAGCTTTAAAAGTTACTCAACTATTCATAGAATTTTCTATAGCTGACAGAATACCACAGTTTTAAACAAGTGAGACTACTAGTAGATACCCTCAACCCAGAAATGAGCACATGCAGGCTGTTAAAAATTAAAAAAGAAATTTACTATTAAGTGCCAACGAAAAAATAAATACTCCACACTGGGAGTCGAACCCGCTCCCTCCGTCTTAAGATGCACAACTCTTATTAACTGCACCACACTACCATCTTATTCATGTATGATAACATTACTCAACCATCTTAACCAAAAAAAAAAAAAAAATCAAGGATAATGAAAATTTTGCACTTGTCATTAAAACGATAAAAATTAATAATAATAAAAATAATAATTATGAATAATAATTATGCAAAAAAATCCTAGAAAAAATATGAATGCGTGCACATGAACACAGAAATTGCTTGCGCTTCAGCCAAGCATCTGCGCTTGGCCCCCATTACTGAAAATAGATACTTGATTTGCTCGTAATCTAAATGAATAATCATCGAAATGTATGTACAAACTAATTTCTACGTGTGTAGTATTTGATTTGCTTTTCTTTACTGGTTATATCGATATTGGAGCGATTGGGGGAAAAAACTAAAAACGAACGAAAACGCGAATAAAATAAAATGAATTTCGTGGCTCTACCCTTTATGGTTTAGTAGTTATGATTAAAAAACCAAGTCAAAAAAGCGATAAATATCGACAATAAGAAAACGAAAAGAGCTATCGATCTTTTGAAATAAAATTGATTTGCGTATGGTATATACGAGCCGAATAACGTGGCTAAATCGACTCGGCTAGTAATGCTGATCAGGAATATAATAAAATAACATTTATGGGGTCGCAGACGGTTCTTTCTGTCTGTTTGCACAAAACCATTATACCCTTTTTCAAATTTTGTGGAGATAAATAAAATACGAGACAGTAACACATGTAAATTATAAAAACCAATTATAAATAAAATATTATAGACGTCTAGCATTTTAGCATTTGTCGTTTATTTTTAGGAAACATAAATATACCACTAGACAGGTGGCAGATGCCATAAAATTTTTAAGCGAATGCATTTATAAAGCATCTCCACTTTGTACACAAGCTAAAAGCTTTATATAAAAAAATAAGTAATCAAAAAGTCAAGGAATATAGAAATAAATGTAAATATTCAAATATAACTAAATTTGCCAGAATGAATGTTAAACGTTGCACAGCCGGGCAAATAAATACCTTGATGCAACAATTTCTGATAAGTTTACGCTACAAATTGGACATTCAAAACAAATAAAAAAGTGATATAAAAACTATTTTGTTGCTTAAATAAAAATATTTGTAAAATATCCAAAGTAAATAGAGTTTGCAGTTAAGTTGTTGGCAGATCTTTGAACACTGCCTTGTGCGCTGCGAATTAATGGAGCATGGCGCTCATTAGGATGGCTCTGTCAGACACCTTTGGTCTATGCATTTATTTATTTGTCGCTGCTTAGCATAAATCGCACGTTAGAGCGAATAGAATGGCATAAAATTAACGGAACTCCCGCCCTTGGGCATAAGAGCACCAACATCAAAAGGCGCAACTCAATGGCACAGTGGGACTAAGTAAATATATTTTTGAAATGATTAATAGAGAGCCAAGATAAATATGACAATTTTAAAATAATTGTATGATATAAAATATGTCGTATATTTAATTTAGTTATTAGATGGCTGCAATGGTAATTTAAAACTTTGTAAAAAATTTATTTATTTTGATAAAAAAAAATATTTTTGCAAATAAAGGAATATTTACGAATTATTTGTTTTTTGGAAAAATTATTCACAGCCCCAATCATATCTAAAATAAGTTGAAAAATACCACATAGATATTTCTTTTAAATCTTAAGTAAAGTTAACTACTTATAAAATATTTAAAATAAACAATCTTTAAATAGTAAAACTTAATTTATAAATAGTATATTTTTGTAATTGCAACTACAATAATTTTTCTTTCTTAATTTTATTAAATTTATTCTTAATTATTATTTTCTCGAAACATTTAAATATTTACTTTTGGTTCCGGCATGTCATCGTCAGTGTGCACATATTGCCGCTTTATGTAGAGCTCCTCAGCTGAGCTAACGGTGAAGTTCACCTAAAAGCTTGCGACAATTCATGCAAATGAGCCTCAGTCACACACGAGCTGCAGCCCTCATACTCCCAAACACACACTCTCCTTCTAATGCCTTTAACCTTAAAAAAGTGAGCAACCACAGCACGTAGAAGCTCACGCACACAAACACTCACACTCGCAGGACTTTCATAGAGCGCTGCCATATAAAACATGTTTCATGTACGTAGATGTGTGATGTTTATTTGACACGCCAAAGTATATAATAACAAATAAAAAACTTTGGCACACCAGACGAAGACGACGACGGCGACAACGATGGGCGACAGGCGACAGGCGACAACTGGTAGGACTCTGACAAGGACGACGATGACGACGAGTACGGCCCATTAGCACGATTCTTGAGCTTTAGGGCTTCGATGGTTTGGGTACCTCGGCGCACATTACGAGGGCCCATAAAAGTAGAGCCCCCGAAAAAGGAATATATACAACCATCTACAGATAGGAACTACCAGTGAGGTAGTTGCCGAAGAGCACCAAGGGAGCCGAGGTGAGGTAAGGCATAAGCACAAGTTATTTAAGTCGGCTTAGAATTTGGGATAAGTAAAATATATGTTTAACGTATATTCAGGTAGTGTAAGTGGGGAGTTCTAAGAAGCAATAAAAAAAAAAGCTCTAGTTGTCAAGAGGATTTAAGTACACTAAAAGTCAATTTGAATTGCTTTTCAAGAACTATTTTAGTTCGATTCAGTTTTAGAAACAAAGAAATTATATAAATAATGTAATTATACGGTCATGGTTAAACAGTTGAACGTTATGAATAACAAGTATAAATAGTTCGATTCAAGAAATGAAAACTGATACATATTTTGGGAATTAAAAAAATAATATAATTGTAGTTTTAAATGTGTTTCAAAAATTTGTTGTCGATGAGGTAAAATAAGTAGACGCCCATATTTTTATACCCTGAACCCATTGAAAATGGGTAAATAAGGGTATATTGGTTTTGTGCAAATGTATGTAACAGGCAGAAGGAAGCATCTCCGACCCCATAAAGTATATATATTCTTGATCAGCATCACTAGCCGAGTAGATTTAGCCATGTCCGTCTGTCTGTCCGTCTGTCTGTATGAACGCGTCGATTTCAGAGTCTACAAACAATAGAAAGCTGATCTTAGTCTCATTCGTTTCGTATATACCATACGCAGATCAAGTTCATCATCAAAACATCGATAACTTTTTCCGTTTTCTTATTATCGATATTTATCGCTTTTTTGGCTCGGTTTTTAAGCATAATTCCCAAACTATAAAAGCTAGAGCCACCAAATTTTTTATTTATGTTCGTGTAAAACACACAAAGAATTTAAATATTTCAGGTTTTGGATACCTCCCCCAATCTCCACCAAACCATAAAACAAAGCAAATCAAATACTACACACGTGCAAATTGGTTTGTACATACATTTCGATGATCTGAAAAAGTCCTGAAAATTTCATAACGATCATTTAGTTTACGAGCAAATCAAGAATGCATATGCATATGCATATACAAATTTTGTCTTGCCTTTTTCTAGGAATTTTTTTGCAACGGTTAAGTTGAATTTTAACACAACACAGCCAAGTAAGAGCGTGGTCCAGTTGGTAAGAGTTGTGGCGCATAACGTGGAGGCCTGGGTTCGAATACATCGATGGTAAAGCTATGTTGAAGTATTTTATTTTTTCGTTATTCATTATTATTATTATTATTAATTTGTATCGTTTTAAGGACAAGGGCGAAATTTTCGTTTTCCTTGATTTTTTGCGATGGTTAAGTAATGTTATATCATACATGAACAATGTGGTAGTGTGGTGCAGTTGGTAAGAGTTGTGCATCTTAACACGGGGGGATCGTGGAGTATTTATTTTTCCGTTTTCTGCCGAGAGTTTGTGTGTATGTTTTCATTTCTGCGTTCAGGGTATCTAATAGTCGGGCGGTCCCGACTAGAGCAATCTCACTTGTTTTAACGATATTTTTGATATATCGATAAGCAAGACTCTGACAGTTCACAGACTATCGGACTTTTTAAGAAAGAAAACATAAATCAAGTTTTCCAGGTAAAAATATCAAACTCGCTCAAATTGCTTTGAAGTCCAAAATAATTCAAATCTCAATTAGTCCCAAAGTTGTTGAAATCAGCAAGCTACTAATGGCTGAGCAACCAACTACAGAAGGGTTAAAACTGTTGAAATCCAAAAAGTTGGAGCTAACGCTGGGTAAATAAAGCCTTGAAAACTGTATTACGAAATTGGCACTGCTAAAATCCATTTCGATTCAGATGAATACTACGAGCAGTATGTGTGCAATGATACCGCTAATCCTGACTCCGGTCAGGAGCGATACGATACGAAAATAATGGATCTAACACTTGGTAAGAAAAATTATCAAGCAATTGAGGCAAGGCTAAACTGCTTTTCTTTCCGCCCTCGAAGATGAGTATTATAAACAGTTTGTGCAGCCCAAGCAGCTGGCGCAGCGTTCTGATGCCAAAGTGGGGAAAGAGCAGAAAATCGGGCACTTTCAGCGCACTCACTACTTTGCGCCCAGCTATTTGGAGATGCGCCAGCCAAAGCAACCTGGTGTTCAGCTTCCAAATTGGACCGCTAAAAATAGAAAAAACTAACTAAGCAACCCGATGTTGCCAAAGAGCTGCGAAAAATTTCGATTGCTTACTCCAATTGTCAAGGCGAAGGCGAGGGCAACATGAAGAAAAACTGTCATTTAATGCGTATCCGGGCAATAAAGTGAGAATGAGAGTATTTACTTGGTACTGTTGATACATTTTTATGTGGCGATAATAATGTGATAACGGCTTTTAAATGAGCTCAGAAAAACACTTAAGATTCGTTAAATGACAGCAAACATACTTGGCTTTGCATGTAAATACTCATTCATTTATTTAAATGAGTAAAAATAAAAGCTGACTTGGCAATTTTTGTGGTGTTAACCCAATTGTTTCAAAACGGTTGACATACTTTTAAATAAATTCAGTTTAAAAAGCCACCCTCGGAAATTCTTATGTTATTTATCTTATCGCTAGCCACTTAAGATGCATTTAATGATAGCTTGTCAAACTTGAAAATACTTTTTTATGCAAATTTATACTAATTTGTATACATTTTTTTCAGAAAATTGTTCATCTAGATAAAGTTTATGCTATTTGCTTTTATGTTAACCAATTAAAATTCATTTGCTGATTTCCCTAACGCTTTACGTTAGGTTTTCATGAAAATCTTTATTAGTCAATATTTGTATCTTACGCCTTAATCGATTAATATCACATAGTTTGCCATAACGACTGCCACTTAAGATTAATTAAAAGGCAACTGGCATTAATTAAAACTGCCTATATTTGCGTAAGCTTTGCTTATTTTATGATATTCGTTTTATTTATTTGTTTCAGTCCTTCTTGACAGCTATTTTGCACTTACTATATGAGACTCATATCTATTTATTTTTAATTACTTTTATTGAAATTTATATAAATTTATAGTACACCTCCGTTTCTTGGTAATCCTGTTAAATACTCCCACACACGTTATTCGCCTGCGTCAATTAAGTTGTATTTAATGAAAGATTACATGCTTAGAATTTCTTTTTATTACATTGTCTCAGCTTCTCTCGGCGATTCTCATGATGTTTACTTAACCATCGGCTCTCACATGTCTGTGCTAAATCATATTTAGGTTTGGCCAGCAAAATCCATATCAATCTTCAATTGCCGTCTGGCACGTTTGCTGATTGTTTTTCATTATGTTGATGGTGACAAATTGAATCTGCCTCTTGCAACATTTGGGCTGACCATGTAAAACCAAACGATACATCACACAGTTGAGTGGGTGGCAACGTGTGTGCGTGTGTGTGTGTGTTTTTCTCTGTCTTATCAACATTTATGCACCTTCAAATATATTTCTGCTCAAATACACATACACACACAAAGACAAAGTCAGTCAGTCAGTTTGGCAGGAAGAACGGTCGAGAGTTACGCCAGAAAAGATAAATATGTCGTAAAAGTTTTTTATTTGCGTTTTATTTTTGATACAGAAAATGACTAACTTGTTGGCCGACAGACAGCCAGGCAGACAGACAGACAGAACGTCAGACCTAATGCTCATAGCCAGCAGGTATACCAGCGAAAGAGAGAGAAGGACTGACTGTGACTGGGAGCGACAGAGAGGCTGAATGTGAGTAAAACAAAGAAAACTGGCGAGCAGCGAGTGACAGGCGACCAACGACTGTCACGCACAAACCGTCAGTTGTCCCAATGCGGGTCCTGCCCGCCTGACTCCTCTCACATCACTTAAGCGTTGAGTGGAAACTTTAAAAAACACAAAGCTAACTTATGCTAAATCTCGACCTTCGTATGCACTTTCAGAAAACTTTTTAAAACTTACATTTAACTTAAGTACCAAATTTAGGAAATATTTTTATGTTAAAGTTCATAAAATTTAAATATTTACAAATATCTTAATATCTATGGAATTTAACTTAGCTGGTAAATAGCTATTCTTTAGAATAATACTATTCCTAAACTACTATATATTCATTTTTAATTGTATTAAAAGATTTATTGACAATAATTAAATATTTTTGTAGATATACCAAAAAAAATTGTATCCATGGATATCATTTTTAAGTCTCCTATAACTTTGTCAAAACTAAACCGATTTTCATCTTTGATTGCACTTTGCTCATGATTTGTTCAATAGCTTGATTCTGTATTTAAAATATATGGAATTTGAAAAATGTTAAATGTTGATTTTAAATGTTAAATGGGACTATGGTACATTTGTTTTTTACATAGAGTAGCCTTGAACTGGTTATGTTTTTTAGTAACCTGGATTTAATGCCCACTTTAGTTATTATGTTAAATGACTTGGACATAATACCCCATTGTGTTTAGAGTATAATAAGCAGCTGGCAAAGCGCAAACAATACAATAAACTGTCCTTTCTCGCGACCAAGCCGCAGTTGCCTGGCGTTGAGTGTGCTACGAAAAGGTCAACTAGAGGCAGAAGGCCGACCGCAGGTTTTTATTACGCATATAATGCCAGCGATTTTCTCCTCTCTCGCTCTCATTCTAACTCGTAACTCCCCACTCTTTTACTCATGCTGGGCGTGGCTGGGGGAATGCATCATTTTTATACTTTTAATTTTTTATGCCGGTGACACAGTGACATCAAATGTCAACGAGCTGCAAAACAAACAGCAGCCAAGTTCTGGCCAACAAGCGCTGCCCGGCAGCCAGGCTGCCACAAGCAAAAATATTTTTAAGGATGAGCGTTAATTGGGGGCAGCGACGCAGCGCAGCGCACCGCAACGGAGCTGAGCGCAGCAAGAAAAATGCTGAAAAACGTAGCATACATTTGGGAGCATTTTCGCTGTGGCGAAAATTTGTGAGTTTGTGCGATAATAACATATGTAAGTTGCTTGTATATACATGTATGTGTTAGTAAATGGTATGCAAGTTTTTTAATGTAGCCCATAAGCTGCTGACTGCATGAAGGCTGGCCGCAGTACGACCATGGCGAAAAATTTAAAGCCGTGCTCAAAAGTTTAAATGATTTTAAACAAGTGTGTGGGTGAGAGAGCAATATACCTATATATATATATAGTATATATATATTAGTAAATATATATATATATAAACAGTACGTATAAATATGTGTCTGTGTGTGCAGCGTAGTTAGCGCTTTTCGTGGGCAGACAGGCTGCCGGCTGGCACGTAGGTGTTAGCAGCTTGGCATCATGTATCTGAGAGATACATTCGAGTTAATCGCCGTAAAAGCACTTCAAAGTCAATTAGAAGCGTTCAAAGTTCATGAAAATTTTTTTGTTTTTAGTTTGTTTTTACTAGAGCGTGTTTTTAAAGCAGTTTACCAAAGTGTTTTCGCCAATTTTTTAAGGTCGTTTGCGGCTACCAACGATTCAAGAGGTTGTCGAAAATGTGATATCGAGTTAATCAACAGTTAAGCAACTCAAATTACATAGCACATTATTTAAATCTAATATTTAAATATTCTCATTAAATTGCTCTTTATAATTGCTGTTAGTTTGTTTATTTGGTTGCATTAATTATTTGGTTGCAGCATCAAATCTGTTTTTGTTTGATTTGTAAAGCAAATTTTATGAAATGCATAATTTAAAACATGACACGAAGGTACGGGAAAAACGTTACCACAAAAAAAATTTTTTTGGTAATTATAATCATTAATCGTATCTTTTGCTATATGATAAACAAAAAAGGAATATTTTCATTTTAAAATAATATAATTAATGTAATGTAATGTAATAATCAATGTATCCATGCCTATTATATTTTATATTTCTAAAGCATATTTTTGGTAAGTAATATTTCTTTGCGTTGTTTTACTCTGGTGGTAATTTTTTATCATTTAAACCCAAACAACTTTGAGCGCTTCTTTGTCAACACAATAATTGTATGTATGGATGATATGGATAAAAAATGACAAAAAAGCTATGTACCAATACAGTTAACGGTAAAAAAAACATTTTTATAAAGATCTTCTACAGGTGTGGTGCTTTCAACAATTTATTAAATTTCAATAATAATTTTGTCAAACTCTTTTTGGGTGAGAAATGCTCCAAAATTCTTTATTATCATACTTTAGTGAAATGAAATCTTATTCACACAATGTTCAACGTGTTTTACAATTAAATGGGTATCAAGTTAAGTTTGAAAAAAACATGTTAACTGCTCTAAAATTGCATTTGCCTATTCAAGTGAATTGACTCACAGAACCAAATTGAAAAAAGTCAACAAATGTTACATTGTGTGGCTTTAAAACAACAATCGAAGGGCATCATTGTTTTCTGGCTTTTTGCTTTACAGTAAGCCAACCGAGGCTAGGAATATGCTGTAAAATCTGCGTGTAACTTGAGCATTTCGAGTTGGGATTCTTTTCTATTTCCAAGTATTCTCATGTATTTCAGCTTTGGTAATTTACACACTGGCAGGCAGAAAGCCAACATTTCAAGCCCCAAAAGCCTAGCATGCAATTGGTTTTATAGCCACATGTGCGCACACGAACGTACAAACCTACACACATAGCACACTTCCACACCCACACAGGCAAATCATATGTCAAAATCAAAGTTAATCCCTTTGTGTTATGTACAGCAATTGAAATTATGTGCTTAAAGGCTTTAAGGCAGCCTAACAAAATACAAATAAAAAATAACCACACACAAAAAAACACTCCAACACACAAAGCCAAAATGGCAATGTTGCAACAATGCCCCAAACGCAGCACAAATTGCGTATGTTGCCCTCCTGCCACATACGGTTGTTGTACGTAAAATATATGTATTTTTTCTTCTCTTTATTTATTTTTTTTTCAACTGCTGCCATTATTTTTGTTTTTATTGCGCAATACACGAAAACAATCATAAAAAAGGAGCGAAACAAAAAAAAGCACGAGAAAAAATGGAGTCGAGAGGCGTAATTTGAAACAACTGCGGCAGGCACTTGAACCCAAACGGCTGACAGCAGCGACAACAACAAGAACAGCAAAACATATAAAACAACAACAAACAATAACAGATTTATTGCATATTTCGCACTGGTAATTGAGATTAAACAGTTCAAAAAAGCAACCGCTTGGCATTTCATAAACCCGCAGGACACACGCACACAATCCCAGACATGTGTGTGTGTGTGTGTGTGTGTGTCTGTAAAGCAACGCATAAATTTAAGAGCTCATATATCGTTTTGGCCTTTTGTCCGTCCACAAGCCCTTCCCCTTTTATTTTTGTTGTAATCCGTAGCCCATTTGCTTTTAGCTCTTTGGCCCGAGGTCATCATTTTGGCTGGCCAACTTGCATGTAATTCGTTTTAATAATTGTCAAGTTGTTGCCTTTATTTATGACAAACTTTTAATAATTTAATTGCCGCTGCCCAGTAGCAAAATTGTAACTGCTGCCGTTTCAATTGCTGGATTTGCCGCATTCGCATTTAATTGATAAATGCGTCAGGCACTGCGCGCTTTGCCAGCTGTAATTATGGACGATTTGAATAATTCAATGTTCAGCACTTGGCCCCGGCTATTGCGTTTTGTTTACGCAATTAATTGTGTGGTCAAATGCAGTGCACAGTGGTATGCAAATAGTGCAAAACGAAATGAATTGCTTCCTATTTAGGCAGAAATGCACAAAGCAAAGAAGCAGAGGTTTTTCCGAGGCTTCAAAGTATATTTCGTTGCGTTTAATGGAACGATTTGGAAATCAAAATATGGCACTTCACAATAATGCAAGGAGGCAATTTTATAAATTTTTTTTCAATCTAATGTTAAACAGAAATAAACTAAATATCTATCGCTTAATCTCAATATGGTACTATTAAATTGAATTGCTGATCTTTCATAAAGATTTATAATATAAATTTCTTGATCACTCTACACAACAACTTTTTTCTTAATATATGAACAACACTATGAATTGATTTCGCAACACTGTGCGATCGGGTTGCTTGGTCATCATCTGTTTGGCGTTCTCAACTTCTCTGTTCTGCACTGTCATTTGCTTGATAAGCATTTCACACACACACACAAACAGACACACACTCTGGCGTCAACACACGTCCGACCACGCCCCGCGTGCGACACGACACTGGCCGACACGCCTACCTCTTGGTGGCGCCTCGACACCACCACCATACGGTGGGCCCCATATGTGTGTGTTTGAGTTTGTGTGTGTGGACTGCATAGTTTGGTGCTTGGCACTTGGCGCTCATAAGCAATTCATGTGTTTGTAAACAGTTCAATTTAATTTTAGTGCCGCGGGTGCGAAATTGCTGCTCAATTATTAAGGCAAAGAATTATTAGAGCAGGGACTAGAAGACACGGCCAAAGGACTTTTGAGTACTTGGCGGAAATATGAGTATGCGAGTGTGCGAGGCCATCAACATTTACCTAGACCAAGCCAGGTGGGCGTGGGGATTACAGTTCGTTTTTGGTTTTTACCGTTTCGGCACATAATTGCGGCCAAAACTGGAAGATAAATTACCCAAACTCAAAACTTTGACCTAAGCGCCGTTTCCGTGAGTAAGATTAATGATGCGGCAATTGCCAGCCATATAAACGGCAACTATCACAACAACAACAGCAACAGCAAGTCGAACAACTTTATGGGATTTGAATCAAGGGTTGTTTGTTGCCCGAGTGGGTTGAGAGTGGCTCACGGGTAACAACATAATCATTTTAACAGCAGGCACCTAGGAGAGCGCCACATGTGGCCAAAACGTCCGCCTAGGTGTGAATAGGTGTATATTTATAGATAAAATACACACACACACACACACAGATACACACGCTACTCTTGCGCAGATACTCAATGAGAAGATACATTTATTGCTTTGCCATAAACTTAAGTAATAAATTTTATTTTTATTGTTCAGCTCTCTCTGACTCGAACTCTGACTGACTGGCTAAGCGACAGGCCGACGAGGGAGTTGGCCTGTTCTAAGGGGGAGTGGGGAGAGAACGAGGGAGACGTGCTGCACCTCGTTGAGTGAAGATTTTGGTGCCAAATTGGCATATTTATGGCCAAGAGGTTCACGAGAGACGTTTGCCAAAAAAGCAAAACGATAAACGACACTTCAATGAACTGAACTGAGCGTCGTCGTGATTTATGCCACAAACGGATGCAAGTTTCAAACGCGCAAGTGCATATCTGAGTCACTGCCTGCCACACGCTAATGGAATTGTGAAAAGACTGACTATCAAATGTGCAAACTTGCACTTGATAAGTGAAATAAAACAGAATTGTAACGATCCATCCATAAAGTAGTTTTGCTTATAGTAAAGAATTTTCATAGTGTAATAAATATACAAGAAAGAACTTTGGAGTAGGGTATATCCGACAGCGCAAGACAAGTTCACATTGTAACAACAACAGCCAAAAAAAGTACTAAAACACAACTAATATGCATCTAAAAACTAAACAATAAATAAAATGCCATCAAACATGGTAGGGTAGGGTTTTTACAAATTTATAGGAATTTGTAATATGAAAGCTACGTTTCCGAGAGCTTTCTTTACGTTCTAAAATTTTTGTCAATTTTGGCATGTCTTTTGACAAATAATTGTAACTCAGAAAAAGCTCTAAATTTGTTAATTTTTATAATAATTTCCAACACAAACGATTTAAAATACACATTTTTTAATCTAAATGTTGACATAACAATATTGTTTTAAATTCCCAAAAAATTATTTTTAATGATGTATATAATTTAAATGCAGATTCAATCGATTAGATTTTAACAAAGTTATAAGAGTTTGAAATATGGGAGCTATGGATTGACATTTAAATCAGTCAATCAAAATTTTTATTTGACGTGAGTCATCACGAGATATATTCAAAGTTTCATGTCTCCTACGGTTGCTATGGAAAGCAGTGTTGTATTCCCTTAACTTGTTTTTAAAATGTGCCTTGCAGTGTTATCAAATTTAAACCTCTGTTGCAAAAATAAGAACACGAAAAGATTTCAAAAATAATTTCCAATATGAAGTTCTCCTTCCAAAAGGGGGTACAATCTCTAGACTTTAATTGCACAATTTATGGCCCAAAGTACCTAAATCTAGAGACTTCAATAGAACGCTTTGTGGCCAGAGACTTAATTGCACAAAGAGATTCAGTTGAATGTAGATTAAATTTCTCATGTGTATTAAATGTTCAAATACGCTCTTTAATCGATGCAATACTTTGTAATTAGATATTCAATTGCTTTGGTAAAGTGTTGTCGCATTCAAGAGTAAATTACAGATGTGAATTGAATTTCCGAATTTTGCGAACTTGCCACAATTGCTTCATTATGACTACAAAATGGGAGTCGTGCCCTGCCACACAAATGAGGCAACATTTGGGCATCGAGCTTACGTTGGTGTTACGCGAAATTTATGAATTTGTGGCATGATTCAAGCTAATCACGTGACACGTAAAGCAGAGCGCAAAGAAGCATTATTTAAATATCTTAATGCGTTTAATTTACGACTATATGCCATGTTGAGCAGCATTTGTGTGTGAGTGGGTGTGCGTATGTGCGTGTGTTTGTGTTTGTGTGTGTGTAGCAATGCCTATTTACTCGTCTGTATGAGAATATTCAAATTTCGGCCAGGTGTATAATTAAATTGGAAATTGCGAGCAACTCAGGCGATATCTGGGCACGCACAGAACCTAAAAACAAACACACACACAACGTCAAAAAATGTTTGGTTTTTTTTTTTGGGAGGAATTTGAACTTCTAACCTAGCATGAGAGTGGCCATCGTCGACGCATGATGATTATGCAAAGCACTTGGCCCTGCAAACAGGTCAAAATAAAGGCTCAAAGTTGAGACTTTAAGTCGGGGCTCGACTTGGCGCTTAACTTGTGCTCCGTTATCAGCCAACTGAAAGACTGCAACCAGGGTCTCCAGGCAATTTTCATAGTATGTGTGTCAATGACCCCCTTGAGAACCCACCCATGGGCAATGAACACCCACCCACCAATTCGCAGTAGACCGGTCGCAACGCAACGCAACGGTAATATGCGTGTGTACCGTTATAAACCTAATTAATGTATTAAACTTGCAAGATGTGTTATGCGTTTCATGTTTTAATAAGAGGGATGCCTAACAGCTTTAAGCGTAAAATAAAGAAGCAAAACAAAAAACTTTTCTAAGTCTTTTCACTGCCTTTGGCAATTTAAAGGCGATTTTAAAAATATCTCGTTTTTAATACTTTAATGCTTATTGCTCCAGCTCTTGAGATAAAGATATCAGAAAAAAATTAATTCAAATTTCTAAAAATATAAAGAAAAAATACTTTGAAAATATCAGTGTTTTAATTATTATGATATCCGTTGCATTATTTGACTTCAGTTTTTACGCAATTTTAAACTCTGCTGCAATGTAAGTTGTGAAGTAACCCTCGTATATGTGTCGTTATTGTAGCGCTTGTCTCATTAAATGCGTACACTTAATTGGCTCAACGTCGCACGCGTCGTATAATTAATGACGTGAGTCAGAGCCACAGAAACACAGACAACTAAACAGAACTGAACTGAACCGAACTGAACTGAACTGAACTGAACTGAACTGAACAGAGCTGAATAAGAGAGAGCCAACATCATCTGAATAAGTCATAAGGTCTTGGCTTTTCAAACAACAATAATAACAGCAACAGCAACAACAACAATAGCAGCAGCACTCGGCACAAATAAGCCATATCTGTTTCTGTATTCGTATTGACTGGCAGTTAACATGGCCAGGCAAAAAGTTTGCTTGAGTTTTCAACTGCTAGCAAAATTGTCCCGTGCATACCAAAAAACCTGCAACAACAAACACAATTGCAACTGTCACCCATAGACATACACGCACACACACACACACACACACCATGTATAGTGTAGTATTTGGCAACAATTTATAAGGGCAATACGTGCAGGGCATATGCCGGCGAGACTTCCTGTCGAGGACAAGCGATGACTGCGACGACTTCAACTGCAACTGAAACAACAACAGCTACGACTAGGACTTGAGGAGACTTGTGGGTAGGGTAAATCGGACGCTATAAGGTATGAGCTTGGTAACAACTATGCGAGGTCCACGCGTGTGCATACCAATGGCAATGTTGGCAAACATTTTAAAAAGCCAAAAACGGAACTCGCAACTGGTAGCTACAAATGCAACTTATGCGGAGAACCTGTCCTGCAGTTGCACCAAAGAAATTGACAAAAACTGTTTCAGGGCTGAGTGGAACGCCTATTAAATACCTATTGATTGAAACGAAAAGCCTAATGATAACAAAGTTTAACAGGTATTATTGTGATTTGTTAAATTTCTTATGGGTTTATGGAATTATTGAAAGTAGTACTTTAAATAAAGTTCTTAATCACAAATTTATTTAAAAAAGAGTGCAATGAAAATGTATTAATAGCTTATAGCTATTTGTAGTACTAAGTAAAAATTATAAATTGAATGAATAGGTTAAAATATATTTGGAAAAACGAAGAACTTTTTATCCTTTCCCTGAAAATAAATAACACCAAATTAGGTTTCAGTGTTCCAAAACTCTTCAAATATCCTAAATATATGTATCTTAAGTTAATATAATATATATAAAATAATAAGAAGTCTTAAATGAAAATAACTACATATTCATTATGCCCACTGCAAGCCGGTTCTTTTACAGGGTATGTGCACAGAAACAGGCAAAGGCAACTTCCTGAAATTGCTTGCACTGTGTTGGCATGTGGCGCTGCTGTTGCTGCTGCTTTTACACAATTCGATAATAAATATTACAAGCTAGACAACAACAATAAAAAAGAAAACTCAACATTTGAACAAAAAAAAAAACGAATGAAAAAACTGCACGAAAAACGAAAAGTTGCGCGCACAAAACGAGCGAAAACAAATTAAATTCGGTTTGCCGTTTGTCGTTTTCTTATTCTTTTCTTTTTGCTTTTACTTTTCCTTTTGCTTCTCACAACAATTTTAAGCAATTACGAGGCGTGGCAGGGGGCTAGCCAAAGGCACCAATTTACATAAGTTGGAAAACTGGATGGATGAGGGATGGGGCAACAGGGGGCGCATTGATTACAAGCGTGAAAATGTATTTCGAATACGCGACGTTGAGCGAAAAACCACAGGAAATACGACAAAAAAAGAGAAAATGTCTCATTGTCAGGTGGCGCCGCAAGGTATTCTATGATTTTTAGCTGTGGCCTAGTACAAATTGTAGGAAATCCAGAATTTGTTTTGTGCACTTACAAAGAAAAGCAGGAAACCCATATCCATTGTGACATTTTAAAAGGGTTTGACATTCATTCTTTAAGTGAAATCAAATTGGAATTTTAAAGACAGCGACCTTAAGGTTGTGCACTAAGAAAACATTGGATTAAATATTCAAGAAAAAGTCAAAGCCAGAAAATAATTATTTTTATCAAGCATCATGTCTCAAAGTAATATATTCTCAAAAGTACTAAAGGCAAATAATTCGTTTATAATTTTACAATAATTCATAATACTAAGTTTGCATTTAATTATTTAAAAAACATTCCCGTCTAATTAAAAGAACGTGACTTTAATTTCATGAATCAAACAATATTCCATAAAAAATGTGGTCATGAATTTTAAGTGTATCTACAGTTCACTACGGCTTAAAAATAGCTTTCATTTTTCTGTTTTGGCTTTTGTAGCTGTTCTGTTGTTGTCGCATGTATTTTCAGTCGTCTTGAAAAATGTGCTTTTTATGCTTCATTACGTCGCGTCTTCCTGTTGTCAGTTTTTCTTTACATTTCGTTTAACATTTGTCACTTTTACAGCTGCATGTGTGTGAGTGTCTATAAATGGGTCCATGTGTTTGTGTAGGATATATGGGTCTGTCTGCAAATTTGTACATATGCCTCGCAGCTGCCCATTTTCATTTTGGTTTGTACTTTTTGCTTTTTTATAAGCATTTTTTGTTGTTGCCTGGATTGCTCTCATGTTTATGCTGCTGTTGTTGCGCTGCTGTTATTATTGTCGCTAGCATTTCATCAACAGCTGCTGCTGCAAGCCCCTGAACACATCGCCCAGCCTCTTTACAACTTGATTTAAGTGAACCTTCAGTTGATATGTCGCCATGTCGTCCCGTTTCAGTCTTTATCTCTCCCCTGTCTGTCTGCCAATCTCCCAATCTCCCATTCGCCCTGTCTCCAGTCTTATTTCTCCTGACAAATTTCATGTTCAAATTGTAGACTGAACTTTTGACTTTTGACAACGTGGCTGGGTGGCTTGATAGAATGACTGGATAATGTAAAGAGTCAAGGTCGACAGACATTCAACCTAAATAAACTGTAAAGCAGCTCAATCACGATATGATTCAACTATCATTTCGGATTATGCCGCCAGCTTCTTAATTTGATTGATATTGAATTCTGGTGTTCAATAGCTTTTCCGTGTCATTCCTGTCCTGATTGAATTATTTTTCGCTTATATATAAATATTTACTTTAAGCGTAATGATAATCTGATTGCTAACCATTTTACAATTCTATTAATACGAGTTAAATATTGCACAAAGAAGATAATTTAATTGCTTTCATTTCATATTTAATTTTTACTTTACATTTTACTCAATTCTTATTATACTCGTTCGCGAAGTGAAAAGAGTATATTGGTTTTGTGCAATGTCTGTCTTGCTGTCCGTCTGTCCGTATGAACGCAATTATTTTCGCCGCTATTGAAGCTAGAGTCTTGAAATTCTAAAATCGCAAATCGATAAAATTCACAATTTTGAAGCTTGAGTCACCAAATTTGGTATGTGGATAGCTGGTGACCTTCTCCACAGATTACACCCTTGATATCCCACCCCCCACTAGAACACTCTCCAGCGCCCCCGTATTGCCGGAAATGCCCATAAATTAAAGCTTAAGCGCTATACGCAACCACAATCTGAACTTTTCAATATATTTTTTTAATGTTTAATGCAAAATTGATTTGATTGATTGACTTTACGTATTAAACTTATTTTCTGTGATTTTATTTTGTATTTCAAGCACTTGTTAGTCAATAAAAACATTGAAAAATCTGTAGCTAAGTCTCTTCAATAGATTAAACATAAACCGATTCTTTGATGGCCTGAAAAATTGTTCAAGGCACAAGCCGAGTAGCCAATTGAACTGTATTTGTGTGTTATTAAGGATGGGCTATTAGGCACTCATTGATCTAACTCAGTTAGATGGAAATGGATGCCAAAACCTGGCTCTCAGCAGTGAACTGGAATCACATTAGCGTGTTAAACTACTTAACGCATACAAAGGCACTGAGCCTGAACTTTAACGTGGCCGTGAAGAAGAAGACCGCAAACGTGAACCTGAACGTTGAACCTGAGACCCTTTTAGCGCAACCAAAACATATTCTTGGCACTTCAGTTGCTTTTGGGCGATGTATTTGTTTCATGATATTGTGGGCGTGGCCCATTTCGCCTGAATTGAATTAATCAGCTTCATTATTTTCGTGCCATTTGGCTTTAATGTATTTACGAGCATGTTTCAATTAGGACACGAGCTGCCTTGCGAACAAAAGCCCAACATAAATTCCGAGACGCCCCACGTCTCATATATATATATATATATATATATATGTAGATATAGTGTATATGTATATTGTATACGCATTAAAGAAGAGCTCAAAGTGTGTCTTGGACTTGGAAATTTATGTGGCTACGTGCAAGGCATTTGACCAAAATCACAGGCAGACGCACACACAAACACAAACAGAAACAGAAACCCAAACATAGACACAGACTTGTACAATTTCCTGCAAGTCCTCAAGTGTGCAGTGGCATTTCGAGCATGCATATTTAATGTGATCATGAAGCGAGCCATTATTGAAAATGGTGCATAATAACAAACAGACAAATAACCAAAAACTTCACCTCAGTTCAAATATATAAATATTTGCGTGCAGATATGTCTTAGTGTGTGTGTGTGTGTGTGTGTGTGTGTGTGGGTGCGACGTACACATTTTGTAGTTTAATCAAGGCTTTGACGATATTTTTATTTCATATTTTGATTCAAACATCCAACGTGATTTAGCATTTTTAATTCTATGCCAGACTATATTATACCCTTTTCTTTATCTAAAATGCAGCTCTGTATGAAAAATAATAGTTTAATAATCTTCCATTCTCTGTTTTATCTATTTATTATTTTTTATACTCGTTCACGAAGTGAAAAGAGTATATTGGTTTTGTGCAATGTCCGTCTTGCTGTCCGTCCGTCCGTCTGTCCGTCTGTCCGTCTGTCCGTCTGTCCGTATGAACGCAATTATTTTCGCCGCTATTGAAGCTAGAGACTTGAAATTTTGGATATATACTCGTGTGTACCCGCGTCAGATAAAGTGTTAAGGATTTTGAGCTCCGCCCACTGGGGGCGTGGCAAACCGATAACACCTAAAATCGCATATTGCTAAAGTCCACAATTTTAAAGCTAGAGTCACCAAACTTGGTATGTATATAGCTGGTGACCTCCCAAAAAGATTGCGACCTTGATATCCCGGCTACGCCCACTATAACGCCCCCCAGCGCCCCCGCTCTCAAAAATCGGATGTGCATATTCTCCCACAGTTTTTGAGCTAGAGTCACCAAATTTTGCATATACATTGCAGGAATGCTCCCCCAAATATTAAAAAAAGTTTTTTGGCCACACCCTCTCCCGCCCCCATAATCGCGAAAACCGATAAACCTGAAAGGTCAAATCGATAAGTGTTGCATATTTGCACAATTTTAAAGCTAGAGTCACCAAACTTGGTATGTATACAGCTGGTGACCTCCCCCACAGATTGACCCTTTGATATCCCGGCCACGCCCACTAGAACGCCCTCCAGCGCCCCCGCACTGAAAAATCGGAAATGGCTATATCCCCAACAATTTTAAAGCTAGAGTCACCAAATTTGGCAGATATATTACCAGAATGCTCCTCCATACATCACAGGAAAAAATTTTTGGCCACGCCCCCTCCCGCCCCCGTAATCGCAAAACACGTTATATATGACAGTTCCAATCGATAACACGTGTATATATCCCACAATTTAAGCGATAGAGCCACCAAATTTGGTATGTAGATAGCTGGTGTCCTGCCCCACAAATTGCGCCCTTGATATCCCGCCCACGCCCACTAGAACGCCCAACACCCCTCCCTAAAAAATCGAAAATGCCTATATCTCTCAGAGTTTTTAAACTACAGTCACTTAATTCGGGATATATATTAGTGGGAAGCTCCCCCAGAAGTTACAGAAAAATATTTGCGGGCAGTCCCCCCCTCCCCCTTCCGCCCACGCAACCCGCGAAAATCTATATCTCGTACAGTTTTAAAGCCAGAGGCACCAAATTGAATATGTAGGTAGCTGCTGACCTCCCCCAAAGATTGCACACTTGACATCCCGGCCACGCCCACTATAACGCCCCAAACGCCCCCGCTCCGCCGGAAATGCCTATATCTCCCACAGTTTTTAAGCTAGAGTTACCACATTTGGTGGGTAGATAGCTGGTCACCTCCTTTAAAGAGAGGAACAAAATGTTGCCGACGACCACCCCCACCCGAACGTGAACGAGTATAACGCAGTCGGTAACGCCCGACTGCAACGTTCTTACTTGTTTTTGCTTTTCTGGATATAAACCAAATTTACTTTAATACATTTTATAGTATTAATTTACTCTGCAATCTGATACACGTTTCTTGCGTACACATTTTTATATCTTGTCTTTTTCATACATTAAGTAACCACATACAAATTTTTATACCTCGTTCACGGAAGTGAAAGAGTATATTGGTTTTGTGCAATGTCCGTCTTGCTGTCCGTCCGTCCGTCTGTCCGTCTGTCCGTCTGTCCGTATGAACGCAATTATTTTCGCCGCTATTGAAGCTAGAGACTTGAAATTTTGGATATATACTCGTGTGTACCCGCGTCAGATAAAGTGTTAAGGATTTTGAGCTCCGCCCACTGGGGGCGTGGCAAACCGATAACACCTAAAATCGCATATTGCTAAAGTCCACAATTTTAAAGCTAGAGTCACCAAACTTGGTATGTATATAGCTGGTGACCTCCCAAAAAGATTGCGACCTTGATATCCCGGCTACGCCCACTATAACGCCCCCCAGCGCCCCCGCTCTCAAAAATCGGATATGCATATATCTCCCACTCGAGCTAGAGTCATCATAATTTTGCATATACATTGCAGGAATGCTCCCCCAAATATTAAAAAAAAAGTTTTTTGGCCACACCCTCTCCCGCCCCCATAATCGCGAAACCCGATAAACCTGAAAGGTCAAATCGATAAGTGTTGCATATTTGCACAATTTTAAAGCTAGAGTCACCAAACTTGGTATGTATACAGCTGGTGACCTCCCCCACAGATTGACCCTTTGATATCCCGGCCACGCCCACTAGAACGCCCTCCAGCGCCCCCGCACTGAAAAATCGGAAATGGCTATATCCCCAACAATTTTAAAGCTAGAGTCACCAAATTTGGCAGATATATTACCAGAATGCTCCTCCATACATCACAGGAAAAAATTTTTGGCCACGCCCCCTCCCGCCCCCGTAATCGCAAAACACGTTATATATGACAGTTCCAATCGATAACACGTGTATATATCCCACAATTTAAGCGATAGAGCCACCAAATTTGGTATGTAGATAGCTGGTGTCCTGCCCCACAAATTGCGCCCTTGATATCCCGCCCACGCCCACTAGAACGCCCAACACCCCTCCCTAAAAAATCGAAAATGCCTATATCTCTCAGAGTTTTTAAACTACAGTCACTTAATTCGGGATATATTAGTGGGAAGCTCCCCAGAAGTTACAGAAAATATTTGCGGGCAGTCCCCCCTCCCCTTCCGCCCACGCAACCCGCGAAAATCTATATCTCGTACAGTTTTAAAGCCAGAGGCACCAAATTGAATATGTAGGTAGCTGCTGACTTCCCCCAAAGATTGCACACTTGACATCCCGGCCACGCCCACTATAACGCCCCAAACGCCCCGCTCCGCCGGAAATGCCTATATCTCCCACAGTTTTTAAGCTAGAGTTACCACATTTGGTGGGTAGATAGCTGGTCACCTCCTTTAAAGAGAGGAACAAAATGTTGCCGACGACCACCCCCACCCGAACGTGAACGAGTATAACGCAGTCGGTAACGCCCGACTGCAACGTTCTTACTTGTTTTGTATAAAAATGTATTCCAAATTAAAACAGAAAAATCTATTTTTAAATTAAGTCTTTCGCAAAATTAATTTTAATTTGAGCCCTTCAGCATTTTGTAAAAGGAAATTATGAGTTTGTTTATGGATATACAAAAAAAATAAAACGAATATACCTTACATACAACCATAACAATAGCTAAGAAGTATTAATATGACAATTGATGATGATGACGATGACAAGATCATCATCATCAGGTGCTGTTTGTTGCTGTTGCTGCCTGTTTTTATTGTTGTTCAAATTACGCAAGCAATCAATGCCAAAGTACCGGCGGTCCGGACAGGTGACAAAGCGCAGATACAGATACACGTATTTGGGTATTGGATAGCACACTGAAAGTATGTAGAAGATGCGCATACAACAAAGCGGACCACATACACACACAAACACACAAACACACTCGTACACATATTGTATTATTTTCAATAAGGAGCCGACATATTGATAACAAAAGCAAGCTCCTTCCAATCCTGTGTAGAAAATATTGAATATGCCCCAAACTCACACACACACACACCACCCACACACACACATATACACACAAAGGAGCTGAGCAGCCCGGAGTATAAAACATTTTGAAATTGTGAAAAATTGTATGGCTCTGGCATTGTATTGGTTTTTGTATTGTCCATGTGTGTGTGTCGCGCGAATGTGTTTGTGTGGCTGAAGTAGAAATCTCATTGAACATATGTTGATATGTCTAACGCCGCCGTGGGATTAGACTACGGTCTGCAGCAGAATTTCTATTATATGAGAAACGAGCTAGTGCAAAAGCGAGGAGTCCGGGAGCAAGCCGCGGGCGACGGTTGAGTTGGAGATGATGCCAAAATGATATGACTATGAATGCAATCCACTAACCACAAAAAACCATTTAAAACTGCCAGTGCCAAAAAAAGAAGGAAATAAAAGTAGGAAGAGGAAGCTGCAGCACACGACGATGCAAATGAGAGCGTGTTTTCGACACAAAGTCAACGGCATCTGCAATTGCTGCTTTCGTTGCATCTTCGTTGCCACAAAACAGTGGATAAAACGTCGCTTTGTTGCACATGCCCCAGCTCTGTCTCCCTCGCACGCTTTCTCTCTCCCTCTCTGTGTTTGCTGTGCTTCTGCTGCTGTCACCTAATCCCCTTTTTCAATAAGATTTAAATTTGCATTTGACACATATTGGACGACGACAACGACAACAACAACAAAAACGAGGACAACGCAACAAACAACGATTGCGAATCCGAATACGAATAAATATTGAAAAACGGTCGAATAAAAATGCAACATTTGACAGGTCGAAGATTACCTGCCCTATAAAGAAAAAAACACACGTATTCTGGCTGCCTTCACGAACTGCAACAATTTTTTGAGTACATTCACCAGCGCAACTCTTTTCTTTTGTAAAATAATAGATTTAATATTTTAATATAATATATAAATATATATATTATATATATATAATATAAAGAGATGTGTGCTTTCTGTATTTAAACATATATCACACGAATCGTTATATTATAGGGATACAAATCAAACAATTTTTCCACGATATATTTTTTCAATGAGTCGACAAATCTTACTGGAAAAATTAAAAACTATATAAATTAGATAATTAAATTAATAAATTTGTAATAAATGAAATATTTAATGCTTGTATCCGTTTACGATTTGTATAATATCGGATATCCAATTTTTATATATTCAATTAATTTCGACAAGAAAACTTCAATTTAAATGTTAGAAAACCAGAAACAATCCATTAAGTGTATGTAACCCAAAGTGCCCAAGTGTATGCGAAATACTACAATATAAGTGGAAATGCAACGTGCTGCAAAAGAAAGGTGAAATATGTTGTGGAACAGGAAGAGGGGTGTAAACGGGTGTGGGGCATGTGTGGATAGCTGCATAACTATCTAGCAGCCAGCTAGAGTCAGGTGTAAAAAGGTAGCGCAAAAGAAAATGCGCGTTATTAGCATAGCTGAGGTAAAGCCCTTGAATTGGGTTTGCTTTGCTTAGTTGGTCGCTGGTTTTGTGAGGTCTGTTTGGGGGGTATGTTGACAGTTGGGTTGGTTGGATGGCTGGCCGGATGGTTGGTTGGTTGGTTGGTTGGTTGGTTGCTGGGTTGTTAGCCGGGTTAGTTGGCGGTTCTGGCTGACATGTTATGTGATTTGATTTGGTTTCACTCTATGCCAGAGGCAGGGAGACCATTGCAATGGGGTAAGTACGTTTTGGTACGGAAACCTCATTAGCTGACATTCCATAAGTCAGCGTTCAAACGTACATGACAGACAAATGCTGGCTGTTCCACATAACTGAACATAGCTTTAACACGTCAGATGGCCAATGGCAGTGAACCATAAAGTTGAAGCATTTTATATGTTGTCTTTGTTGGCAGACATAATGCTATCAATTAATTTATATGTGCTTTTTTATCTGAGCTCTTAAGATTTTAGAATACATACAAAATGTCTTAAATTTGAACGCTTTCAAGGGAAATCCTAAAAATAAGTAAAGGATAAGCAAAAGCGTTCTTTAAAACATATCAACATAATATAACTCTTGCCACATACACGTGCAATTAATATAATAATTTTATTCTCCTTTCATTTTTTTCATAATATCACAAAAAAAAAAAACAAATGAATTGTATTATATAAATATATATATATTTTTTTAATATTTTTACTGCTGAGTTTTTTTCCATTTAGTTTTTCAAATAGAAATAGACAAAAAAATTTTAACAATGATCAGAAAACGTTGTAGTCACAAAACAATTGTATGGAAATTAATTTTTTTTATTTCCTATTCAAAATATTTGCATTCTCTAGTTTTGCAAATTTTTTTTCACATTTTAAAATTAAATCTTTTTAACAACAACAAATTCGAATTTCCCCTTGATTAAATTTCTTATCTCAACACATTTTCACACCACATTCGTTTAAATATATTTATTCCTCACAATTTTTGTACTTGCTCACGGAGTGAAAAGAGTATATTGGTTTTGAGCAATGTCCGACTTGCTGTCCGTCGGTCCGTCTGTCCGTATGAACGCAATTATTTTCGCAGCTATTAAAGCCAGAGACTTGAAATTTTGGATACATTAATATCGGATAAACCGATAACACGCAATATGGCATATTGATAAAGTCCACAATTTTAAGGCTAGAATAACCAAACTTGGTATGTATATAGCTGGTGACCTCCCCAAAAGATTGCGACCTTGATATGCCGGCCATGCCCACTATAACGCCCCCAGCGCCCCCGCACTTAACTATCGGATATTCATATATGTATCTCCTACAATTTTTGAGCTAGAGTCACCAAATTTTGCAGGTATATTGCACGAATGCTCCCCCAAATATCACAAAATAAAGTTTGTTAGCCACACCCCCTCCCGCCCCAATAATCGAAAGCTCAAATCGATAGGTGTTGCATATTTTCACAATTCGAAAACTAGAGTCACCAAATTTGGTATATTGCACCCTTGATATCCCGGCCACGCCCACTAGAACGCCCTCCAGCGCCCACGCCCACTAGAACGCCCTCCAGCGCCCACGCCCTAAAAAATCGGAAACGCCTTTATCTCCCACAATTTTTTAGCTAGAGTCACCAAATATATATTACAGGAATACTCCTCCAAACATCACAGGACAACATTTTAGCCGCACTCCCTCTCGCCACCGTAATCGCAAAAACCGTTATATTTGACAGCTCAAATCGATAGCACGTGTATATCTCCCACAATTTATGCGATATAGTCACCAAATTTGGTATATAGATAGGTGGTGTCTTGCCCCACAAATTGCGTCCTTGATAACCCGCCCACGCCTAATCTAACGCCCAACGCCGCATCCCTAAAAAATCGGAAATGCCTATATCTCACAGAGTTTTTAAGCTACAGTCATTAAATTTGGGATATATATTAGTGGGAAGCTCCCCCAGAAGTTACAGAAAAATATTTGCGTCCCCCCAGTCCCCCACCCACCACACAAACCGCGAATATCTATATATCAAGCAGTTTTAAAGCTATAGTTGCCACATTTGGTGGATAGATAACTGATCACCTCCTTTAAAGATAGGTACAAAATTTCGCGGACGACCACCTCCCACCCCCAGCACCACAAAAATGGCAAAGTACCGAAATTTTTTCAAAATAACAATATTTAAGAACGTGAACGAGTATTACGCTGTCGGCAACGCCCGACTGCAACGTTCTTACTTGTTTTTTGATTTTGTTGTGAGCTATGGGTAATTTGTCCATTTTGTCATTCTCTGCTTGCAGTTTTTGCGACTTCCTTTTGCATTCTCAACTTTCTTAGATCAATCACACACTCCGCGGCAGCCCCTCTCAGATTCATATGTCATTTATGCAGAGCTCTTTGGCCAACAGTTATTCCATCATATCTCTTCTTCTCTTCTACAACATAATTTTTCCGTTTTCCTAAACTGCTCTAATTGTGTCTCATGTAACATTCAATTCGTTTTTCCATTTTCTAAAGCTTTCGCTCGTTCTCTCTTATCTTTATCTTTTCTATCTAGTGTATTGCCCAACGCTTTCCCAACATATTCGTAGCTGCTATTGTGTCTCATGTATCCTACTTGGCTCGCTTCATTAAAAAGTAAGTCCTTTTAAATTGGCCCCGCATCAATTGGAATTCATAGAAGAATACGGAACTGGTATTTTACTTATTTGGCTGCTTGTTGTATACCCTGTAAATCTTTAACGTTACATAGTATAATCACTTATTAGCACCTAAAATAAACTCAAATCAGTTAATAAAATCATTTTTTTAAACCCAAATCATGTCCTTTTAATAACAAAATATATATAATATAATTATTTATTTAAAGACATTAAATATATATTAGGAAAGTTAAATATATAAATTTATAGAAAAGAGAGATGAGAAGAAGTCACCTTTGTGTATTTATTATCTATAAGCTAAGTTTGTCATACTATTTACAAGGTATCTGCCAGTCTCGCATTATCACAAGTTGGCCTGGTTTTTATTTACTTTTTCCCGAAAATCTTTACACGCACATATTTTTTGTGTGTTTTCTTTTCTTTTTACTTTTTTTGCGCGTAAGCCTTTCAATTTTCTTGACTGCCTGCCCAGTTAATAGAACATAACGCGATGCTGCGCGCACGGTCTTCCAGCTCTTTGGCAGCTGGCAAATATTTTGAGACCATTTGGCTTGTGGCCAACGAGCCGTTGAGACGCCACAAGAGAATTGTCAAAGGGTACGCAATGGGCATCCCCTCAGCCGACTCCTACCCACTCCCCCTTCTACTGCCCAAAGGCGGCTGTTTGTCATCCCTGTCTGGCGGGCAATTTCCATAAAGAACAAGAAGGCTGCGCCGTCAAATATGTTAAATAACAAACTATTTTGCATATTTATTTTTATCTACCGCTCTCCTCGCCGCCTCTTTCACTTTCTTTGTATTCGTATCAATGGCCAAGCGCTGGGCATTAGGCAAATGCGAATGCGAATGTGAATGCGAATGCGAATGTGAATGCGGCTGTGAATGTGGCTCAGTCGAGCATTTCGAATTCCTTGACGCAAATTTGTGCGGCTTGCGCTTGCCACATGAGCAGCGTCTGCTCAAGTTCCCTCAAGTTCCCCTCCCCAACACTATATACCCCCCTTTTTAGTCGTATCGCCCATCTTTTCTCCTTTGGTATTTTCCGTTTTTGTTTGCACAGCCATGTCAATTTAAATCTATGTCAAAACACACGGCTTAGTTGAGGTTTATTTATGTCGGTCTGACTCCGACTCTGGCTATATACAGCTGTCTATAGTCTATGGCTCAGCCACGCCCTCACCTTGCTGCTCTTTGTGGGACACCCCCATCCCCCTTGTCAAGGCAACGCTTTTAACCGAATTCAATAAAAATGCAAACGCTTTTTATTTGCCTTTTTCAACATCACGTAAATGGATCTTTTGCACTATCTGGATAATATTCGATTTCCGCAAATTTGTGAAATTGGTTTGGCAAATGGTTAAGTGCGGTGTTTACCCAACCAATCCCCTAATCCCTCCTCTTTCCCACTCTCAGATTTTCGTGAAACGATTCGGTTCCTATAATGAAATTCTAATTTCGGACTCTCTCCTGCCCAATGTTTGTTAGGTTAACGCAAAACAAGGTGAGAAGTATACCAAAAACTAAATACCCTTTAATAGCAGATTTATGACATAATATTGTGATATAAGCATACTTATTATTATAAATGTTGCCAAAGTTTCTTGTCTATTTTTTTCAAACTTAATTTTTATTTAATTTTCGAGTTAGTTCAATATTTTTCAACTTTATCAAGACTGCGTCTTTTAAATACAAAGTTTTAATCGGAATATGTCAAGTTGGAAAAATGTTTGATAAAAAACTATAAAAAACTATAGCAGCTTATTAAAAATTTTAAAGAGAGTAGCTGGAGCTTAGATAACACTTAAAAAAATAACTAACAAGTTTTTCAAACAAAAATCAATTTTCAACCGAATTTTGCGAACAGCTACAGTTTTTGGTTGACTAACTTTTATTATACGCTTCGTTTCTTAGTCTCAAAACTGACAGACTGACAAACCACATACACTCAGCTTTTCCTTCTGCTATAAAGGCATATATAATTTATATATGTAGATGTCATTTTGTGACAAAACTATCATACCCCGCCAATGCGGCATGAAACCGATTTGACGCGAATGCCACAATCACAAATCGTTTTTCCGTTTGTCGAGCTGCCCCCCGAAAACGTCGGACTGCATTCATATGATTAACATCAATCAAAGGGGCGACGGGGGGTAGAGGGGCAAGCACTCGCAGTCTATTCATGTTCAGATTCGTAATTAAAAATCAATCAGTGTGTGACATAAACTTCAATGCTGGCCAGCAGATAGGCCGACGATAGACACGGCTACTTACTCTGCTGACCGCTAGATGGCGTGTGGCCCACAACATGAACTGTTGGATTGGGTCCCGTTAGATTCGTTTCGGGTTAGGTCTCAGAGTCTGGGCTGGAAGAACTCATATTTGTGCAAGGGCTGGCAATATATAATTAGAGTAACTTAATTAACGCAACGTTTATGTGGAAAACTAAATGTCAAAGGCAAGTTCAGCTTAGGCAATGTGAAGAATAAGGTTAGGTAGAACATTATGTGGTAATATGATGTTAACTAATATATTAAATGTCAAGTAAACTTGAGATGACGCGCCAACTGAATACAATTGAGCTTGTAAATGATAATTTAATGAAGAGTTATATCAAATTGAGAGCCCCAATTAATTATAATTGCTTACAATTTAATTTGAATTAAGACATTTTGCTAAGCAACATTTAACTAGACATCTATTCAATTTGTTATGTAGCCAATTTTGTTATTCAACAAAGTCTGGCAGCTTTGTGAGGTAAGTTGAATGTGGCAACGCCTTACTATTTTAAATGAAAATGCTGACTTTGAATTTACAAAATGGCGAAAAGACAACGGTGACAGCTCGCTGAGTTAAGTTAGCTGCGCGTAACACTTTTGAAGCATAAGCTTACCGCACATTCATAAAAAGTTGTATTTGTGTATTTGAACACAATAGATTTATATAAAAATACTAAACAAGGTAGGAAAAGATAAAAATAAAACAACATAATATCTGTCTCAAATCTAGATTCCCTCCGTATTATTTTACATAGTATTCTGACCAGTCATACAATATTTTTCTGTTTCTACTACTTCGGATTGTTTTTCTGATTTAAAATTTTCTTTGCGACTCAGCTTATTTAAACTATTTTATATATAATTTTTTGTATAACGCCATTGTTATCCTCAAAATTATATATAAATAGAGAGAGAGAGAAAGGCATTCAATCATTGACTGCGGTTAACGCCCACTACACACATCAAAGTCTGTGTTTATGCCCAGATTTGACAGACAGTTGTTCGTGGTGCTTGGCGCTTGGCGCTTGGCAGCCTAGAGGGCCAGACGATTAACAAACCAGGCAAAACGGTTATTTATTTATTTGTTTACGAAATGTTAATTAGCTCCAATAAACCTGACGAAGCCAAAAGCAAAATTCTTTGCACAAAGTTAAGACAATAGTATGTTGTCTATGCCGTGTTTGCCGCATGTTTTACATAAAATAATAGACACAAAAGTCTGTTTATTATTATAATTTTCACGCCTGTCCGAGCGGTAACCTTTAGCTGCGTTGCTCTCAGTCCCAGCATAGATACGGTGACAACGATTCAACCTTTATCATCGCATTTGGTTTTCATTGCGACGTAGGAAACCCCGCAAAAAAAAAAAAAAGGAAAATGGAATTGCTAAAATTGTTTTGGTACCCTTGCCGATGGCATTCGAAATTTACCACAAAATATGTTGCACATTCTAAGCGAATATGAAATTGTGTGTTTATTTAAATATTTCTATTTTTTTTGAGTTTTTTTACGTTTTTGCTAAACAAAATAAATGAAAAACTTGTTTCTTTTTGTGGGAATTTAGATAATTGGAATTTTATATCTGAGGCAGCGCACCGATATTTTAGGCATAATAAACTCAACCTTAAAACGAACCCGTTTCCCATCAATTCGATCAAACACAAACCCTTTCCAAATATGGGGTTGCTTAGTTTCGCTGGAAGTTCCTTGCAATTAAAAATAAATAAGCTACAAAAAAAAAAACACAAAATATTATCCTATAAATGATAAGTAAAAGTAATTTATATAGAATTAAAAAAATTGCCTTTTTAGTATAAAATATTACAAAGAACCAAAAAAAGTTCTTATTTCCCTAGAACGCCATGTCCACGAACAAAACACAAATGCAAAGCTTTTTTGGCCGGCAACCATTATTAAAACCCACTTTGCCTAATATATCCCTTAGGGTATTAAGTCTTCGGCCACTCCAAAAGTTAAATGTTCTTTGTAGCCTTTTATTATTTGGTTCTTGCACTGTCCAGAGGGCAAAGCATAAACAGATCAATAAAACAAAACAAAGTCTGAGGAGTGGGGTAAACTATTGTCAAGAGCAAAGACCAAGACTTTAACCAAAAAAAAAAGCTCGAACCAGCAGCAACAGCAACAACAAAAACAAGACGGGCACAACTGTCGCAGTTCCCATGCAAATTTGGCAAGCGTCCCCTAGTAACCCCTGATATCCCCAGCTCCGGGCAACATAACTGTTAGCCTGTCTATTTGTTTGTACAAATAATGTGTAAGCAGGCATATTTTTGTCAACTAGGCTAATTTCAGTCAGAGATTTACGTGACAATGGCCGCCGGGCTAGCTCAGACTGTGAAAACGGGCATTCTTTGGAGCATGCCAACAGGGGCTGCGGGGTAGTGGAAAGCCATAAGAAAAGCCAAAAAAAAAGGAAAACAAGGACTAGCCAACAACAACAACAAGTAAAACAGCCACGTTCTGCACAGCTCGACACAAAAACAATTACAAAACAAGTTCCATCAAAGCTCTGCTGCTTTTTGTGGATTTCTCTCAGTGTGTGTGTGTGTGTGTGTGTGTGGGAATAGGGCGAGGGAGGGAGGGAGGGAGGTTGTTAACAGGGGATTCGTCTTCGTCGTTTTGCGGCCAGTCAGTCAAACCATAAAAAGATATATAACGGCAATGGCGCGAGCTAGGCCATGAAGAAGCATTCAGCAAACTGGGTTAGGTAGGGGGTGGATGTGAGGGGGCGGTAGGTAGGTAGGGTAGGGGCTGCGGCTGGACGGACAGTTTGAGTAGTTGCAGGAGTAGCAGGTGGAAGCGTAGCAGGCACTCCTCCATTGTTAACGGTACGTCTCTGTTATGTTTTATATAGTCCTTCACAAAGTCAATAGAGTATATTTGGTTTATTCGTTTAGTTGTTAAAGCTAGAGATTTGCAACATAAGATATAATCGTATAATTCGAGTTATTATATACATATATATGTACACCATATATTGCACATAGATGACTGATTTCTCCATCTAAAGATCGCCCACTCCCGTTCTAACAAAACACTAAATAGTATATAATGTATAATGTTATTAATTTTATATGATAATTTAACTTAAATTTCTTTGGTGTTAAGCTGTGAACGAGTATTGCTGTGTCGGGCATACCCTACTTGTCTATTTCCTTTTTTTGTTATTTTGTTTTGTGCACCTTTCCTTACGTTACATTTCTCTGCAGCGCACTTGTTGTTGTTGTTGATGTTTTGTCTCTCTTTCTGCGTTGGTTATTGTGTTGCCAAAATGAATGCCTGACACATATCCTGGTGCTAGTCCACATATGCGTTCCACTTTCGATGATAACTCAAGAGCTCCCACATAACTCAAGAGTCAGCACTTGACCACATACATACATATATATATCACTGAGCAATCTGTCAGGATATATTTTACCTTATAAATGTTAACGTAGGAGTAAAAGCAATTAAACCTCTATCAATTAAAAAATGTATCACTCTTGGGGTATTAATTTGGGCATTATTGTAAATTAAAGCAGTCGGAAAATGAATCATTATATATTAATTTCTTTAACTTCATATAATAATAAAGAATAAAGATAAATCAACTAGAATAATATAAAAGAAATTGTAATTTAGCTCGAACACAAAAGTTGTCAATAATGAATTGGCATATCTCATCAGTCTTAAATAGCTATAAATCACAACTTGACAGGGTATATCCCAAGCACAGTTGACAGCTAGACTCCAGCAGATCTAAGTTCACACAGTTAGAGTCAAAAATCTAAAGTCGGATATAGTATTTCAAATCGGCGATTTTCAAAATCATGCAAGACAGAATTAAAAAATCTAAGCATATCAAAAATATATTTAAAAATAATATATATATATATAACATTTTATTACAAGCTATAAAGATTAAAATATTATGCTTTAGTTACATACTAAAAAAAAAAACAGGGCAAAACCATTGCTTTTTACTTTTAATAACGGAACCGGTTCGAACGCGGAACTCTAACAAGATTCGAAACCGAAAAGCAAACTAGTTACAACTCAGACAAACCTAAGCACGAACTAAAGTTCGATTCAAAAACTGCGTTTATTGGCTTGGAAAACCTTGTTCACAAACCGATCCTTAAGGCGAGGCATTGGTTTTAAAAAATACAGAACCATAATCTGTATTAACTAGAGGCTTCACATCAATCCAAAAAGTTTTATAGAACGATGTCGTTGCCATCTAGAAAATGGTATAATTGAGTTATTAAAGCAATCTTTGGAAGGGTTTTACTGTAGTTAAAGTAAAGTCTAGCCACATTGAATGGATTCAGTGTGTGCAAAGTATCCTCTAGTAGACATATCATTTTTGTGCATACTCCCTCTTAGTTCACCCTACTCTTGCCCCGCTCTTCTCAAATGTCTGCTTGTAACAGCCGTCGCTTGTTTATTGGCTGACAAGTGCTGTACGTCCGGCTGCTATTCCGGAAATGAGCAAATGACTAATGACTGACCAAGAGTCAAACGGCCCCCCTCCGGCTCCAATCAATTGGGTAAAGTGTGCGAAGATGTCGCTTGTTGTGTGCTTTGCGCTTCAATTAAAGCAACCCAGGAAATTGAACTTTTAGTCAACAGGGAACGTTATGGAGGGAATAGGGGACTGAGGAGACAGCAGTAATTATTGCATCACATTACGTTGGATGACGTTACATTGCGTTACGTATACCTACTTGTTTGGCTGTGTCTTAAAGCGGGACGCGCGTATCCGTATCCAGTTGTTGCATATAGTACAGGTATTTGAGTGTGGGCTGCTGCAGTTACAGTTTGAAGAGCCCTTCACTTAGCACTTTACACACGCACACACACAAACACTCTCAGACAAATAAACACTGCAATCACAATAACAACAATCACTCGGCGTTTGCCTTAAATATGTACTGCAATTGCTTTTAACCGTTAGACACGGCGACTGCGACTGCGACAACACGTTTTACGCTTTATCGTTTCCTTCACGCTCGCCATGCCGCCGAATTTGACGCGCGCGACAAACGTCTACGTGAACAGCGCTGTTGTCGCGCCAAATAACAAACGTGTACTGACACATCCGCACAACATTATGCGCATTTTATGGCCGACGACCTTCGCCATGGTCTTCGTGTCGTTTACTATTTTTTAGTACACCCACGAAGCATTAACGAAACGAACGAACCAGCATACAATAAGAAAAACATTGTCCTAGGCGCAACAGACGAACGGCAAACGTGCCAAAAATGCAATGGGCAGCATTTAAAGTGTGCGAGAGCCGAACAACAACAGCAGCGAGAGTGAGAGCGAGTGCGAGAGTGTAAAAACTAAAGAGCTCAAGAGCGTAAGAGCAGGCGCATAAAGACAGTGTGCTCTTCAATAAATTGCAGCTGGCAATGCTGCCAGCATCAGACTATATTTCAAAGAAAGAGAAACTGGACAGTGATTTGACGACGCTTTGACAATGAAGATGAATGAATGAGTGAGTGGGTGGGAACGGGAGTGGGGGTGGTGCGTGGCTCGTTGTTGTTTCTGTTGCTGCTGTTGTTGTCGTGCCCTTTGACCGCAGGTACCGGCCGACAGCTAATAAACTCGAAAGCCCAAAATGTGTTCGTCGAATTTATTGTAAAACATTTCTAGCCCCTGGCACTAAGACTGACAAATGGCCACGCACACAGGCAATTTGCAAGTATAACCCCTCACCCCACCTCCCACACACCCAGCATCGCCACCCGCCGGTCCACTTAACTAACCTAACCTATAAAGTTTACGCTCGTCTTTTGGCCATTGCATGTTTTATGCTCAACAATTTGTTGTTTCTTGTTGGTGCTTCTTGGTTTTTAATATACAATATTAGCCGGTTCTGATGTTTCAATTAATTTTTAAGGTAGCACCCAAAAGCAGCAGCAGCATTAGTCGCATTCCAAATTCAGAGAGCGATAGGTCGACAGGGGGGGAGAAGAACTCGTAACCGCATGCTAAGATATGATGCCAGATGCCAGCAGACAAATAAATGAGATATGCTACAAAGGGTAAATTTTTCATAGTTGGGTGGCTCATCGAATTTGAGGTCTGAGATTGAGTAAGAGGTAACTATGGGGATGCAGGGTCGTTGTGGTTAGCTGCGTTGACGTACATTTAAAGACCTTGAAGTGCTGCTTAAATATGCAACTACTTGTTTTTAATTATCGCCAGGAAGATACTTTTGCGATAAGTAAACATGTTTAAAACTACATTCCATAATAGTGTTCGAAATGTAAGAAAAGTGAATGTTATATATTATATCAATAAATACAATATATGAAATATCTAAGAAAAATCGTTTTGTTTAGCCATTCGAAATCCTTAACTATTTCAACAAAGCTAAAAAACTTCTCTCCAGCATTAAACATTAACATTGTACTATCCCAATTTCTTGGTGTTATAAATTATAGTCCTATATGAAGTACATAACCTCTTTATCAAATTTTCAAATACAGTATATCTTATATTTTATATTTATAAACAATATCAAACCATTTGAAATTTAAGAGCTCAGCCTTTGCTGGCAGATTTAAAAGGTATATCCTTTTTTATTTTTTAGCGTAATAACTAATACAATAATGATTTTTTGGGCTTATAGCGTACAATCCTATGACCAGCTGCAGCATACTTCTTTGCCAATCCTTTCGCAAGTCTTAAGAGCTAATCCTCAAGGGGGCAGACATTTGCAAATGTCCTGGCGCTACAGCAATTTTCAGTCAATTGTGTGTCAGCTGGACGCCCCATGTAGAAGACAATTTAAAACTCTCCCTCTCTATGTCTCCCTCTCTGTTTTCTCTCATTCTATCTGTCTTTTTACCTTCCTACATTCTGGTGAGGCTCCCCTAGCTTGTTGTGGTTTAATGGATTTGCAGTTTGCAGTTTCTTAACAATTCGATGTTATTTTCGCTCTTTCACTTCCTTTTCGCGCTTTGCCCTTTTCGTGTTCAAGCCATCACCCTCCCCTCTCTAGTATTTTTGCCGCCCCTTTCTTTTTTTATTTTGGTAATTGCTTGGCATTGTTGTGCTTCGATTGCAAAGTTGCGCCCGGTTTCCCAGGACTAGCTGCAGGCCCAAAGGACTCGAAGCATTGCAAATTGTGTTGCATTGTGTGCAGCCAGCTAAATATTGAATGTGTCTGCTTTCGGGACACAGCTTCAAGGCTACGATCTATATTTGGCATATGGACATATTCAGGTCTATCGTGATACAAATCTATTTAAGTGATTTTTCTTTTCTCACCCATGAATACATTTATAAATGTAAATTGCATTTGTAATGCCTAAAATAAGGCAATAATATTTCAGCAAACAAACATATATATCATATATTCTCTATATATCGTTACAATTTAGGTATATTTATGATCAAATTTATTTATTAATAGTTGTATGGAAGCCTGGCAACAACAAAACCTATTTTATAATTGAAAATATAAATAAGTAAATTAGAAAAAACTGTTATAATCACATAAGATATTAAAATTGTTGAAAATCAGGGCAAATTTTAATTTATCTCTATATTTCATCATATAAAGGAAAGGATGTGATATCTCTATGTAAATGTGAAAGTTTTGCCACTTGGATTTTTGGGGCTTGTGGAAATCACAGTCTTGCACAGAAATTAACTTCCCAACCAGCACGTATCTAATTTCATTTCTCACTGCATGAGTGCCACATAAAAAACTAATTCAAAGCGTTCAATATAATTTATATCGTTCGCAGGCTATCTAAAGGACCGGGGACCGATGCTCTCCTTGTCTCCCACACAATCAGTCCAAAAAGGCGAAAGAAATTTCTGTAATTTTTATGACCCCAAAAGACACATCAATTCCAGAGCGAAACCCCCAAACGCGGCACGGCAGGGATCAGAATGCTGCGGCGGGGGGATGCGGGGTCGGATGAGGCAACAACAAGGCAAGCAAACATATTTAAAGATGTAAGCGCAATAAAATAAAATAATAAAAATACAACTTTTGTCCAGCCAACCCACTCCGAATAAAGCACCCCAACCCAACTTTTTCCCCCTCTCAAAGAACTTTCTATGTTTGTTTGCTTTCCTGCTTTGCACTAGTGTGTGTGTGTGTGTGTGTGTGTGTGTGTGTCTATGTGTGAGGGGGGCTTGAGATTTTGGGCATGGGCTCGACTATAAACTGTTCCAAGTTATCTAAAGTGTTAAATCACCTGATGCCGTCAGCATGAAATTTACGCACATAAATCTTTTAGGGCGAGCCCAAGCTCAGTCCGAGACCGAGAATGAGCCCGAAATAACATAAACCAAATATAAGCAGGCCCAACTCGAACGAGGGTGGTAACTAAAGTTAATGCGCGAGTAGCGCATTGCAATTAATCACTCGATAATTAGGCAGATTTCATACAAGATTAATAATATTGCGTATTATTAATAATAAGAATAACAAAAGAGAATTATTACTATAAAATTGTAATAGCAAAATAATATGCTAGTTATAATAATAATAAAAATAATATGAAATAAACAAAAAATTTGTTTCAAATTCGAATATTCTTTTAATTTTCATATCTCATATTATATATATAAAAATAACAACAAAAAATCTATATATCCAATAACTTCCAATAACAACAAATTTTCTCTTCATAATTTTTTAAGTACAGCTCACGCAGCAGTCGCTTGAAGAGATCAAAGAATAAAACTATTATAAATGAAATATTCTCACTTTTCTTTACAAATATATTGTTTGCTTGTATAATTTTCACTTACTTTACTGACAGCCTTCGCACTTGACGCTGTTCAAAAAGGTTGCCAACAGGCCGTTGACAGTGCTGCCTTCTTAAGCCCGCTCCCCTCCCCGGAAGTACACCCGGCTGCGAGGTCCCCTGGTCATCGATTGCTTTGAGAAAAGGTTATGTGCGTGTTCGTAGGCATTTTTTTTATTTTATTTATTTTTTTTTTTTTAGGTTTCGTGTATATTTTATAGCTTTATAAAGGCGAAATCACCTGACGCACGGGGCGGGGTCAGCGATGAGACGCACCGTTTCACATGTTGAGGCCGGCTCAACTTTTGGGCTATCATATGCCCATTGATTGATGCGGGGCGCTGCATGGCGCAGGGAATGGGGATGGAGATGGTTGCTCAAATAGTTGGCAATTGGCTGCCATTCGGGCAACTCAGCTCGATTGCTTTTGCTTTCGTTTCACTTTGGCTTTCTTTTATTTTCCTTTCTGTTTTTTGCTTCTTTTAACGACAACTTCGGCGAGGGGGAAAATGTGCGGGAAAATTGGGTATTAGGAGCTGGATCAGCAAAAGGTGCAGCAACTGCAGAATCAACAGCAGCGCGCCGTAAAACAGCAGCAAAAAGTAGATGCGCATTAGAAAACAAACAAACAGCGAACAGCAGCAGCAACAACAACAACAACAACAAAAAAATACAACAGCAAAAAAAAAACAATCGAAGCGCATTGCAGCAGCGTCGGTGAAGGGGGAAATGGGGCGGCAGACATGATGGGCGTGGCTAACGGTTAATGTAATGAAAATGGTAACAGCAGCAACAATAAAAACAACATTCGATGTGAATTGCGAAAGAAAAACATGGGAGGGGGGGGGGACTGTTAAAGGAGGGGGAAGGGGCACTTGCTGATGCAAGCGCGCGACTTGAACGTTTATGGGTGTGGCAATGGGCAAAAGTTTTTGGTCGCAAAGCGTTTTAGAGCTCAACAATCAAGTCAACGCAAGCAAAACAAGAGTAAAACTTTTCTACACCGAATGAGGAGGGAAATGGGGGGATGCGGAGTTACCCCCATCTAGCTAATTCATATGATATGAGCACGCATGTGTTTATGGTACAGGTTACGGCAGCAGCATAGCCAACAGCATCTAATAAAATCCCCAACTTATTGCAGGCAACTTATTAAGAGTGCGTTAAAATGTAAGACGGGATTACGGAGAGTTGAGCCCGGCAATGAGGATGCGTTCCTTATAGCGCAAGTTGTTGTTGTTGTTGTTGTAGTTGTTGGTGGTGGTAAGTGAGAGAAGGGTAAACAAAGTTTGCTGTGAAACATAAACCTAAACAATGAATAGATACATATACACTTACTCAGAAAACACAATTCTCGATATTAGTAATCATTTACTTTTGTGTATAGGCTCATTTTTTAGTATCTAGACAATCTGCTCAGCAAAAATTTCTCAAAGAAAGCCAACAGAAAGACAGTTCCTCTTAATAAATATATTCAAATAGTATTTATTCTACTTAAGTTATTTACTCATATTTAAAATATATATATATTTAAATGCAGTCTCTTGACTTTTTCAAATGTGTTGATATATGCAGTTTAGATATTAATGTTTTCTTTTTACCTAATGTATATAATAGTCATGTATATATTTGTTAAGTAGGATATAAATATTATATATCCTACTTAACAAATATATATATATTGTAAATAAATACAAAAATTAAAGTTTCTTTTCACCTTTTTTTAATGCTTAACAAATATTTTGCAATTTTCTAATACTTTTTTGTATGCTAAATATATTTTCCTAAAATTCGAATAGCTTCTTTAACTTTTTCTTTTTCAAGCAAAACTTTTGCCAGAACATACTTTTCGCTATCTCAATTTTTTTCGATTTTAAAATTTGATAGATTTCTTTCTGGTTTCTCGCAACTGCTGCATAAACCAGAGCTTAGCAGGAGCCACGAGAACAGAGCGCTTAGCGTAGATGTTGAAAGATTTGGCCCAGTTGTTTGGCTATCTGGTCGGAATGTTGCCCGTGAGACCGGCGGCACAAAAGCACAGGTAGAAGTGGAGCAAAAATAAGTGGACTTGCAACCGGGTGGCAAGTAGCCTTGCAAAAGTTGCCGACAAGTTTGCATTGCTTTTGCTGGCGCCGATAAATGGCAATGCTGCAAGCTAACCCCCAGCCACCCGCTTCAACCCATTCCCACCACCCCCGCACTGCTGCTGCTGGGTGCTGGGTGTTGGGTGCAGCACGATAGAAGCAATAATGAAAAACTACTTCAACATGCAATAAAGCAAAGTGGCAGGTTTTGAAAGCAGAATACGAATAATAATAAATTAATTGATTACAGTTAAATGACGCACGAGAGTACCGAAAAGGGAAATGCGGAGATATAGAGTGAAGTAAGAACAAATCTAAATAAAGCTTTTTCCCAGACCACATCAAGTGTATAATACAAAACCCTAAGCGCATCAGCCAATGAAGGATATTTGGCAATTGTTGCATTTTCATATGTGGAATTCTATTTGCCGAATGCTTCAAAACAGCAAAGAGCGTTGGAATGGAAGTGGAGTTGAATATAGAAGGAAAGAAGTATGGGGGCAATAGCAGAGACAGGCTAATTAAAATTTAATTGCACATCTAAACGAAATTTACAATAAACAACCCAAAGCTCAACACCACCGAGTGCGAAAGAGACACTAACATACCTAAATATCTAAACACATAACTAACAAATGTATGCACAATGACAATAACAAGTGAGAAACACCGTTACCACCACGCCGAAACATAAATGCTCTTAATATTCTTATAAGAGAGGAATTTCAATGCAATGCAAACAAGTCTAAAAACGTTAAGCAACAGTTATTGCTATTTAAGAGAAGCTTTAAATTAGCGCGCCGAAGTTATCGTGGAATTAAAATACATACAACTCTTACTCTCTTTTCCCCTCCTCTTCGATCTGTGGATCAATTTAATTTTTGGCACTCATGAACAAGCTCAGAAGCAAAAACATGTACTTTGTAACTTTTCAATTTGAGCACTGTCAGAAAGACTTTAATGCATAACGTGATAACTAATACTACTAATACTTCCACTAATACAATTTCAGCTCAGAGCACACATTTCACGCAACTCTTAAACTTCACTAGATCTTTGCTCTTTGCACTACTACAGACTTAATGCTTGCTAGTCATATTATCCGCAGCTATATCTATCTATCTCTGGGCTCCCTCTTGCAATTCTAGCTTTTTATTTATTATAAAAGAAATTTAATTAATTTTCTTTGCCAGCGACACTCCACAAACGCAATGCCAAAGTAAGAACTCCCCAGAGACTGTGGGGTGTTCGAAAAGCCCATCATTAAATGTTAAATTCAATTGCATTATTCAGCTGGCAAGTAGCATTTACAGCGTTACACAATCAGCTCTCTCTCTCTCTCTCTGCCCCACCCCACCCCTCCCGACCACCTATGCACGCGCCATCGTTTGGTGGGTGCAACAAATTTTGAAAATGCTTTTCAACAACATTGCCGTGGTAGTTCATAGAAAACTGCGCCAAAAACTATTCTTTACATAATTTATGCGAAATTTTGCACTAATTGCAATAGTTAATGCAGATTTTAACCGCATTTGAATTTTGTACGTGCCCCAGCGCCTGCTGCCAAACATAAAACCACAAAATATCTCATTTACATGCGAACACACTGACACAACACTCCCGTTCCCCATTGCCCATTCCCATCCCACATGCCCACAGCCCCTCCAACAAATAAAAAAAATATATATAAAGCTGACCGAACAGCTGGAACCAACTCATGAAACACTCATGTGAATTGCATGAAGTGCGGCACGTGTACGAAATGCATCCACAACCCAATTGGCAGCCCCATTTGCATCTGCATCTGCACATCCCCTCTACCCTCCCCGCCAACCCACCTGTTTGTGGGGCACGGCACGCTCAAACAGCAATTGATTTTATGGCGTATCTTGTTTTGCGTACAGCTCTTCGGATCTCTATTGGCAATTTATTACTGGAAACACTACAGAGACAATGAGGAGAGAAGCAAACAGAAGGGAATAAAATATGCTCGACTCACATATACCCTGCAATTTTACACACATACTTACTCAAATATATTTTACTTTTAAGCTCTATTTGCTTTAAATAAAGGAACATTTAAAATATAATTCTTAAAATACTTCCTTCTGCTCTGCACATAAATATTAAAAGTTTATTTAGATTCAATTAAAATAAAATAAACTAAGTAATATTTATTGCGATATTTTCTATACTTAAAATTGAAATCGCTAAAAACAAATAAGTCAGATTAAGTATGTATTTGATTCTTATGCACATATTTTTATATAAAGCATTTTTGGGCTATATTGAAAATAAATTTTACGAAATATATTCAATTTTAAAGATTGGAATGCAATTGTAAAAGGTCTTACAAAGAAATTTCAATTTATGCACTTAATTAAGGCATGAATTTTTGGTTATTTTCACTTAGTTTTTGACTGATTGCCTTCAATACTAAATACGAAAAAGTCTAAAATAATTTAAATAAATCAAAAACAAGCATAAAGCCAGAAAAAATGTTTTAATTTTTAAATAACTAATATATATTTAAACAAATTTCGCATACAGCGATTTCCTTGAAACAATACTAAGCAATTTTCAGATGATAGAGAATTCTTGAAAAATATCAACAACAAAAAACAGGTCTGCCAATTCACTTAGTGCTATGCATAAAAGTTACTACGATACTGTTGCATAAACATAAGTAAAGTGCTTTTAATAGAATTAAAACAATATGGGAAAAGGTCAAAAGTGCACAAACAATTTGAGAAATTAAAATGAAAAAAAAATGTTGTACTTAAACTGAATTTTAATAGTTTTTTTAAATTATTCATAAAAGTTGCAGGCACTCGTGATGCATTCTCTTTATGTATATATATGTATATGTATGTGTACATACATATATGTATATATATGTATGTGTGATGTTCGGCTGAAACAGCTGCCCAGCAGGCAACAATTTAAAGCTCTCCCCGCTTAGCTTGATTAGATTGTCACCCGACTGACGGATGTGTGTCTGCAAGTTTGGTGTTGGCATTTGGCAAATGCAATCAAGATCAGTCTGGCCAGGGGTTGCAGCAGTACAAGGGAGGGAGGGTGATGCTGAGGGAGTGTGGGGTGCGTGCTGCTGTTAAAGCTTTTTGGGGTTTACGGCTGCAGTTTTTGGGTTCGGTTACGGTTTTTGGGCTTGGGTTTTTCCATCGCCGCCAAACTGGCATGACAAAATTGAAAATGCCGCCACGCCGAGCGCACAGCAGCTGCACCGCATCAACACCCCAAGCCCCCCAACCCCGCCTTCGAGCCGGCCCCTGCTGCCGCCCCAATAAATTCAACGATTTGCTGGTGCGTAAATCTGCAACCAAAGCAGCGCCGCTTAAAACAACAACAACAACAGCAACAACAAGAAAACGTTCTCGTCCTGATTCTGCTGCTGCTTCTGCTGGTCCCCGTCCAAAAGCAGCTGTTCGTGTGCTAGCTCAAAGGATTTGTGCGGGATTTGGGCATAACGACAAAAACGAAGCACAGCCAAAAACAAAAGCGAACTTTGAAATTAAATTTAACCCGCGGCCAAAGCCGGGCTACTCGAAGCTGAAGACGCTATTCAAGCTACAAGCTCCAGCAGCAGCGAAAAAGACAGAGACAGAGAGAGAGAGAGACAGAGAGATAGATAGAAAGAGAGGGATAGAAAGAGCTAGCAAAAGTGCCTGTCTAAGCGTTTTTCTTTTTTTTTCTATATTTATTTTTCTCTTCTTTTGGCATTTTCAATTTTATAGAATTTTCAATTTAAAAATGGCAAACACGCTTTGGTCGCGCGCACATTATTGAAAGAGTGCCAAATAGATTTGTGAAATTGGTAATTTAACATAATATCAGCCGCCCACACACACTCAACCACACACACACACACACAAACACATACATGGCCAAAATCACATACAACTACGCACTAGAGATGTTCCATTTAAATCACTGTGATCTAGATAGAGAAATGTGCTTAATAAAAATTTAAAGATATCCTAATATTTCAAAAAATTATAAAAAATTATATATTCAATAATGCATATATTTTTAAATGACGATGCAATCCAGGAAATAAATCATGAACAAAAGGCCATCAAACATGAAAATTCCACATGCATTCAGTTTTAACAAAGCTAGGAGACTATGAAATATTTTTGTAAATTTTGTCATGATTTTTAATAAAAAATTTTATATTAAAAAAAAAAATCAAAAACAAAAAGTATGCCAAAAACTTAAAGACGAAACTAATTAAGCGGTTAAGCCATGGTCAAAATTGCATAAAACATGAAAATCGGTTCAATTTTGGCAAAGTTATGCGAATCCGAGAGCCTATCATGTCCAAATTTGTGTTAGTTGTAGTATAAATTTGACAGAAAATTTGACCGTCAGATGTTGTTTTTATGCTAATTGTAACTAATACATATGATTAATAATATGTATTCACAATTTTAAGCTTTGTAAACAAATTTTTCGGAAATGCGAAATGTTATGCGAAATGAGTTAATCTAGAGTCCAAATAATGATTAAAATGTTCTCAAATATGAAAATGGGTTCGATTTTGACAGAGAAATGGGAGTTTGAAATATGGAATCTATACATCCGTGAGATTTACATTACCGAATTTTTGTTAATTTTGGCACGGTTATGATAAATATTTTAATATATTTAGGAAAATATCTTGATTAATGATTGTATTAATTCAATGTAAGATATCAAACTCAAATGTTATTTTCTTTAAGTGGTCTTAAAGTCAAAAGATTTTATTGCCAATTGCAAAAGTTTTTTTTACCAAACTTGTGTTTTTTTATTGGAACAATTCAAAAGAAGTTTCAAATCTGTTACAATTGTGTAGACTAATCACAGTTAAGAGAAAATATCACTTGCTCAAACAAATCACGTTTAAAGTTCGTCCAAATACATTTGAGCACACCCACACATATTGCGTATATATTTGTGTATATATAGCCATAGATACATCAGTTGTCTCATCACTAATCCCGCACACCTGGAAACGCACTCACGACTCGGCATTTGGTTGCCCCTCCCTACTTCAGTTCTCTCCGCGTTATATTTGCTGTGTATCCGTGTGTGTTTGTGTGTGTGTGTGTGTGTGTGTGTGTGTGTGTTTCTGCCGCTTTCGATACTGGTTCCGATCCGAATCGAGTGATAGATGTACACAATTTTGCCCATTTGCATACGCAGCCAAAGCGTTACGTTACGGCAAAGGCAAATGCACAGAGAGTGGGAGAAGCGTTGCAAAAGATAAGTTGAAACCAGCAAAATGATTTTCATTTCAATTATTTATTGATTGATTTGCAATTTGTAACCGACCAAAAGCTGCACACCTGAACAGATGTATGTACATATCAATCGACTTACTGAGGATTGATGGACTGGGCGGTGCACGGGGTGGACGTGGTCGTGGGCAGTGGTGTGTGTGCGGTGGGCGTGGTTGGTGTGCAGCTGTGTTTGCGGCGTTGCGCATATTTAATTGAAAATGTTACCGCATTTATGAAATTGTCAATATGCAATACAAATATTTGTGTGTGTGTGTATGTGCATACACACACACACACCACACACTTACCCAAACACTCACCCACACACACACACACACACAAACATGCAGGTGTCGACGACACACGTTTGACATATTTACATACAATTAGTTTGTGAAATGTAAATTCAACACACACCTGCACACACCCACACACATAAAACTTTTTGCCAAAGTTAAATGTGAATAAAACGCAAAACAAATTGAAAATCGCTGCGATAGCAACAACTTTTATCGTAAGCAACAACTACAACAACTGCAGCACAACAGAAAAAAATGGAACAAGTTTTTGAAATTCAAATAAATGAAATATGCATTGCCTTTCCTTACCTTCAATTAGCATGTTTTCTAATCACATAGAAATTGAACAGAGCATTGCAATGGCAACTTGAACTCAACTTGATTTCATAAGTTTCAATTTTCTTCAATTAAATTGCTTCAAAAGAATCAATTTCTTTAGAAATTTGTTGACCACTTTGTTAATAAACACGTCTCGATTTCATTTTGACTTATATTAGCAATTAAATAGGAATTTAATATTTGTCAGCTCATGGCAATAAAAATATATTTCCTAAAAATTCTAGCGACAAGCTATAGTTAGAGTATACATGACAATAACAGTCCTGTGACTATGAATTAATTAGGACTGAAAAATAAATTAAAACAGTCCGTGCACTCGTTTCAATACTATACGAATATGCGTATAAAAAATTTCGCCTGAAAGTGTTTAAAAAATATTTTATTGTTTTTAAAAATTAATAAAGGAAATTTATGTTTTATGATATGCAAGAAAAAATAGTCTACAATAGTGTCCTTCAACCTGATACTTTTAATTTGAAATGAAAAATTGTCAATTAAAAAATACCAAAAACAAGCCCAATTCTTCAGCCCCAACAGGTAAAAATGCATGTATTTCATTTATTACATTCCAAATGAAATAAACATGATGCAGGAGGCTACATGCGGACGTAGACGCGTGCCTCGGGCCAGACCAGCTCCATTGCGTGGCGCGAGGTGAGGAGGGTGCATAGGGTGCGTACGGCAGCATTGTTGCTGCCCTGCAGCGACTGTATTTTGGGCCAAATGTTGCACTGCCACATGACGTGCAGCAAGCACTGTTTGCTGTGGCAATGCTGCTCGCCGAGTACAACCAGTACGACGAGAATGTTGCGCAATAGCTGCACGGGCAGCTCCAGGTGTATCAGATCACAGATCGCGTGGAGCATAGCACAATCGATAAAGTAATCCAAATGGCAGTGGCACAGATGCAGGGCCAGGCTGACCAGGGTCCAGCCGGCAGTGAGGCGGACCTCTAGCTCCTGCTCCGCCTGGCTGGCACACTGGACGATCTTCTTCACCAGGCCCAGTTCGACAAAGTGCACCAGCTTGTTGCATCTGTTGTCGATGATCCCGCCCAGCAGCTGCAGCACCAGAACACGTATATCCCGTCGGCCGCCCAGCACCAGACCGTGCACGTGCAGCAAAATGCTCTTGGGAAAGCGGAAAAGCGCCCGACGTCGTCGATACTCCAGACAGACGTTGGCCAGAACGAAGAGCGCCTCGCGCTGCACCTCCGGTAAAGGGCTGAGAACGAAGCGAATGACGCGACTGAGCAGCTTTGATTTGATCATGGCCGGCACCATCGCCGAGTGGTATTCGGAGATGAGACGCGACAGCTGCAGCGCCGGCAGCAGCAGCTCCACATCCTGCGAGTGATGCAGCAGGGCGGGCAGCGCCTGTGCGATCTTCCGTATGGCATTCAGCGTGGGACCGGGCACCTTGTACCGCAGCACCTGGTAGAGCAGCCAGAGCACTTGACCGCGATCGCACAGCTGCAGCGGCTGTTGGCCGCGCCGGCGATGCGTCAGCAGCTGGAGCAGCTCGTTGAGCAGTCCGGACTCGACAACAGCGTCGCGCATGCGCCAACCGGCGACGAGGATGTTGCTGAGCAACGCCAGGGAACAGCATTTGATGTTGGGGCGCAGCTGCGACACCTGCAAAATGTCGCGCAGCAAGACGAGCAGCTCGGTGGTCAGCACCAGACGCTTCAGATCCACCTTGGTGCAGTGCGTGGTCACCTCGTGCAGCACCCGCAATGCCTTCACGCACTGACGCGGGGCACGCTGAGGTCCTGGCTCCCGCAGATAGCCAAACAGGCCCGGGAAGAGGCCGCCACGCCAGCAGAGCTCCATGTGGGAGAGCAGCCAGTGGGCATACTCCTTGGCCGAGTCCAGCTGATTGTCCAGATGCTGAAAGCTGGCCAACTTGTCGCAAACGAAACTCAACTCCTCAGTCGACATTTCGTAATGGTGATCAAATTGTATTTGATTATTATTATTATTCGAATTATTAGTAATATTAATTATTTGGGATTTAATTGATAACAACTTCTAAAATTTCAAAATGGTTTTGCAAAAATGTTACTTTCAATAATAAATAAAAAAAACTATTTAAAAACTGCTTTATAGAACCCTTTTAGTTGTTTTCTTGTTAATACTTATGTTAAAAGCTTGAATAATTTTTTTATATTTTTAAGGCATAAATCATGACATACTCTAACCAAAAGCAAAACAGGTAAAAACGCTGCAATTGGGTGTAGCCGACAATTTACAGGGTATCGACAACCATCCATATCTATACATACATTTGTATATATTTCATTTATATATGTTTTTGTACTTTAAAAGTAATAAAGTAAAATATCGATAAGAATAAACTTCTTAAACTTACTTGTTTAACTATCCACTGATATCGATTATTTTACTTTTATGCCTGAAACAAATATTTATTTTTATGTTTTATTTCGTCGAAACTTTTATTGAGTGCAAAGTTTTTCGATTTATTTGCAATAGCTATTCAATCAACAAGTTACTCCAAATATCTAAAGACAGGTGAAATCAGCTACTCAGCTCTGAAATGGCATCGATACTGTTGCCTGGGCACAGAATATGTGCATCACTTGGCAACCCTATTTGACCTTCATTTGTCGGTCGGTGGCACTTGAACCACTCGGGAACTTGAAAGTTTTTCGCTTTCTTCAATATATGCGATGTGCGTCTACTTAAAGTTCAGCTACATTTACTCCCCTTCCTTGCAGGTCACCCTCCCGCCCACAACTTGCCTTACTTAATTGCCTTGACTACTTGCTTTTCCATTGCCCACCACAAATCGCAGCCGTACGTCCGTCCGACAGTCCGAGGGAAAGCTAAGAGAGCATCTGGGCAGCTGTGCCCTGTCCCGTCTTTGTCCCTTCCCCTCTTGGGTATTATTAAATTTACAATTGCATGGATTATGTCAGACTGGGAGCAGCGTTAAGGAGCTCAGCATTGGCTCAATGTAGACACTTCACTTCGATTTTTGCTGTCAGCCCGGCCCGCAGCGAGGCGCCTTCGAGAGCTGCAGATTTCCTAAAGAGCTTTAAATGCCAATCAAGCGGCTGTGATTGCAAAACTCTCAGTATTTATGTGTGTGTGCCAGTGTGGGTGTGTATGTGTATCTGGGTGGTTGGGTAGAAATGATGCTGCCACTAAAGTCCAGTTGTTAATTAATAAATTTCTCGGATTGTCTTAAGACTAAGCTCGTATTGAGACATACAAAAATATTTATTTATTTATGTATGACATGTATACGAGAACAATTAGGCAAATACCCTGTAAATTGCATACGTATACTTGGGTATTAAGGCAATGCGACAAAAGAATTAATGTAGTCTAAATTACGAAGCAAAAATTATCAAAATAATTACAGGATATCATCCAGAGTTCAATTTACACAAAGTCCATTTGCAAATGTAAGTAATTGTTTGTGATTGTTGTAAACACTTTTTGAATTGAATTTAATTCAAATAAATGATAGAAATAGATTATAAGATAATACAGTCAAAAGGTATGTTGTTTTAAAATTATTATGGATGTATAAATTACAAATTTAAATTAAATTAATTAAATAAAGACCTTGAGCTCTCAAAGTGAACAATGAATATGCGCCACTTTAGAGATAGACCAAAATATATTTAAATTTTAGTAATGTGGATGTAAGTTTAATTACCAATCATAAAAAGAAGGTAAAAGTCAATCAAAGATAAAATATATTTTAAGGGATATCACATAGTCGATCACACTGTTACAGTCTCAATTTATTTCATACTCTTGTACTTACCCGCCAGTACCAGTGGATGCGATTGTTCCAATTCATGCCTGAATTCAGTACCCTGAAGTATGAATTGCTTCTGATTCATGCAAGAATTCATCCAGCAATCATGCCTGCACGAAATCAGGCCTGAATGGTAAGGCAACGTCTCATGGGTCGAACAAATTCGACTCTGTTAGCTAGTGCTCTGTGCCTCTTTCTCTCTTATATATATATATATATATATATATATATATATATATATATATATATATATATATATATATATATATATGTATGTAATTAATAGACAATGCAAAACGAAAGAACACAAATCGAAGCGTATGTCGAAAGTGTGTGGCGTTTTTGTTGCTTTCAGCTTAGGTAGAAATGCAATGCCCAAAAAAGACCTAACGGTGAATTGACAGAAAATGTGTATACTGTTGTTATTGGTATGCAAGCCTTTTTCGGTTTCGTTTTTTTTTTTTGCATTTTGGCGTCATTTCTCTTGAGTTGTCAAAGCGAAAGCACCTACATACAGCGTAATACAATTTCTAATTGTTTTTATAAAATTTTAAAGCAATTAACTTTTAATTGCACTTTTAAAATATTTTCTTGTGCTAGTGTGAATTTATCAATTACAATTTTCTTTTTGTTTTGCTCGAGCAGTGCATTACAGTAAAATTAAAATTCGTTTAAAAAAAATTGTGCCGCGCTGAATTTGGAATTAAAAACAAATAAAGGTAAGAATAAAGCTATGGTGTGTAAAAGGCAAATGCGTAGGTTGGTTAAGTCCAAAAAGCAGGAACTGCTAGATAAATTAGCGAATGTTGAATCTGAGTTTGCAACATTCCATTATTGGTAAGTTATTGCACAAAAACTAGTTTAACTAACTTTACTTTATAATCATACACTTTTTAGATACAATTCGACGGGGAAACAACCTACATTTTAAAGCAGGATATCGCCAAAAACTTGAGATGCATATTGGGCGATAAAGTGATAAACGCAACCAACGTTGACGGAACCCAGGGCAAAATATAATAATATATACAAAGCTACAGTATACTTTCATTATTGACTATTTCAGATTTCACAACACTGACTGAAGACTCTGGCCCGCCAAAAACAATTGCGCAAAGCATTTGCAGAAAAATAGAATTTGTAAAAAAATAAATAAATAAGATTAGCTTTTATATATATACATACAAAAAAAATAAAAATGAATAAAATTGAAATTTAAAATTGAACTTATCCAAGAATTTTTCTCATGAAATTAGGTATGAAATATTGTTCTAGATCACCGATGACTTCAGCTATGAATTATTGTCGTGAAATCATTAATAAATCACCTATGAATTCACCCATGAAATATATTTTCGAAGTTACTCATGAAATCGGACATGAATTCGAACTCGAATTCATGCATGAACTTGCACTTGCTTTTCACAGCTAAATGAAGCGAACGTCATCGAGGCATGAAAGTCGTAGGACATGCTTTCGTTAAATTCATGCCTCGACACACGGGCGGGAAGCTGAAGTTTCAGTACTGGTACTTCCAAAGTATGGGATGATTTCAGTACTGATTCATGCCTGAGCCGTAC